>LPNX010564612.1:645544-737317 GCA_001517045.1 Pseudotsuga menziesii | reverse complement strand
AAACTACTTTTTTGTTCGTATTTTCGACATATCTCCCTGTGTTTTTACTCAAATTTCGATTGGAAGAGTGCCTTGGATGTGGAATTATATTCTGCATCCAATGTGCTCTCTCAATCGAAATTTGAGTAAAAGCAGAGGGAGATATGTCAAAAAAACGAACAAAAAAATAGTTTTTTAATGATACCTATCCCCAAATTTATATTAAAAAATTGTTTAAGAGGTGCTCCCTTCTTAAATTTTAAAGCATTTTGATTAGCTAATACATAATGCCATGGAATTTGTATTATTTTTTGAAGGCCCATTTTAAATTGAAATTTCCTCTAATGCAAGGCATGGATAATGGATGCTAGCTCAAGATTGTGGGTGGCATAATTTTGTTTGTGTTCCTTTAATTTTCATGACTCGTAACAGATCATGAAATCATTCTGCATGATGAATCCTCCAAGTCCTTCCTTGCTCATATCTATTCAAACAACAAAATCCCCATCAAGATCCGCAATTCATAGTATCGGTGTTGTAGTCAAAAGTTGTTTAATCTTCTGAAAACATTCCTCGCACTTGGTTGTCCATAAGAACTTGTGTTCCTTCTTTTGTATTGAATTCATGGGACATACATTCCTTGAAAAGTTCTCAATGAACTTTCAATAGTAACTTGTTAATCCCAAAAATTACCTAATGTCTGTGACACAGGTAGGGGTAGGCCAGTCTTCTATGGATTTAATATTATCTGGGTCGATGACTATCCCCTTCTCAGAAATGATGTGACCTAGGTATTGTATCTATGGTTTGTAAAAATCACATTTTCTAAACTTAGTGTAAATATGGTGTTCCTGTAACACCCATAGTACTGTGCCAAGATGCTCCTTGTGTTATTCTTTACTCTTCAAGTAAATTAGTATGTCATCCATAAATACCAATACAAAATTTGGTGGTATATTGGTTAGCCCAAAACGAATTACTACAAACTAGTAATGGTCGTATCAAGTTTGAAAGGTCATTTTATGTATATTTTCGTCGTGCATCTGTACCTGATGGTATCTGGACCGCAATTCAATCTTTGAAAAGATATTTTCTCCTCTGAATTGATCGAACAAGTCATCGATCCTAGGGAGTGGGAAATGGTTCTTGATGGTCATATTATTAAGTTGGTGGTAATTTATGCACATTTGGATCATACCATCCTTCTTCTTCAAAAAACATATAGGTGCTCCACAAGGGGACACACTAGGTCAGATATAATGCTTCTCAATAAACTCTTGTAACTATAACTTGAGCTTCACTAGTTGAGGTTTGGTCATATGGTATGGGGATTTTGAAGCCGATACTGATCTTGGTGTTAGTTGTATGCAAAAGAATAAGTCTTGTTTTGGTGGTAATCATGATATTTCCTTAGGAAATACATCCTTAAAGTCCACGAGAACCGAAAAATCCTCTATTTTTTGTTCTCTCTCAGTTTCTACATCCTAGATGTTCACTGAAAAAAGTTTGTAACCCTCCCCAATACAATTCTTTTCCTGTAAGGCAGATATCTGTCTAACAAAAACCTTCTTGGGCATGCCTTGAATATTTTTTTTATTCCCTTGGCTATCTGTGCACAATACTAACTTGTTTATACAATCGAGCATGACATGGTGTTGTTCCAACTAGTCCATGTCGATAATTACGTTGTAGGATCCTAAGGGTAAGATATTTAGATCTATATTAGCTAGAAACCCATTCAATTTTACCTCACAATCTCTCACTAGTTCTGAAACCTTTCTTTTTGTACCAGTGGATAATTGTACTAGCCATGGTTTCTCATGTTTTACTTTGTTTAATTTACAAGTTTCAACAATATTGGGTGATACATAGCTTTGAGAAGCACCGGGATCAATCAAAATTGAAATAGAAGTGTTTGAAACCTTACCTTCTATTTAGACCATAGTGTCTTGATGGTCTTCTTGTCGGTCATCAAGTCTTGCATAGATCCTCGTTGTGCTAGCCATGTCCTCTACCATTGGTTCTTCCTATAGATTGTGTAAGACTCCATTAGTATTGTTTGGAAAATATCTGGCATAATGGGGTCCTCAGAATTTCCAATAGCTAACTTTTAGTGAGGCATCCTTGGCTCCTCCATTTGCTCCTAGTATGTTGGTATTGGATGTAGGCACTTTTGGATTTGAACCTGTCTTGTTGAAGTTTATGTTAGCTAGAAAATATTTTTATGTTTTCAGTTAGGCGGTGGTTTAAAACCAGGGTTTTGGTTGTTCAAGAAGGTCCTAGACTTGTCTCGACTTCTTTGTATGTTTTTGTACCTTTGCTTTCCATGCTCATAAAAAATCCTAGCTTTTTGTAAGGTTATGTATAGAGTTATGGGCATGTCAAACTCAATTCTCTCTCGAAAATTGGGAGGAAGACTTCCCAAAAACTATTGTATCTTCACCTTTTTTTCCTTTATGTAAGGCACGTAATGTAACAAATCCAAAAATATGTTAATGAAGGAATCCATGGTCATAGATACCATCCTTAACTCATGAAATTATTTCACTTTAATGTCAAAGAATTTCTCAGACATGTATTTCTCCTTAAATATTCTACAAAAATTACTCCATTTGACTTCTTTTACTTCATCATTTTTGGTGTGCTTTAGGTATGTCCATCATCTAGCTGCTTTTCCATTTAAATTATAAATGGCCAGCCGATATTTCATCTCACTAGAGTAATTGTGTACTCAAAAGTATTTTCTCATACCTAGGAGTCATTATTCAACATTTTCCCCGATATTCTTCTCTCCTTCATAGGTTGGGCATTTTATCTTTCAAAATTCTCTTTGGAGGTTGTCATCATTTTTCTTCCTCTTTCTGCAAGGGGAAAGTGAATTATCACTGGAAATACTATGATAATCTCTTTTCGAAAGATCAGGTATGTGCTCTTCTCTTCCCTCTTACTTTGGACTACTGGTCATTTTTCAATGATAACCTTCCTTATATTTATTGGTTGAATGGGTAGGATGTCCATGACAGTTTACTGTCGTCATGTTCCAAAGTAAAGCTTCATTGATATCTTTCTACTCTTTTCTCTCATTCATGTTATCATCTTTGAAGTTTTGTAAGTCTGCTTGCAGAATCTATATGGTTCTCATTAGATCGAAATTTAATTCCATCACCAGTTCTTCTTCCGGTGTTGGGGAATTAATATTTCCTTATCGGTTGTGGTTATCTTTTATATTCATGATCTAGACTGTTCCTTAATCATGCAATTAAAACATTTAGTAATAAATAATCTCTTGTTAGTTCATAAAATTCCAAAAACCATTTTGAAGTATTTATTTCTGTAATGGATGTTCAATAGCGCCCACTAGGTCTCTTAGTGTTTCAATCTAGGCTCTAATACCACTTGTAATGTCCCTAAAATACATAAAAAAAGAAAAAAAATATGTAGCATTAGAGGACATTTCAATTTAAAATGGGCCTTCTAAAAATAATACAAATTCCATGTCATCGTGTATTAGCCAATCAAAATGCTTTAAAATTAAAAAAAGGGAGCACCTCTTGAACAATTTTTTAATATAAATTTGGGGATAGGTATCATAAAAAAACTACTTTTTTTGTTCGTATTTTCGACATATATCCCTGTTTTTTACTCAAATTTTGATTGGGAAATCTTGTTGGATGTGGAATTAAATTATGCATCCAACAAGTACCCACTCGGCATACTTTTGACGTGCCCTGCTACCCCAAAAACAAGAAATACCTAAAAATACATAATATCATCATCACATTTTTTCAGTTATTTCTTGTTTCTAGGGTAGAGGGGCCCGTCAAAAGTATGTGGAGTGGGTACTCATTGGATCCGGAATTTAATTCTACATTCAACTATCTCTCCTAATCAAAATTTGAGTAAAAAAACAGGGTGATATGTCGAAAATACAAACAAACAAAATAGTTTTTTCTTTTCACCCTCCAAAATTAATAAATATTACTTTATTATTTTAACTATAATTTTATTAATTTTCCTTAGGAGACCCATTTTGAGTTGAAATGGCTAATAAAACTGCTAAGACATTAAGGACATCTTCTTTTTACTGCGAAATAAAAACTTCTACAAAGAACTAAGCCTAAGTTCTTTTGTTGTTTTCCTTTTTGTGTGTTTCATGTATGCTAATGATGTTTACATGTCCCTATTCTATATTCCAATCCGCTTGTAGTTCATGTACATGTTTATCTATTTTACTAATGTTGTGGATGTTATTTAGGTCATGTTTTGTTTCATGTTACGTTATCCATTTATTATTTGTTTATAATGAAGAGGATGACTTACTTCTATATGTCAAGGGGAGGAGGGGTGGGATTTCTCCCTAACGAATCGCTCTAAAAGGTAAGGGATCCTATGATACAGGGATTACTTAGTTCTTTGTGAAAAAACCCATGGTGTACCTATCTTACTGTAGGTTCCTCGCTTACAAACTTATGCTCACAAACGTGACAAAAATAAAGGACTTAGTACCTACAACTTGCTAGTCCTATGTACTAAGGGCTTTTCCAAGGTAATGAAAGGCCTATGCTCAAATCTTGAGATTAGCTAAAGGAGGAAGGGGTTTAATCCTGATAATAAAATTAAGCTTTCAAACTATGGTATAAATGATTTATGCTTTAATTGGAAACATATGCACTTCGAAACTATAGATAGGGCATTTAATATTTACATGGAAAAAAGTATGGAGCCAAACTATAGGGAAGTGGGTTTCGATTTAAAACCAAGTGGAGGCAAGGTTGGCACCTTTAATCAACCACACGATGGGAAGGATCAAGACTTAAACCTCACATTATGGTTATTCACCTGTCATTTGTTTGTTCTTTCATTTGTTGTTTAAACAGGTTTATGCTCCAGCGTTGCAGTTGTGCATACTCTATTCGGAATCCAGTGTTGGCACGAAACTCTTAACAGGTATGCCAAAATTCCCATAAGGTTCAAATATTTCAATTTGTTTGTTTTTAATGTTTCAATGCATACTTCTCCTGGTTGATTGGTTTCGTTTTGCAGGTTTGGAGATAGCATGAGTGCTCTGCAATGTGGGAAGATCCTTAGTCAGCTGTGCAACCTTTCAGGTAAGCTCATGTAGAAATGGGTCCTTTACCCAATGCTTGGTCATTTATACGGTTCCAAGGTTTCTATGTTGTGAGTTTCTAAACAACCACCTTGTTGGGATTCTCTTGGGTATGGGGAAATGATGATAGTAATGTTCTAGTTTTAGCATCCTTTAGGTTTGGGTTTGGGGATTATTAGCCCAGTTGAGTGTTTTATTCCAAGTTGTGACAATGTAAACTTTTATGTCTCTGTAAAGGGTTTTGGATAATTAAATCGAATCTTTGTTTTCGCATGATACGATCTATGTGATTTTTAATGGGTGAATTTAAAGTTTACCAGTGCCATTTTTTGCAATGGCACTACAATACAACCATTTTGATATTAAATGATTCTTATGGAATGTATTTCAAGCACTAAAACCCTACTTTGGTTTATTTAAATGATTCGTTGTTTTTAATGGAAGTTTCTCTGTTAATTGAATTACTTGGTTTTAGTTTAGATATTTTACCTATGTTAAATGATGACAAAGGAATAGCCGTTGTTTCGTATTGGTCTTTGGTTTTTGTGGAAGAAATTCCCTATCTATGTTTTTAACGAATTAGTGTTGTAGGTTGCCAGGGGGGATTTTTGCTCTGTCTATATGTTGGATATCATGATTTGGTTGTTTCACGGGAGGTCGTAATGGCTTGGCCCAAGCCTTGCTTAAATAACGAAGCCTATGTGATCAGTTTATATTTTAGTTCTTGTGCGTATAGGCTTATGGTACTTTGTTTAAAGGATTTGATACTTGATTGTATTGTTTTAAGAACTATGTAATATTATTATTTGTTTGGCATTTGATATGCCAAACCTTATGGGTTTCGAAGTGGGGTCGCAATTGTTAATTGACTATGATATTTGTTTATCATTTAGTTGATGATATGTATAAGTTTTGATAGATGAGATATGGTGTTATGTTGTTTATTTATTTAATAATTGTTTAACACTCTTCAGCTGGAGAGTATGAGATTTGATTTCGGTAACTTGAAATTCAAGTTATTGTTCATTATATCATATGTTTTATTTTTCTTCTTGCGTAGTTATTGGTGGCTACCAGTCAATCCTTAACAAGATTCGATTGCTGGAAGGTGTATGATTTTTTGTTTTAATAGGATGAAAAACTCTTATTCCACTCGATTTGATGGACAAACTCTCAGCCCTTGCATGAGGAATTATGGTAAATTTGTTTGTTAATTTAATTGGTTATTTTTTATACGTATATAGGGTTTATGTATTATACGATTGACTTTTGTTGGCAAATGTACTATGCCAGTGTTGTTTTAGCTTATGAGTTTGAGTTTATTTAAACGGATTCAATCCTTGGTTTACTATTTTTGAAAATCTTTTAAGTGTGGATGAATGAATAAACTAAGTTTATTTGACATTAGGTTCACTTAGTTAATTTTTTTTAAATCTCCTATTTATTTTAAATGAGACCTCTGCTGTAACATAGGGTTTAGTTTAAATTTATCTAGAATCTAGGGTTTGAATCTATAATAAAAAATATAACATAAACTTCTAAACTAATTAAATGTAATTCTAACAGAAGTTTAACCCTATGATCTATTTAAGAATTTAAAGGTTGAGTTTAAATTTAAACAGATGAAACAACCTGAAGCATGTATTCAAAATGGAAAGTAAAATAGCAAATATTTAATACATAGCATAATAACTATAAGTACAACTTGTAAACATAATTAATATAACTGGAAAACGTAGGAACCCTATACCTGCACTATTCAGCTTGTTAATGGCTAACAACCCTTCATACTTAAACACACATAATTAATAAATCCTAGCCATCTCTGACCTTAGATCTGATAACTAGATAAATTTGGAACTAGCACATTCCTCCAAACCATGACCAGGAACTGTTCCTGTTTCTAATTTGGATCCCCTCGAGCTGGTTCCAACAAACAAGTGATCTATAACTCATAAAGGTGAGGCTTCTTTTATCTGGAATATCATGCTTTGTATAAGAATACTTACTTATGGAAGTTGTCTCAAAAACTAGATAGGAATTATGATCAGATCCCCAAACCTTCTTTTGGCTTGGGTCTTTATAGAAAATCTTTTAGGAAATGATAGTTGTTTTAAAATTCAGTTAGATCAATAATTCATTACTTTCTTGAAAATAATATTTAAATGATTTATGTGGATTTAATAGTTAGTTTGTTTATCTTAAGAACTTTTTATTATATCCTAATTGAACTTTAGAATAGAATATTTATTTAATCATTTTAGCTAATAATAAATACATAGAATCTATATTTATTGTTTTAGTTACCTTTATTTCCCTATATATATATATTCTTTTATTCATAATATATATAAAATTTACATTTTATCTTTAATATTTATTTATGCAACATATAACATAGTCTTATTTATTTTATGTTTCCCTTAGCTTACACTATTTCTTTTATCAAGCCCTCAGGTAGGGTTGGCCAACTAAGTTATCCAGCTCTAGATCCTCCTTGCATGTTGGATTACCTCATGTATCATGCTAGCTCTTTAAATTTACATTTTATCTTTAATATTTATTTATGCATCATATAACATAGTCTTATTTATTTTATGTTTCCCTTAGCTTACACTATTTATTTTATCAAGCCCTCAGGTAGGGTTGGCCAACTAAGTTATCCAGCTCTAGATCCTCCTTGCATGTTGGATTACCTCATGTATCATGCTAGCTCTTTCAGTCCCAAATGAGAATTAGATTTGAAATTTCATTTAATCAACTCAAAATAAGTATGATAAGGGTCGGTGTTATTCAAATTCATTCTCACTCAACACACTTAATTTCAATAACTCTTGGCATTATTCATGGCCCAATATCAACACTAAAAATTGGGATTTACGCTTAGTGCAATTCCAAACCCTCTCGCTCAACACTAATGCTAGGATGTACTTGTATAATATACATATGGATACAATGGCCAAGGATCTGATGCTCTAGAGCTTATGCTCAACATCAATTTGGAATTCTCCAGGGCTTATTCCCAACACTTCCAATCTTATACTCATGTGCTCCAGAGCTTATGCTGAACAAAAAATCTCATAAGTCATGTGCTCGATAGTGTATGCTCAACACAAGATCTCATAGCTCATGTGATCCATAGCTTAAGCTCAACACAAAGTCTCATCAATTATGTGCTTCAAGATTTACGCCCAATACATTATAGAACCCAATCATGCATTTAGTCTTCTGTACAATTCATCACAATAATCATCTCAGTATATGTATATGCACAATCACATAATAATAAATCTAGTACATCGTACCACAACAATAGTCCTTTTCTATCAGGGTCCACGCCCAACATATACAACATAATTAAACGTATGCATTGGATTACACCCAATACATATAACAAACCAACATAACTCATTTATAGTGGGGCATACACCAAAGATACAAACATAAACATCAAAGTAAATCATATGCAATGGGACTCATGCCCAATATAATCAAGGTCAAAATTCGTGATATTACATCAAAATTCTAATTAGGCCAACATTAGGTCCACTCTAATTCGGGTATGGAAGCCCAAACATTGATTAATTTAAATTAGATAAAGGTAATAAGTATGGGATTCCACCACTAATAAATAACAGTTTATATTAAATCATAACATGAAAAGGGAAAAATTGATAGGAACAGATGCATAAAATATCACTTACTATAAAAATGTAATTCTGATACATATATATACTCAAATTATACTTTAACAATACTTACACAAAGAACAAATAGAAATTGGGAATTTGAAACCACTGTCAGGAAAACAAAACTGAAGTTATCATTCCTCGCAAACAACTCCTAGAGAAACCAAGTAGTACTTGATCCAGAACCTCAAAGCCTATATGTTCAACCACAAGGACAAAATCTGAGCAATGTGCCATCTCTGGCATTGAGAGATCGATTCCCCATCCATCGCTAGTCTCATGCTTGCTTGATGGAAATACTATTATATAATATTTTGTCTAGGACTTGGTCATTTATGAGCCTCCAACTCTTTAGAACTCCAAAAAGAGTCGTGACCTAGTTTTGGGGATGATCCCTTCTGCATCACTTGAGTTCTCACTCACTATATTTCGACACTTGTCGTTTCTCCTTGCGGGTCATCAATGTAACAAACCTCAAAAATCATCAAAAAAAATCTTTAATAAAAATTTTTTTGGTATAATATTGAAAACCCTAAATTTTATAGATCATTACATAACCTTAGAGAGTTTATTACATAGACTTAGTATTACAAATTGATCATCATTTCCTTTAACCTTAGAATCCATTTCCCAAAAATATTTTTCCAAAACACTTCACTGTTTAAACCAAATAAAAATTGCTAAGTTTATTGTTCTTCCACAGTGATCATTCTACATTGATCATTCCATATTGATCCTTCCGCAAGGTCCCTTCAACAATGCGGATTACAGATTGTGGAATTACAAGTAAACATAAAAAATACCCATCTGCAATTTTTGCTTCCGCAATGCGGATTGCAGATTGCGAAAACCCATAAAATCAATTAGAATTTAACTTTCCCTTTCCGCTTTCTACAATGTGTATTGCGGATTGTGAAAACCCATAAAATAAAATACAAATTAATTTTCCTCTTTCTTCTTTCTACAATGAGGATTCCATATTGCGGGGACCCATAAAATCAATTACAAAATAACTTTTCGATTTCTTCTTTCCGGAATGCGGATTGTTGTTGGGGCGCGTACCCTAAGGATTACTAGTTGTGGTAACTTCGCGGCTGTTGGTAAGCGGAGTTTTGGGTCAAGATAGTCTTAGGGGTGTCAGGGTAAGTCAAAACCCCCTTTTTGTAATAAACCCGTGGTTTAAATCCAGGGTTTAGGGTTTTTTTGGGTGCCCATGGTTTAAGACCATGGTTTTGTAAAAATGCGCAGTATAAATAAGTGCTTGTGCAAAGAAGATAGGTTAGGTTTTATGATGTAAGAAAGAATAAGGCGAAGCTAAGGTTGATTTTGAAAGGTTAAGTCCCAGCTTTGTGCGTGGACGACCTCTGCAGCTGTGTGCGCAGAGGGTTTTTGTAAGAAGAGAAAGAAAGATCTGCAGCTGAGTGCGCAGAGGCCTGCTGCTATGTGCGCGGCTTTTAAAGGATTGAAGGGATCTGCAGCTGAGTGCGCAGATCAAACTGTGGTTTTTGTAGCAAGTTGAATAAACACAGTTTTTGGACGTAGCCCCTACACTGGGGGTGAACCACGTTATATTCGGTGTCGTGGTTTCTTGTGCTGTTCCTATTTCTGTTATATTTTATGCATTAATAGTTGTATACATCTGATAAGTTAGATCGCTGTTAATATTTAGCTTCGCTGTGAATTCCCTGTAGTGGGTTGAGCAAGTAATGACTGTTTATTTATCTGTGAAGTTATATGCGAATGAATGGTAAAGTTTGTATAGTATTGATTAATAAGATTATTGAGGCTAAGGTACAGTAATCCCCCTCTCCGCTTGCAGAAACCTGATTCTGCGGCACCCCGAAGCTGTTTTGGGTGAGACTGCAACCTGCGCGCAGGTTGTTGCCGAAAGGGCCAACACTGTGGGTCTTTTGTTGGTGTGACACAAAAGGTTTAAACTCAGGTCTGCCCTATTGCCCAACAAATTGGTTCTGTTTCCGGTTGAACTCGGGACCTGCTCAAGAGGGGTTTACATTGTACCTTGGGGGCTATGTTCTGGAGGCCCTCTGTGAAGGACATCGGTGATTGGTTTGCTGAGACTTGTCTGAATTTCGCGCAGCAAGAGAATACGAATCCGTGTCGAAGCACAAGTGACTTTTTACAAAGGTATGTTTTTTGTGATATTTATGAAATTTTCTTCGGTCGTGTCCACATAGAGTTGCACCAGTGGTTGTCTAGGTTAACAGAGAGGAGGACGAACTTTCAAGCTCGACGGATTCCTGTGTGGACCCCCGCAAGGGTCAATCTTGTGCAACACGTGAACAACGAGGTATCCCACGCTGTCGATTTCTAGACGACGCAAACATTGGAAGCCTTCGTGACAGAGTTTTCCATTGATACAAGCACTTCTTTCAGCGAAGCTGAACGACAGTTTTTCAAAGGGCCCCGTGGTAAGTTTTTAAATTCCTTAAGCCTGAAGATTAAAATACTATTGGTTGAAAAGGGTATATTATTATTTGAATCAGACTGTTAGTTTAGTAGTACTAACATATGTTTGCAAGTGAGAATATTTTCGACGCGTAAAGTGGGTTGCCACGAAGTGAGCAAAGGTACAAAAGAAATTTTGAGTCCTACTCCTCAGGACAGACCACCACATTTCCCCCTGTAAACCCTCCACAGCCAGACCCTGAAGAAAACCCTTTGGTAGGAAACCCTCCTGTTACCCCCCAGCATCGCTTCGTTACCCCTAAAGTTCGGTCGCAGTGTGACAGGAAACCAAGTCCAAGTATTCCGACCACAGGTCAATCTGCCCCCGTAAATCCCCCCCCATCAACATCCTGTCCCCCTCCCAACCCTCCCAGAACCACCATGGCCCACCTATCTGATGACATTAAGCTACCCATCTTCAAAGGAACGGGATCAGAAGATCCAGAACAGTTCTGGTTTTTATGTGAGGCCGTCTGGAACGCGAAGAGTATTACCGACCTGGATGTGAGAACCGCGCAGCTCATTACTTCCTTTCATGACCGGGCTTTGACTTGGTTCATGAAATTCTCCAGTAATCAGCACCGCACTTTGGATGAAATCAAGGCCGCCATCATTAAGGAATTTAAGAAACCAAAATCAGAATCGCAGAGCATCACTGAACTCAAAGAGATTCAACAGCGGCGCGGCGAATCCGTGTGGGACTTTGACCAGAGATTCAAAGTTCTATTAGACCAAGTGAGCTTCACCATTAGTCCTGCGCAGTGCAAGGAATGGTTCATCGCCGTGCTATTGCCACATATCAGAACTCCGCTCATGCAACAGAAGGTTGCTGACCAGCAAGAAGCTCTGGAAATCGCAATGAAGCTAGAGACCGCTCCCGTCGGAGACGATTCTGGTCTTGCTCAAATCCAAGCGCAGCTGGCAGCGATGGCCCTGGAGCTTCGTGACATGAAGAAAGTTAAAACCAATCGAGAGGAGGTCTGGTGTACGCAATGTTGGTCCGAGGGTCACGATAGGGACCAGTGCCCCGTGGTCAGAACATATCTAAATACGGGCACGCCCAACCAATTCAATGCCGGTGTTCTATATTGTGAGATTTGTCGAACCTCTGGCCAGCATCGCCCTGAGCACTGCCATCTTCTTCAGAGATATGTTCAAGTCCCCAAAAACCCCTACTGCCAGTTCTGTAAGTCTGTCGGGCATAATGAATAAGAATGTCGTAGCTACGACCTTATGCGAGAGCACACCTCTGATGCCTACCGAGTCCACAATGAAGCCCAGAATAATGATGGCTATGGTTACCACGGCGGTGCCTCCGGAAGAGGTGCTTTTGGCGGTCGCGGCCATGGTGGGATGACCAGCAGAGGTAGAGGCCAGGTTGTGTGTTACAATTGTAACCAAGTTGGTCACTTGGCTCGCGACTGTCGGAACCCCACTACGACCTGTCGGTATTGCCACGCAGTAGACCACGTGATTGAACAGTGCCCCCAGCTCCTCGCAAAGATTCAGGAAAACAAACATGGCCCTACTCCAAGTATTCAGTTGATTTCCGTGGAGCAACGACCTGCCCCAGCCCTCAATGTGGTCACCCGGAGTGGAGCTACGACACATACTCAAGACTCACCAAAGCAAGTTGCCACGGTGTGCGCACAAAAGGCCTCCAAGAAAGTCCCAGCCCTTGACCCTGCGAAGGACCACGCACTAGTCCAGGAGGCCTTGTGCGATAGTGTTGACCCTGGCGCTGTAGAAATACCTACGCGGCCACATCAGCAGGCTTCGCAGCCACAGGAGGCCTCGACGGATAAAGTAAGTACACTATCCTCTTTCTTGCAGAGCTGTATGAAACTCTTGTGGAATCAGAACGCTCTAAACGAGCTGCAAAAAGTTCTTGCTGTCACAGACCCTCAGAGAGGAATTGATCAGGAGAAAACTGTTAGTCGTGTCCGAAGAATGGGAAGGGAAATGAGATTGAACATTCAGATAGGAGAATATGATATGACTGATGTCATCCTGGATCTTGGATCAGACGTTAATGTCCTACCCAAGTAGACCTGGAGACAAATGGGAAATCCTTCCCTCGTTTGGTCACCTATACAACTGCGACTAGCTAACCAGTAAAGGATTGTACCGCTAGGGAGACTTCTTAGTGTCCCAATCGACATCGATGGGGTCAGTACTCTAGCAGATTTTGAATTTATTGAGATCATTGATGACAGCAACCCTTACCCAGCCCTGTTGGGAATTGAGTGGGCCATGGCCAATGCTGCAATCATCAACCTTAAAAGGAGACAGATGACCTTCGAAGGAAATGGCCTGCGCATTATTATACCCCTCGACCCATCCCAAGGAGAAATATATACAGAACCACTCAGTGATGAAGGGGAGCAGGATACTCTAGACCACATCTACAACATCACGGCCAAGGATGTAGATTATGTCGAGCCTAATAATGATGGTGTAATGGATTGGCAATGTGATAGCTCCTGCAGGTCTGATTCAGACGATGGTCTGGAGAATTGGCAGAATCAACTGTACGAGCTGCATGGCCATAGGTGCACGCAGATCACTCAGTCTCTTCGATGCCTTAGCGCACAGCCTAGAGAATTGCCTGCATAGGTTGGGATGACAGACCCTGGTGAATTTATTACACCTATGTCAGAACGAGTACCTCAGTCACAAAACACCCAGAGTCTGGAAATAGCAATAGAAGCTACAGCAGCATGGGGGAATGATCATACAAAGTCTCACCCCAGTCGGGGAACCTGCCAGAAATTCCTGCGCCCCAAAGTCCTAAGGCAAGCTCAAGAAGTGCGAAGTAAGTTCAAGGGGCGGAATAGTCCTCAGGGACATTTGAGGCCGAACTATACCGTAATGGAAAACACACCTCGCAAGGAATGGGTGCATAAGTTCGTACAGATCTTGGACCCTATAGCGAAAAACGGGCATATGAAGGTTGAGCTCCGCCACGGAATTGGATACCAAACCCAGGGGCAGAGCCAAGACGCTAGTGCCTCAAACCTAATAGTCCTGTCACAGATATTACCAGGTCGGGTCGAAGGGCACTATTGGGCCGAGGTTTCTTATTGCCCCGAGGCTTCAACCATGATTCTGCCGCGACCCAAAAATATAGCGAGGCTCAAAATCCGACCGTTGGGAAGCAGCCAATTTGGCGGCGGTGGAATTTTAATTGCTTTAAATGACTGTACTAAGACCAGTACCGGAAATCGTGCTCCACATGGACAAGATTTTCGTCAGACTTGGTGCCTTCAATGCACTGTCCTACCCGATTTGATTGATGGCGTGTATAAGAAGACGCCTAAGTTAGGGAAAATTGCATCCTTCATTTCTTCAAGATTTCTGAGCGAACCCATGACCACCGAACGTGAGATTGACGCTTTGGTCAGAGAATTCGAGCAAGAGGGTCTGATCACCGACTCTAATCGGCCGCCTGCCCTAGCTCACTGTGAAGACACTCCCCTAGCACCTCCACGGCCGATGCAGACACGGTCTGCCAAGAAAAAGGCTAGAACTAAAGTTCGCACCAAGCGCAACCAAGACCAGCAGCGGCAAATAGGGCAAACACCAGCAGCTCATCTTATGGAGCCCTCTGGCTCCGCACAGGCCCCAGCTGGGGGAAGGGAGAACATTCCACCACCACGGCCACCATATCTACCACCTGTTCGCCCGGGTACTGCGTTGCCTCGTCGCACAAAGCAATTTACATTAGCCACACCCTCGCTGCCACCGGGAGTACAGTTGATAGGAAATATGACAGGGAAGATTGATCGGCTTAAGTACAGCGATCACGACACCAACGACCATGGCAAGTTCCCACAGTTTAAACCAGCAGAATACTTGCACCGCGTCAAGTACCTGGATCATAGGGTCACACTACTGGAAGTGCAACCATGGGCTGCAGGCCTGGACAAAGCTGGCCTACTCAAGATACTTAACATTCCCCATTTCGGACGCGGCATACATGTGACTGTAGTGGCCAAGAAGTTACTAGCCCTAGTGCATGACGGCTATTTATGGATAGGGGACCGGCAAATTCCTATTGATGCCGCCCTCATCCATAAGATCACAGGTTTACCCATGGCAGGACCTGATCCGGGAACTGAATTTCCGTCCAAACATGACGATACAAAGCTCGCGCAAACCATGAAAGAGCGGTTTGGCCTGACAAAAGGGAAACGGGGGTATCACACTTCCGCGATTCAGGAGCAGCCCATTCGATTTGCAGCTGAACTCTTAGCCTGCAAACTCATACGGAAATTTAGGACAACTGAAGTACATGCCCCGGTTATCCGGATTGCTATGAACTGCGCTGAGGGGTATACTTATAATTGGGTCAGATATCTAGAGAAGGAGTATCTGGAGGATGCCCGCGATGCGCAAGAAAAAGGTAGACCTTTTCATTATTCCTGGCTTGTAATCCTTGTTGCATTAGTTGGGTGGAAAGAACCCACTGAAGCCCAGTTTGTAGAAATAAACCCCGGCACGCCAGGGGCAGCGAGGTATGCCTCCTTATGGAAATCCTCAGATAAGGAAGCTCAGCAGATGACGAACACTGTGTTCGTCTTCTATGCTATGAGTATTCACTATGAGATTGTGTGAACACCTCAACTTACCAACGAAGTGTTCTCTCAATACGAGGGTGTCGCGCACTTTAGTGCCGATATGCATCATGTTTTCATTCAAGCTCGTGCAGATCCTCAACGGCAATGCTTCAAATTACCATATGTAGTCACCAAACCAGATATCAGGAGGATAGTTCAGTAATGGCCGGCCGAATGGCTGAAAGATTTAGGGAAAAAACCCTCTATTCCGGTTCCCCCAGCTACCAATATTGGCGCAAATACTAGTCAGGCGCAGCAGCAAATCCCATTGGAAGATAGCGACGACCTAAGTGATTCGCAGATGAATGATGACGGCCAGGGTGAAGACGGCAGACAGGATGAACAGGATGAACAGGACGAGGAGTCGGTCAAGACCATATCAGATCCTAACCCACCAACGAAGCGCAAGTCACCAGAAGTAGCTGAGGTAACCAAGCCACAGTCCCGCAAAAAGGTAAAAGCATCGAAGGACAAAGATATCGAGGAAGAAGCCACTGTCACGCTGGATGCGCTGGAGCACGCTCTAGAATATTCTGCGACAGTGCTTACTAAAAAATGGTCAGAGTTTGCGGAACTACATCTTGCCGGCCTCTCAGGTATCGCAAACAGGGTATCGGAATTAAAAGAGCTAACAGCAAAATCAGCGCCCAGTACTGCGACAAGTAGCACTATGGCACCCACGCAGCAGGATATTAGGCAATGGCCACCCAGAGATCACCAGGGACAGGTATCAAGCGCAACTCTGATACATCCTGACACAGATTCCCGACCCCAGACGAATATAGCCGCGGGGCTTGATTATACAAAGATGTCTATGCTAGAATTGCACCTCTGTCAGCTCGCGATTACAAAGGAGATCCATGCCCGAACCCAAGTGTCACAAATCCAATTGGAAGACACCATCAAACAAAACAAAACCTTTGCAGCTCTCCTAGAGGAGATCGCACAACAGAAGAAAGAGGCTGAACAGACAACAACTACACTGATGCGAGCATTGGACGAGGCATGTCGGAGTCTTTCTGACTCCGACATACAGGGAGCAGAGGCACCAGAACAGAGAATTGCTAAGCTGAGAGACTATGCCCAGCAGTCCCACAGCGAGGTTGAAAGGATGAAGATAGAACACTAGCACTAGATTGCAGAACTTCAACTGCGAATTTCTCCTGAGACCCCACCAGAGGTCCGAGAACAGCGCCAGCAGGACATCAAGGCTTCAGCAGCAAAAATATCAGATAATGTGGCCAGCGTCGCCAAACTAATGGAAGACAGCATAGAAGCCTGGGCCAACCTACAGGACCATCCAGATGTAGAGAAGATTCAGGAAACCATCAAGTTGCGCCAGGATGAATTAGATGCAGTCAGAATAGAAATCAAGACACTACCACCTATGCAGAAGATGGCTAAAGTGAAGCGCAGCAAGGAACTTCAGCAGGAAATCGAGTCCTGTAGGACGAAGGTAACGCTGCTGGAAAATGCGTTACAGCCCCTGGTTGATGAAGCATTAGAATTGAGCAATACTGCAGAAAGCCAGCTCAAACTTTTGAAGACCTATGACACTTTTGCGCAGGAAAAGGATGACACAGACTCTTCTTCAGTATTACAGGAACTGGTGGAAAAGGAGAAAGCCGCTGATGATATACTGCATAATCTCACTAGTCGCTTCCAGACCCTCGCGTAGAAGATTCTCCCACCAGAGTCCTCGCAGAGTGTCCCGGGACGGGCCACTAGTGAGTCTTAGGGGCCTGTTGTGGCGCGTACCCTAAGGATTACTAGTTGTGGTAACTTCACGGCTGTTGGTAAGCGGAGTTTTGGGTCAAGATAGTCTTAGGGGTGTCAGGGTAAGTCAAAACCCCCTTTTTGTAATAAACCCGTGGTTTAAATCCAGGGTTTAGGGTTTTTTTGGGTGCCCATGGTTTAAGACCATGGTTTTGTAAAAATGCGCAGTATAAATAAGCGCTTGTGCAAAGAAGATATGTTAGGTTTTATGATGTAAGAAAGAAAAAGGCGAATCTAAGGTTGATTTTGAAAGGTTAAGTCCCAGCTGTGTGCGTGGATGACCTCTGCAGCTGTGTGCGTAGAGGGTTTTTGTAAGAAGAGAAAGAAAGATCTGCAGCTGAGTGCGCAGAGGCCTGCTGCTGTGTGCGCGGCTTTTAAAGGATTGAAGGGATCTGTAGCTGAGTGCGCAGATCAAACTGTGGTTTTTGTAGCAAGTTGAATAAACACAGTTTGTGGACGTAGCCCCTACACTGGGGGTGAACCACGTTATATTCGGTGTCGTGGTTTCTTGTGCTGTTCCTGTTTCTGTTATCTTTTATGCATTAATAACTGTATACATCTGATAAGTTAGATCGTTGTTAATATTTAGCTTCGCTATGAATTCCCTGTAGTGGGTTGAGCAAGTAATGACTGTTTATTTATCTGCGAAGTTGTATGCGAATGAATGGTAAAGTTTTTATAGTATTGATTAATAAGATTATTGAGGCTAAGGTACAGTAATCCCCCTCTCGGCTTGCAAAAACCTGATTCTGCGGCACCCCATAGCTGTTTCGGGTGAGACTGCAACCTGCGCGCAGGTTGTTGCCAAAAGGGCCAACACTGTGGGTCTTTTGTTGGTGCGACACAAAAGGTTTAAACCCGGGTCTGCCCTATTGCCCAACAATTTTGTATTCTAGAAACCCATAAATTCAATTACAATTTAAGTTTCCACTTTCTGCAATGTGGATTGCGGATTGTGGAAACCCATAAAATAAATTACAAATTAACTTTCCACTTTCCTCTTTCCGTGATGCGAATTGTGGATTATGGAAACCGATAAATTCAATTACAATTTAACTTTCCACTTTTCGCTTTCCCCAAAGCGGATTGTGAATTGAAGAAACCCTTCATTTCTATTACATATAACTTTATGCTTTCCGCCTTCCGCAATGCGGATTGCGAATTGCAGAAACCCTTCATTTCTTTTACAATTTAATTTTCCTCTTTCCTCTTTCCGCAATGTGGATTGTGGATTTCATAAACCCTTATTTTTTTTTTCAAATTATCCTTCGCTATGGAGCCTCTGCAGCTCCTATAAAACATGGATCTCTTTGCGGATTTACACCTGAACGTTGATCTAACTTCTTTTGTGGATCAACAATTAACCTTGCGGGTTCACAGGATTTTGGTTCAGAAGAGGATTTGTGTTTTTTCGTTAGCTAATTAGATCTAAGATTATCTTGATGCTTAACCTTTGTCTTGTTTTCGTTGTCTTAACATAATTTAACAGTCATAAATATAATTGTGCTAAATTGATTAATATTTAACCATAATTTAAGGTTTTCAGTTTGTATTTTGGTTCTCAAAAGAAACTTGAATATTACAGATCTACACCGGAAACCAACATTATCTTGTAAATCGACTTTCTAAAATCGAGAAACAGAATTAATGAAGATTAAGAAAAATTCATACAAACTGGAAAACATAGTTAAATGTAGGAATATAGTTTAAAACAGAGGATTCCATCTGTTAGATGTAGACTCATAAATTATAAATAATTCAAGTATTGAATTCGAAACCATATCTGATCAGCAACAGTAAGACCTAAATAATCTAACTCAGTAAAAAAATAATTGCTACAGTGATACATTACTAACAATATTTGATGCGTGTATGGATGCTCGATATTGGATACGTTGAGAACAATCTAACATTATACAAATCTATGGTATAAAAAACATGGATAATGGTTCTACATAAATGCTTAAACAATATTGCATGAAAAAATAACTACAATTTAACATTTCACATATACATCCTACTGTATCTAAAATCATTCATAAGAACACAAAGTCAGAACCTATCACCAACATTGGGAAAAAAAAAGTGAAGAAGTTGTTCCTCCCAACCAACTCCCATAGCATACAAATTACTTTCTCCAGAATCCCCAAGCATGTTCACTGAACCATAAGAGAAAAATATCTCAATGCATCATATCTTGCATTTTATAGATGTTAATCCCTGCCCAAATTCTATCCTCTTCTTGCTCATGGACATACTAGTAAATAGTATTTTTCCTAGGACTTGGTCATTTATGAGAATCCTGCTATTTAGCACTCAATTAGGAGTGCAGACCTGATTTTTGGGGATGATGCCTCCTGCATCTCGAGTTCTCACTTAGTGGTTTTTTCCACTTGTCATTTTCCTCTTGCGGTTCAGTGAACACTCTTCAATAACTATATCCACTTTTGTTGACATTCAAAATATTTTATTAAATAGGGAATTTTTTATTCTAAAATGTTTTATTCTTGACTTTCTTATCAAAGAATAATAAAATAATAATCAAGGTATTTTTCAACATAATAACAATTATTAATTCCTGGGGTATTACATACACTTCCCCTTAAAAGATAACACCGTTCTTGGTGTTATAACCTTTTTTTATTCTTCCATGTCAGCCTCTTGGAATAAGTATGGATATGCCTCCTGCATATTACTTTTCAGCTCCGAAGTAGATTCTTCTGGACTAAGGTGCTTCCATTTTACCTTTACTTGTCTGATGGCATTGTTCCGAAGTAAAAGTTATCTCATGTCGAGAATGTGCTCCGGTCTTGCTTGGAACTCTCCCTCTAGTTCCACCTGAATTACATTCCAATCAGTCACATGAGAAACATCATGAACATATATTTTCAATATAGAAACGTGAAACACATGATGTACTTTAATATTGGATGGTAGGGCTAGATGGTATGCAACCGACCCTACTTTAGCTAAAATTTCAAATGGCCTGCCATACCTGCATGCCAATTTCTTATACTTTCCCAATATCAATGTATTTTTCTTGGGATTTACCTTTATGTACACATGCTCACCCACCTAAAACTCTCTAGGATTTTTTTTTAAGTCAACGTAAATTTTATGTCTATCTTGGGCAGCTTTCAAGTTTTGTTGTAATTGTTTCACGGTTAGTTCCATATATTTTAATAATTCAGGTCCTAACATTATATATTAACTGGTCTACTCCATGAAATTGGGCCCATATAATATTTCAAATGGACACATTCCTACAGAAACTTGAAAATTTTATTATATGCAAATTCTACTAAGTGTAGCTAATCTTCCCATTTACCTGGTTTGTCAATGACATACATCCTTATAATTTACTCTAAGAATTTATTTACTCTTTCAGTATTCCCATCTATTTGTGGATGATATGCAGTACTAAAATTTAATTGTGTTCCCAAACCTTTAAACACGACATTCCAAAAGTTGCATGTGAACATCACGTCTCTAACCGAGATTATTAGCATCGGTACACCATGCAACCTGAATATATCCTTCATGAAAACATATGCAATGTTAACAAGTTTATATCTAGATTTAACAGGAATAAAATGGGCATCCTTACTTAGTTTATCAACTATGAACATGATGGAATCATGTTGTCTGAAATTCTTTAGTAGGATGGTGATGAAGTCCATACTAATGATTTCCCATTTCCATTCTTGAATAGGTAATGGCTGCAATAGTCATGTTCGACGTTGATGCTCTACTTTCACTTGCTGACATTCTATGCAACAAGCTAAGTATTCATTTGCTTATTTATTCATATTTGGCAAAAAGAAGTATTTTCTTATCATAGTAATCATTTCACTAGTGGAAAATGAGAGATTAGTGACCACGAGACCAAACATTTTGGTCACCATAGTTTTTTTCAAGGGATAAATGACCAAAATTGATAAATTTAAGTGAGCTAACTAAAAAAGACCAAGATAAATGACCACTTTTGGTCACTTGAAAAAACTAAACTAAAAAAGACCAAGATAAATGACCAAATTTGGTCACTAGATATCTAGACTAAAAATGACCACATAACAATTGGTCATTATTTGGTTATTTTTAGTTCTGTCACTCCAACAATGGAAAATTACAGTTTTGACAATGAAATTGTACAATTTACTAAATTCTAACACGACATATGGATTCAGAGGGGGTCTCTGAATCCATCTATCCTATTAGAATTTAGTAAATTCTAGACCCCCTCATGTGTCACAAATTAGCTATATTTGACACCAATTTAACTATCATGATAACAAACGCTTGATACACTACTAAACTATGAGTGGTTTTGAAACAAATTTTTAAGACAATAATTTAATTAGGTCTCTATTCTACCCATTTTTTTCTTTTCCTTTTCATTTAATTATTTTTTATGTTTTTTATCTCAAGAGGAAAGTTATGACGGCAAGGTGAAGCGAAATTAGGGGTGATAACTTTTTGGGTTTCAGAAAAACCTTACTTTTCGTTTCACTGAAAATCGGATGGGTTTTATGGAGCGGGTGATTGGAAATGGTTTAGGTTGATACAATTCCAGATTCAGTGACTATTTGCAATCGTGATTGAGACAACTAATTATTGTAACAGAGCCCATTTAGCAAGTGTTTCCTTTAATATATCAAACAATTTCCTTAGTAATCCCATCGACGAATATATTTTCATCCTGCTTGATATAAAGGGTTAATGGGTATGAAGCATTCTACATGGAACCTCTTAATCTACAATTCGATGTTGTAACTCTGAGTTCTAGGATTGAAAATCCTTATGTTATTGATCCCGCAACTCAGGAAGCTAAAGAAAAACAAGAGGATGTGTTAGATTCCGAGGAAACCGAGGGATTCGAGCTACAAAGAATTATTAATTAATGGGTTTTGTTCAATCTACAGTGTCTTTTTTATTGTTTTTTATATGGGGTTTACTGATTAAGGAATTTTGGATTGTGAGGAGGGAACTGGTCTTGTGAACCTTGGAAACACATGCTTTATGAATTTTGTTATGTTGTGTCTCATGTATATGCAACCTCTAGTAGCCTACTTTCAAATTTTGCAACTCTCACTTTGGAATATTCCACTAAGAAGTCTGCAAATCCCAGTGCCTGAAATATTCCATCTACAGGTGCACACTTGTTTCCCTTTACTTAAGGATAGAAAAATAAGGTATGGCCAAAAAAATCAGTTAACTGTATGAACATGGTAAACATATGTTAAACTGTTAAAAACATATACATAATTAGTTGAACATATGAACATATATCTCTTGATAATTTGAAATTTCTAAATAATATTATGAAAAAAAATAATATAAGTGATATATTTATACCACATAGAAATGATATATAATGTATATTTTATGTTAAATATAAATATATATAATATATAAATAATATAAAACAAAAACAATTATAATTATAAAACAAAGACATGACAAGCATCCATATACACAAAACCCACAGTCAAATATATACAAAACCATGAAACCATAAACCCATGACAAGAGCGACCATGAATCCATGATAAAATTTGAAAGGATGTGTATTTTGCACCAAATTTGTGGCTTTGGTGGGAAGGGGACATTTCATGGGGTTTTGAGAGAAAATTAGGGAGGAGACACACAGACATAATGAGAAACAAATCTAGAACGACTATGAAGCTCACTGAAACCCGGAAGGAGGTATATTTGGTTCCAAACCTTTGGATTTGGCTGGAAGGGGACGTCTTATTTGGAAATTGGGAGAAGAGGTTTGAGAATTGTGTTTTGATAGGGGTTCCAGGGAATTTTTTTGGAATTTGAGGGAGGGGATTAAGAATTCGATAACTAAAGTTTCCATGGAGAGAAGAAGAAGAATTATAAAGGTGGACAAGGAATCTAGATTTAATACTCTACAAATAATCTGAGTCGAAATTCCATTCAACAACTGCTATAAAATTGTAGGTAAATATCATTATCAATCTTTTTCCTTGGCTCACTCTACAAGTGATAGTGTTTTTCATTCTAGGTTTCAATGCACTCTGCAATCGCTATGGATTTTTCCCATTTCGTATTTTCCCCATTATGTATATAATTTTCCCTATTGTTAAAATATGTTAGGTTTTTATATTAATATTTTGTAAGAATCCAAGAAGAAATTCCTTGGACACGTATCTGCGTGCCTCTACATTTCCTCTTTTTAGAACCTTGAACTCTCTTCAAATTAGAGGCAGGAGCAAATCAAGGAATGGAGTACCACAAATGATTTGCTTGGCCTCAACCCCTTTACGATATAGTCATTCAAATGTGCAATAAGGTTGCAGTGATTTCATTAAAATTTTGTTGGGATTTTAATGGCTATGACAGTCTTACCATCACTTGTTCCTTTGCATCTATATATATGGGATTCATGTCTTTCTCATCCATTACTCAAAGAGTCTCAAGACGAAGATTTTTTGGATCTCGGATTGTGTTCAGTTGAATTTGTAGCATGATTGAAGATGAAGATAATATTTCAATCCCGTCTCTTTATTTTTTTAGAAAGGTAATAATTTATTTTCCATTATTTGTGTTCTTCTCCATCTTTAACTGATTTTGGGTTGAAAACTTACAGAAGCGACAAAAATGGAGTAATGCTTTATCATTTCATATCAGGTGAATTTGTAAATACTCATATGAATATTTCCCTTACAGAACATATCTCGTTCACTACTTGCCTTTTAAAGTAGTCAAATCAGGCTCCTAAAGGATGTATACCTTCAACATCCTTCACAATGGAGGTTTCTTTCTTTTTCCTTTTAAGAAGCCCGTCTTCAGATTGTGCTCAATTCAGACACTTTTGGATTCATGCCTATGACATCTTCAACAATAGCCATTCCATATGTAGGTCTCAACCATCAATCTTAATATGCATCCCATACATAGGCCTCAGCCTTCAATCTTAATTTCAAATATAAATATAATAGACGTTTGCAAATACCTTAGGCTTGTATTTTCTTTATCCCATTTTTTTTCTGGAATCAATAACTTAGAAATAATACATCTCCTTCCATTTCATCAAAATGCCTAGGGCTAGTCCAACAGGATTTGAGAATAGAGTCTGTTAAAGTCTTCTTTGTGATTGCCCTTCTATCACAATACACATCAGCATGCCTTCATTTCTTTTATTGTAAGGATTGCACCACTTATGAGAATGACAAGCATGCATCTTATCTAGGGTTTGATCCTTAGCTATTTGGATATGTGATTTTGTGGATAGAGTAGTAAATGATACTCTTATCTTCAAGCATCTGTTAGAACACTTCAGTTGTGTTTAATTGTTAAAAGTTTATAGTTTTAACTGATACTGCAATTTTGAATTCCCTAGAGTGTGATATGTTAGGACAATATACCTACAAAACTTAGTTTTTTTTTTAGAAATAATATATTAAGACCATCAGAGATTAGCCTCATTGGGGTTAGAATGTCATGTAGTATTGGTCACCCTAACATTTTTGAAGGATTTTGAAAGGATGGATTTTTTGCGTAATCAATGGTTTTAGTGACCAAGATTTTGATTTCTAGTTACCCAATCAAATGATAAAACTATTTTTATATTTATCAAGGTCTATGTGATAAACAAAAAGCTTCCACTATGGTTTCTTCTTGCCAAATTTTATAGGAAGCCATGCAAAGCTTCCCGTCATTTTTTGGTTTTACTTAACCTGAACTTGAGGATGTGTTCTTTGGACGTTATATTTCAGTTTATTAATCTGGAATATACTGGTTGGCTGCCAGTGTTGAAGTCCAGACACTCATGGTAAATGTTGTTGATTGTCAAATCCAACTCTGGCAACTCTGCCTGGCTACGTTCTAATTGAACACGCCAATGTTTTGTTGCCAAGGGTATAATTGAACCTGCATTATTGGAATAAAAACAACTACAACTTTGCCTCTAGTGAATTGGTTAAATATAAATCATCAAATCCACGAGAATCAATCACCATCCATATATCATTCAAAATATAACCATTGGTGGGCTAAACAGGGTAACAAAATTGGCATCTCCTGTGGGAAACTGCCCCACCTACATGGAAGTGTAGTGTGAAATTTGATCATTTTGATTGGGTTCATTTTGTTCTAGCTATCCAATGATTGATGTCATTGGTATTTTAAAATCTAAATTGTTTGTGTTTTTTTTTATGTAAACACATATCGCAAATAGAGTTTGAAGATTCAAATGTCTGTCACTGGGCAGGAGACAAAATAATCACCCTTTAGATTCAAGGGCCACCATTCATTCCATAATTTTTAATCCTGTCTTGTCATAGAATTCAAAGGCCACAATTCATTTCATAATTTTTAATCCTGTTGTGTCATAGATGTTAATAACATCTGATCTTTCAAATGAAAAAGTTAAACTAATGTCAAAACTCCATTTTAATCTCGTATTCTTATTGGACAATCTAGAAACCAAGCTGAGTGGAAGTAAATTTTCTGGAAACATCTCCTGCCAAAGGAGAATGTTGTGAATTTGAGCATGTAGCTTATGGAGCATTCATTTCAGCTGAAACTTTAAATAGATGGGGTCAAATGGGACTTTTAATTATCCCATATGTACTAATGCATAAGACTATTGATTATTTTGTTTGGGCCTGTCCTTGGCAGACTACATCGGCTACATATAATCTTCGACTTTGGTCTTGATGATGTTGATTCTGGCTTAAATCAAAGTCAGTGGAAAATTGGTGATTTTCTATTTTCTTAAGCATTGCATAAGGTTCTAGATTGAATAATCATCCCAGCTAAGGAGTCTTTTTCTTTTGGAAATTCACTTAGTCCTTTATCTGATAGTGATTTTACAAGTTGGGAGCATGGCCTTCTTTCAGAAAACAATTTTGCTTCCCTTCTCAGATATGAGCAAAGAAATAAGTATGGTCTACAAAGAAAACAAGTACAGTGATATAGTTGCAAATATTAGCTAGGGTTTGGCCACAAAATTATCCCAATCTTATTTCCTAATGATGACATGTGTTTGCCTCTACACTTTTCAGTTTCTGTAGCACTATGCAAATGTTTGTCAACCATACACAGTGATATAACCAAAATATTTAGGTAGGGTTTGGCCACAAAATTTTCCCAAGCTGATCTCCTAATGATGGAATTTCCTCACCTCTACCATTTTTTGTTTAACACTAGTTTTTATACAAGCTCTCATCAGAGAATTTAATCCTTTCCCTTACTGCTACTAGCGTCCCATCCCTGATATCGATGCTCTATAAAAGCACAAGGGCCAATTTTATCAATATTTTGTTTACTCTTTATTTGTAGTTTTTCAATTACAATCCAAACTCCTACAAAAATGAGGCATCCCTTTCAGTTAACTATTGTGTTTAACAGTTAACTTTTGTTGAATATTTTACTCTTTGTCTCATCTGTTGGCTATTAGTATGAGCTGATTAAAAGGTTATTGTGCACGTCTCTGTTATGTGGCCTGGGTTGTAATCTCGACTGATTTGCAAGAGGATCACTTACAAGTGTCTACTTAGTTGAAGAAAAAAAAACATACAAAATTAATTTACCTTGGGTTTTCTTTTCCTTGGGTTTTTCAAATTAATTTACTAAAAAAACACTTTGCATATAGACTTACTGAGACATTGTTTTCATTTTTGAAAGTTTCTCATGTACCCAATTTATGAGTGTTGAAAATGTTGGCTATATTCCACCAAGTCTGCATGTCAAAACCCTATTTTTAAATTCTTTGATGTCTCTTTTAACAATCTTAAAAGAACCTTGCACAAAAGGCCGGTCTTCTAATAATTTTACAAGGAAATTATCTTTTGGACAGGCCTCCTCTCCCTAAAATGCAAGGGAATATTCAAGAGTCTCACCCATATAGGTTAAATTTGAATCCATGGTTTTAGGATACTCTAGATAAGCCTTCACACAAGCAATGAGAGTAAGAAAAATTATCAAGTTCAAAGAAGCTGATGTAAATCAATCAAAGCTGGTTGAACAACTATAACACCCATACAAATAATCTTCCAAGGTTTTTTTCACATGTGAAAGATCTAAACTTTGACCTGGTGTGCTATTTGATACCACATAATCATCAAATCCAGGCATTGCAAGTGTTATGTGAGTTTCAATGTCACAAATCCCATAATTTGTTGCATATTTATCCTCAACCACTTCATCTATGTCTTTGGAATTTTCCAATTGCCTTTTTGTCCAATAATTTAGCTCATCTCTTTCTCCTCATAGTAATTTCAAAATCCGTTATGACAAGTGACAGACAAACAATCAGGAAGACATAAGTTCAAGTTCTTCCATGAACATTTATCCAAGTTTGAAGTTTGACAAAGCAACTTTAATGCAAATCTAGGCCGCTTCAATTGGGGAATTAAAAACTTTCAATTAAGATCTGGAAATACATATTTCAGCTAGGATAGGTATCCCAAGAAAAGATATATACTCTTAATTGAATTGGATCCAAAGAAGAAATGATGGCTCTTTTTGCATATGCTAGGAGGGGTAATTTGCATACTCAAGCTTTGGCCTGAGATATGATGTATTCCATTTTGTCCATTAATGAGATATAAGATGCATTTTCCAAAAATAGAAGACAAAGAAAACTATGATAAATGGAGGTCATTATTGGAAATTGGAGTTTTGTATATTTTTCTATACTCCACCAATAGCATTTAGAAGGTATGATATGGATAAGCATAACGATTCTACAAATTAAGGTCCTTAATGGAAATCGAGGCTTTGTATATATTTTCTACAACTCACAAAGCATTCATGCCTAATATGTGTAAGAGTGATGATTCTACAAATTAAACCACTGAACAAATGTTTAGATATGGAACCCTAAACACTATATCAAAACACCCTTGGCCCTAGGTCAAAATACTATCAACTCATTATTTTGTGTACTGTTCAATATTATGTGGAAAAAAAATTCTAGCACTGATTCCCAACAGGAAAGGAAAAGTCATCAACACACCAAGTTTGACATAAGATAAGAAACTTAAACATATATATGCAACTAAATAGAATAAGAGTAATTACTGGGCTCATTCATGGTCGAAGCTGAGAATCCTACCTTAGACAAAATGTTGCACCAATGACCATTCTCTTCATCTCACACATGTCATAAGCATCTTCTAAAATTGGATTTGCGAGTTCTTGAACAGAACCAGCTGCCAATAATGGCCTTGCCTAAATTTTGAAATTTTCAAAGATAAGATTCTGAACCAAGATAAAGAAACAAAGGAATCCAAGATTATTAAACACAAAATGATTAAAGACACTAGAACCGTACCCACATAACCAATCTTTGTTGGCCCTTAGGATTGTTCCTATTGATTGGTTTTCTTCCAGTTATTAGTTCTAGAAGAACTAATCCAAATGAATATATGTATATCTTCTCATTACCTTGCCATACATGAAATATTCTGGAGCCAAATACCTGAGAAATAATAGAAGCTACTTTTATGAAATGTTCTGGTCAGTGGTTCATATAAATGACATTTTTTCCAAAATAAAGAGTTGATGGGAAGAAAGAAATGGATCTTTACCCAAATGTACCTACAACATCACTACATGTGATGCATGCAGATGTCATTGAATCCCATTTGGCCAGCCCAAAATCTGACAACTATTTACAGAGCATCCAAAGTTAATGATCCATCCAAAGAGGGGGCTCCAAACTATTGATCTATAAAATCATATTATAGAATCTCTAACCAAAAGATATAAATGATTCCATAGAAGCTTGAGATATTATTTTTCTCACAAAGATCAATACCTTTGGTTCAAAGTCTTCAAATAGAAAAATATTAGATGATTTCACATCTCTATGGATGATAGGATGAGAACAACCATCATGAAGATAATTCAACGCTTCAGCAATTCCAATAGTCACTTTCTGCCCTTCTTTCCAGTGGACTGATGACTTATCCTTTCCTTCTGTAAAACACCATTTCTTCAAAACCATGAACAAAACTTAGCACTAAAAATGATAAACATCTCCAAGAATATAACATGTTAAATGCACAAGAGCTGGTATGCTACATACCATAGAGGTTCTCTTCCATACTTCCTCTTAGTAACAAGTTGTAGAACAAAAAAGACTTCTATTATTCAACACAGTAACCAATTAATGAAACAATGTGCTTGTGTTGCAAGCTAGCAGTAATTTAAACTTCCAAAACAACTTCTTCGTTGTTTCTCCAGAAGAATTTAAAAATTTAACTGCCACAAATTTATCATTACGATTCCTTGCTTTAAACTCTGACTACTATGATTTCCCATGAAATCCATCTCTAAATGGATTTGGACTACCTTAACATATTTGAGAAACAATGAATTTTAATTATATCAATTACATACCATGTCCCAATACAACCATCTCCTTGCACCAAAAAACCTCTTCTTCCTCCTCTTGCATAGTCATAATTGTAAAAGGCCACTAACACTTTGTATGAACAAGAACATTTATCCAATAATGTAGTGATGTGGGTGCAATCCCAATATTTTTGGCAGTTTTTCTAACATAATAACCATTGGATTATGCATCATAAACTCTAGTCATCATATCATGTTTTATCCATCCTCTAATGGCATTGATCTTCTTGGTTTCACTTGCACCTTGCACTAAGGTTATCTCTAGAACAACACCATCAACCTTTCTCTCATTATTCTCTTCAAAATTTGTGACAAGATTGTCATTAGAAATAGTGTGGGGTAGGTATTAATCTAATGAAGTGCATTGTAGTTGTGCACCCTTGGTAACTCACCTCCCTGACCTTCTTGTACAAGTAGTGTGGTTGACTCTTTGCATGATTGCAAAAACCTAGACTATTGGCACAAACCTGTACACATGCAAAATCAATTTTATTGTCACAACAAAAATTTTCATAGTATTCTTGTATTTTCATTGTTTGCATGAAGCTATTTTAATCTATGTTAATGTTTGTGCATAGAGTAATTTTTTAAAAGCTACCCACATATGCATAATGTACTTGTATATTCATCATTTGCATCAAGCTATTACAATCTAAGTTTATGTTTGTGCACAATGTAATTTATGTAACTCTACTTGAACTATGGGAATTGAGATTTGCAAGTTGTATAAACTTACAATTAAAATAAGAAATGAGAATGTTCATGATAATTATGTATGTGAATGATGTGTTTACCTACGGCTTTCTTATTAGTTGATAAACAAAAAATAATAATTTGTCAATGTAGGTTTCATGTGATTTCATATATACATATTTTCATACCTAATCTAACATTGATTGATAGTAATGTAGAATATAGAGACTATTGATACATGATTTCAAAATACTCTAATGGACTAGTGATAGTCCTTATAATCAATTTGACATTATGTTCATTGTTGATAGTGCAACTAATTAGTTTGAAATTATGGAATGCAAATATGATCTAAAAACATTGTAATGGAATGCTGGCAGTGCTTATAATAAGTTTAACATTCTCTTTTTTATTCATAGTGCATCTAATAAGTTTGAAATTATGGAATGATTGATTCCTTTTATAGATATATGTTTTCGGATTTGTTTGGTGAATGGTATTGACAAGGATCTTTCACTTGAATTTGTGAATGAGTGTGTAGGATTGATTTGAGTATGACCCAATGGTTATGAAATTATCTTAGTCGATCCTTATGTTTCTAACAAATTTAGTGCTTGATTTAGTCAAGTTAGCGGGTTGGGTGTGATTTATTGCATTGGGTGGGATTTGTAGTTGAATGTTCATATGGGGGAAGATGACATCCACAACCCTATAAATTATGCATGTGAGGATGTTTGCTATGCATGTGAGGATGTGTTTTATGGAAGTGTGGATGTGTACTGAAATGAGTTAGGTTGCTGGTTGTTTATGTCTTCTCCATAGCTCATTCACTAGGTCTAAAGTTATAGAGGATATGTACTCATAGGTTGGATTATGTAGTATGTTTTAAGGTTTGATATGGTCTCTATGTCAAAACATAATTGGATAGGACAACATGGTTTGTAACGAAGATCTATCAAGTATCTACATTTGGGTTTAAAAATACTTTTTATGGACAAGTGTGGGCCTAATCAACATATAGGCATTTTTTGAACCTATTATAGATTATGAATTTTATTTAACTAAGTTAAGTTGGTCATTTACTCATGTGTATGTTTCTCATCTATTGGATGGCTGATGGTAAAAATTATCTATCTTTCTATGAAATATTTAATGTTGTTGCACCAGCACTACATACAATTGGATATCAAGGTGCTTGAGATCCAATGACCCGTAGCGTTGCTCCCGCACCATTAAGACTCGATATTGATCACTGTAGGTGATGGCATAATTACCAAATTCATCCTAGTTGGACGGAATGACTCAAAAATTGGACAAGCCAATTCGAATGTGAACCTTTTCAACCTATGAATAAAAAAAAATGTTATATAACAAGTATATTATTAATTTATCTATTTATAAACTAAGTAAATAGTCGAAAACATCAATTATAATGGCAAATTGAATACATCAATTATCAATTAATCTTAAATTACTTTTGATATATTTAGGGATTCCAACCATCAATCTTTTTTTCTATATAATTTTTTTTAAGAAAAATATACATTTTCATTATATTTAAACTTTTAAAGTTACATATTATAGTTTTTAATGTTTTTAAAATTAATTTTTTTTATTTAAATTATAATCATATTTGAAATCCAAATTTGAACTCGAAGTTACTAACTATGGTTGATGGGATAAGTTCTCTTGCCACTATTGGTCTACCTCCATTGTTTTATCATCTTTAGTTGGTGGTTCCATGTGTGGAGAGAAGTGATTTGCTCACCCAAACTTTATTAGACGAAAAACAAAATACGAATAGAGATTTAGTTATGAAACAACAAGATGGAAAGATCGGCTACGAATTCTTTGAAGACTTAGAAGAGAGGATTATTTTTTTCTTGCTTGAATTAATACTAAACTCACTCGACTCTCCCATGGTTCTCGGGTTTCCACTCCATTGTGAGTTGTTGAGGATATGTCTCGCGTGGTTGCAGGGTTTCCACTCTATTGTGAGTAGTTGAGGATATTTTGTTAGGAATTATTAAGAGGATTGCTAAGGATAAAATTTGTAGAAGCAATTTTCAATATAATCAAGTTTTGATTTAAATATTTGGATTCAAGTTCATTGTAGAAAATGTTGAAATGTTACTCAAAATAACAAAGTTGTGAAACTTGACAATTAAATCAATTAAAATTGAACAATAAATCAGTATAGATTCATCTTAATTGGGAACTCATTATGTATCTATAGATATAGAGATCAAATATCTTGAAATGCAAACCGCTTTTAGTACAAAAACTAAAGGAAAACCTTGCACCTCTAGGGATTGGATCCCTATCTGTGCATGCTAGATTTGGAGTTATGATGGATCCATGCTAGTGAAAAAACTATATTAATTGAAACCATAAAAAATGAATGCCATCACTATTAAAAAAAAAACATGTAACTTTACAAATAGGTAAAAATCCATAAAAAAAAAAACATGTAAATTACAAATAGGTAAAAAAAACCATATAAATTGCAATGAAGCAAAGATAGAGAAATTCAATAATAATCATATCAAGTAATTAGTTATTATGCATATAGGCATTTATATCTTAGAATTTCTGGGTGGAATACCATCTATGTTTTCCCTAGATTGCTAGAATGCGACAAGTGTACTGTCTAGATTGGTTATATGGTTGTTCATAATAAACAATTATAAAAAAAAGTAAAAAATAGCTCATGTGATAAATGCACTTAATGACATGGTAATATGTAGTGCATGTGACAGTAAAAATCCATCTAGTGGCTCAGAGTGGAGGTAATGTGCACAAGGTTTAGTCTAACTTCATCTTGCATTTGGGATTTGAGCTAATGTGCATTTCTTGTGAGAGTCAAACTCCTAATAAACTCATCTAAATTCCTAATAAACTCCTTTAAACTTAAGTGATAACTCCACTTAGTGGCATGGTAATGTGTAGTTAGTGTGACAATGGATCTCCATCTAGCATGTCAGAATCAAGTTAATATGCATAAGGTTTAGTTGAACTTCATTTTGTAGGTGGGTGTTGAACTAATATGCAATTCATGTGATTAGATAACTTTTTTGACACTTAAACTTCTTCCCTACAATTTAAGTGAGTAAACTTCTTCCCTGCAATTTAAGTGAGTATAATAGTATCCATATGAAGTAATTAGTAGAGTCATATCAATTAGTAAATTAATATGATATATAATTGAAAGTACACAAATTTGAATAAGACAATGTTTCCTACATCATAAACATGAACAATAAGATAGCAAGGAATATCCAAGTTTCATTAATTTTTTAAATTTTGATTTATTAAAATATTTAATTTTTTATTATTAATTTCAACTTAAATTGATATTTTAAAAAAAAGTTACTTTATATTTTATTAAAGTGTATTGTTAAATTTTATTAAAAAGTCACGACTCTATAAACTCCATATAAAATAAACTATTGAATTGTAGAAGAAGCCCCTAAAGTCAAACCATCATTTTAGTGCCATAAATAAATAAAGCATTATTTGAAAATGGTCTTTAACATGAAGACGTCAGATCTGTGTCATTCGTACTCGACCAAATAAAATATGAATATTCAATCTGTTTTGAGTCTTTGACCGTTTAGAAGGAAGAAATGAAGAATCAATGTAAAGATATTTGTCATTTGTAGTCGACCAAATAAAATATGAATTCTCAATCTGTTTTGTTTCTTTGACCGTTTGAAAGGAAGAAAATTTGAAGAATTAAAGTAGAGATATTTGTAGCATTTTTTTATTAGAATTTTTAATCTTTATAGTATATAAAGGAGTTTTGTCCATTTCAATTTCGTAGAAGATAAACTATAGAGTGAGTTTTGTCAATTTCAATTTGGTAGAAGATAAATTATATAGCGAGTCTTTTTAATTTTAATTTTGTAAAAGATAAATTAATATAGTTATAAAAAAAGTGATTAGTAAAAGTGTAGAAGTATAGTTAGTCATTTAGTTTTAGTTTTGTATAAATGATTGGCTGTTAAATAAAGACTAAACATAAAATTAATTACCAAATAAATATTAAATTGATTAATATAAGCTTAAAACAAATATTATTTAATAATAAAAAACTATTATTGCAACTATTTAAGTCAAGTAAATCTTATTTAAATCTTAATTGAAATGCATTTCAGCATAACAATATACTAAGATCATGAAATGAATCTTGGTTATATACTTGTTACGCTTTGGTTAATTTTATTACATTTTGATTAATCTTTGCTAAAAAAATTCATAATATAAAATAATATCTAAACATAAATAACTATAACTATATATAACTATATACTATTATGATTATATACTGTTATGTTATGATTATATAGTTAAAATAACCATTAATTATTATGATTATATAGTTAAAATAACCATGAATTGAAAGAGTTTTTGGTTGGGCAAACAGCCTTCAAAACTCAAAGGATGAGATTGAGAAGCATGCCCTTCCACATATTAACAAACGACTTCTCCGTTATGTAATACGGTATACTGTTTGAAACAGATAAATAAACACAATCAAAATTGAAATTAAATCACCAAATGTGCCCCAGGCATGAATGTATGGAATGAAACGTTTTTCAATATATATATTATTATTAACATGCAACCATTGTTCATGGACAAACAATGGCTATTCCTTCTCAGATCCCACATATATTTGAAGGAGAAGCCACATCTCTATACAACTTCTTTTACATATATTTGAAGGAGAAGCCACATCTTTATACAGTTTCTTTCAATGCAGCTTCTAGTAGTGTCATGAAATTCATTCTTTTTAAATTTGCTCACACCTCTAGGTCCACATTATACAAATCTTATTGTACTGGTTTGTAAAGGCAGGTTGCATATATGTGTACGAAGCACCAATAGCTCATAAATCATAAGATTCAATATTTTTCTAATTTCTTGTTCCAACTCCATCTATATTATTGCTCCTAAGAGTGCTTAGTCTTTTGGTGCCTCTACATTCTTTTTATGGTATTTACTACTTACTTCTAATGTGAATGAACTTAATTGTTTTAAGTTCAACTAACAAATTTTTGGTATCTTGAATTTGATATGGTTTATGATCCTAAATTGCTATATTAGTCAGTATGTAAGCTAGCTATAATCATTTGAGATATAAATTAAAGTTGTTCAATGTCTTAGTGTTATAAAAGATCCATTTGCGTTCACTTAAGTACACTTGCAACATATATTTTGAGTGTGAATGGATCTAAACATTTAAGAGGTGTGGGCCCTCTTTATTTATATAACCTTGAAAATAATAATAAAAATGGCATTATTGATCAATTCAATTGATTTCTTGACACAATAAACTTCAATCATTCAATTGATATTCAACACTTTTCTTATGATTTTGGCTTCCATATGGTCCGGAAAACAGACAGGGAGCTTTTACAAGCTCCCAATAAAAAGGGAGCGGCAAAAGCAAGTTCCCAAAAAGCTTCCAAGTTCCCAATAAAGCTTCCATCTAAAAGAAACGTTTAGTACCAGCTCCCACCAGTAAGAAAATTCCTAAAGCAATACCCATACAACTATAAAAACAGCCTTGTCCCATCAGCTATTTTTAGCCTAATGGATATTAAAATAATTTCTTCACTCTTCACGGAGAACCAACATGGTGAGACGTCGGATAACGGGAACGCAATAACCCTTCGTTCTTATGGATCGGTATGTTTTTGCTTTCTATTTTGTATTTACAATATCAGTAATTTGAATTTACATTTCGATTAACCATGCTGTGCTGTCTGACTAGGTCGACAAGGCTCTGTTCATGTTTAAAATTTTTGTTGGGTTCTGATATTTTTCTTCGGGGTCCATGATCACTTTTAAAATCCAAACAATTAGTCATGTTTATGAGTGTAAATGGTAATTTCACGAGAAGATTATTAATGATATTAATTTCAAATAATGGGCATCAAGCAAACACAAGGAAATGCAATTATTTATCTTAATTCATGTTTACATATTCGATTTCTATGAAAGTATTTTACTTTTTTGGTTCATAATTATTTTGTTGTATTTGGTAATGTATCTATGTTGTATAAGTTATGATGTGGTTATAGCATTAGCATTTATTATTTCATTATTATTTAAGCACATTGATGCTAGCCTCTTGACCATTTAAGTATAAATTTTTTGGCATCTTCATTATTGAAATAGTTATATAATTTTGAAAAAAACACATAATTAACACTCGAATGTTAATATCTCAACAATCCACCAATTTTTTGAATAGATGTGTGATTCTATTCATTTAATTTTATAGTTCTCAATTTAAGGCGTCTTTATTTATTACTCTCTTTCAACTTTATTTATAGTGTTTCTAAAAACATTGATATAGAGACCAATATAGATCCATCTTAACATAGTATTTACCAAGCTTGAAGATGTATCAAACTCCTTGAGCTGCAAATTTTTTTTTAAATGAAAAATTTGAGGAAAATATTGCACCCGAAGAGTTATGATCCCTCCCTCTCCATACTTCGTAGATCAGAAGTTAAGATAAATCTATACTACTTTAATATGTAAATCTTGGTTTAATCATGACTCAATTCCCACATGCATAGCAAGAAGTATGCAAGTTTCATTATTTTTTTTAGTTTTAATTAATTGGAATATATATATATATATTTCTTTGGTTTTGAATATTAGGTTAGGGTCAACATTCTAAAATTTGTATTTATTTAATCTTTAATTTTTAATTGAAGTGCCAAGTGTGAGTAAGGAATTACACTTCAAGGACCAATAATAAATCCATTATTGATGGTTGGTTTTTTCCCATGGGGTTTTACCCTGATCTTGTATCTCTATTGTGATTGCTATTATTTAGTAATTTAGTTTCTATGACATACTTTATTCCTAATATTATGTTTGCTTAGGTTTCAATTCAACAAGATTTTAAATTGAAATTTGATATATAATTATATAAGTATTTTTTACAATTTAGCTAATTTAAAATTAAATTTTATATGTTCTTGGTTTTATAATTCTTCTTTTTACTACACAAGTCAATTGAATTTTAATACTAATGTATTATTATGTAGATCTATTTTGGATTAGACAATGTGACATACTAGACACATCGAGCACATATTAGATTATGTTTTTTTTTTACAAATACTTATTCTTGGAGCCTACAATGTGATAAACGGGACACATCTCACCCACAATAGATCCATATTCACTGAGTATGTGCAATCCATCTATAAAATACAAAATCCTACAATGTGACAAATGGGACACATCTCACGCACAATAGATCCATCTTCATTTAGTATGTGCAATCCTTTTATAAAATACAAATTTTGACGAAACACTTGCACCAATTTGATCCATCTAGACACTTGGTAGATATAGAGGTGTGATGGGTAGAGTTTAATATGTAAATCTCTTATATGTAATGTTGGTGAAAAATATTAAACAATTAATAAACCATCCAACGATTCAAATTGTCAACCCGGGGAGAGCGTACAAGCAAAATATATGCAGGGCCATAGTAACACAAACTTAATCTAATATTCGAAAAGAAAACACACGGGAATGAAATGAAATTTAAATCTAGGAAAGCCTGAAATTATGTGAAAGGAAACTAATCTAATGCTTAGTAATGAAACACACAACTGAGATTGAATATAGTTTATGAAAGAAGGAAATTGCATCAAAAGAAATATAATCTAGGAAAGCATGAAGTGGTGTAAAAACTTAAAATTAACTAGGAGAGCATGAAATTCCATAAATTAAACCTCGTTACGAAAGCATGAAATTAAACAAGGGAAAAATCATCTACACTAAACACATGTAACAAATGACAAATGATAAATAGATGTGAGCTCACATGAAATCTATATTAACAACTCAATATAACAAATCTATTATGGAGAAATCAAAATATTTTCTCTAAAATATCAATCCTATTACAAAATGATCAAATCCACAACTAACTCTAAAACATACTTTACATGTATTATTTATCTACTTCCACACCACTAAAGAGGCCTCTACTTCTTTTTAAATGAAGAGAGAACTCTCTTATTTATACATGAGTTCTTTGAAAAGAGGATAAGAAACTAATAAATGTAGATCCACTTTTCTCTCAAATATGTAAAATCAATTATCTTTTTAAATCCTCACAAATCCTCTCATGATATTCCTTATTGGAATTAGCTTGAATAATTATCTCCAAATCTTGAAAAGGTGGATCAAATATTTGAGAAGCTTTTGAATAATCCTTTGTTGAAAATCTACAAATATTCCTACACATTACAAAGCTCATCCATCTTTGAGATATAAATGAAAACATGTTAATTTTCTAATATTTAATCAAGAATTCTCTTAAAACACGTAAAATAAATTAAATGAATAAAATAAGGTAAACCCATATTTATTCATGAAAAATGGTATAATGAATGGTTAATGAAGTAATGAATATGGATGAATGAGAGGAATAGAGAAAGAAAAATAGGATGAAAATGTGAAATTTGGGTGACCCAACATCTCCCCCAAGTGAACTTATTGCATGTCCTCATGTAATTGTGCATAAACTTTTTGGTCTTGTTAACTTTCGCTTTTTATGATGGTGGTTTTTAGCAATACATCATTCCATGATTTGAGATACATGAGTGGAAGCTGATTTTACTTATGGTTGGTTGTTGTGTGATAACCATTAAAATGACAAATGCTCATTCTTGTGTTAACAACATTCATTCGTTTACGAATTTTCTTGCTGCAATGCATAATATTTGAAAGTATACACACATTGTAAATGATAAGCCATCAATGTACATTAGAAAGACATTTCTTCATGTTATGGATCATATCAGATTCTAACAAAATGTAGTTTGGAAGAGAAATGTTGGTCAATGGTAAATGAAATGATGGCATGTGTAACATGGAATCAAATGGTAATGAATATACCCCCCACCCAACTGAAGATTTTTTTATTTATGAAAATGAGTAAGGTAATGTAACATGGTGAGGTAATTTTCCAAATTCATTCATTTCTAGCATTTAAGGAATTACATGATTAAAGATTAGAAAATAACATACCTCCTCTTACCCAAAAATTCAATGGTCTATGCAAGAGGAATGTAGCTGATGTGACTATCGTATCATGGACTGTGAAGTGAAGAAATCTGAACTGATTGGTTGTATGAATCAAAAGATGAAAGTGGAACTGTGGTACTCTCATATGGATGGAAGTATGTTGCTACAAAACTGTTGATGGAGTCATGAAAAGTATATATAGTCTTCACCTGCTACAAAAAATGATGGTAAAATTCTAGTCATGCGAATTAATGTGTTGATGTCGACCATGAAAAGAAATCATTAGATTACCGTCCATTAATGAATGTCATTAACCAATGCGAGGAAATCTCACCATTGACGTTAATGAGTGCCAAGGTACCTAAGTACATCTTGTGAAGTGCGAATAAATGAGCCGATGTCGATACACTTGTAAGATCCAACGATCAAGAAACATTGATGTATTCCCATTATTGTTAGCGAGAGAAGTTTCCATTAAGGCATACAAGCCTCAGGGTACTAATAAGGACTCTAGTCTCTATCCTAGATAAAGTGTTGAAGTCAATGGGGCAAGACTTGTTGAAAGGTGGGCCTTAAAAAATCCTACATCAGTCAACACAAGTTTGTACAAAATTATTGGTAAGACTATATATGAAAAGATATGAGTAGCAACAATTTTTTATGGCAAGGAAAACATGGAAATGTAGTCATGGAAAGGGAGATGGATGGTTTTATTCATAAGGAAAAAATAAACTGAAAAATGAGGAAGGAAAGTATACGACTCAGAAAGGTAGGAATGTGTGATGTCATGATGGATAAGGTAATGAAATAGTGGAATCCAACATGGATGATTAATGAGATTTGAAAGAGAAGGGTGAATGATCATGTCATGGCATAATTGGTTTTATAAAAGGTCATTGTGTAGCAACAAATGTCATGACATGTGCGATGAAAAGTTTAGCTCTTCTAAGTTTTCAATTATGCATGTTTTATTGCAATTTCTAAAGATCACTTCTGGATGAAATTGGATCATGTTCGTACCTGTAAAGGCTTAGTACTAATCCTACATGAAAATTGTGAGAGCTTCATAAAACATAAAATTCAGGAATTAGTATGAATGCTCGCAAGAAAATGAAATGTGTTTTTACTTGTTGACTTTGTGCTCTAGTTCCTCTATCGATTACTGATGAAGTGACTCAAGAAAAAAAATAGTGTAAATGTAAATGGAATGTCCCCAAAAATTGAAAATATTTTTTTTATTAGGCTAGTTAAAATTACCTATGTTGGACATTAATTGAACTTTGTGGAATGTGTCGTACTTTGTTTGTGCTGTTGTATTGTCCTAATCTGTTCTTGCGTCCTGCTTCCATGTTTTTAGATGTGATTATTACTGTATTTACTTACGTTGTCATAATGTTGATTACTATGTTTTTTGGTGGTTATCCATTGATGTGTAAGTTAGTTATTGGTTGCGTACTTCATTGATTATAACATGTGCTTACTGTCGTATACATGATTCTAACTTAACTTTGTTAATGGTTAAAGGGGTGGAGTGGCACGACTAGCTTCCTTTGTAACCACCTAAGAGGTAATAGTTTATACTTGTCACATCGAGCTTACTTAGTTCTGACAAACTAATGCATTCTTGTCCCCTTTATGTGCAGGTGCACTTGGCGACAAAAAATTGTTTATAAAGCTTAACAAACAATGTTGACCATTTTGGTCCCTAGCGCTTACCTTTGCATATCTATCCAAGTGACATTACACTTATTGTTATTGTTATTATTACATACTTTATGATAGTGACGGGGTCACTACTGCACTTATTACTTGCGTGACATAGACCTATTATTTATGTGATACTTGTTTACTATGGTGTAAAGGATTATGACTTGTTCATGCCCTAACATACTTTTACTATATTATTTTTAAAGTTGGTATAATACATGTGTAAAATCTTGGCTTAAAAGCGTTCCATGGCATATTTCATTTTCCATGGACTTAGGGCTTAAAGCATGAGTTATTCGATGCATAGTGGGGTTTATACCATTACGTTGATTTGGTGTCAAGGTTTAATATAGTCCAAGGACTATACAATTATGGTTCTGGTGTGCATTAATGGTGGCCAGGGTGGCGATATCAATGTGCATTGTGCAGAGGGGCGACCAAGCTTAGGACTTGGCCCAAGCGATATTTTGGTTTATTCGCAGCAATGTTGCTTGTACTCTGATCCTGCATGGTGTGCAGGGATGTGATTTTTTATGGATTGACAAGTATGTGGATACTTTGTTTTATTAGCATCTTTTGCTTGTTCAATTTGGATATGTACATACTTCTCATCGTGGTCTCTGCACTATGGTCGCAAGTTACAGGGTGTGGTGATAAAACGTGGATTGTGGCTCTGTGGAAAAGCCATACCCATTCGGGTAAGCCTGTTGTAACAAGTGTTTACTTGTCCCCTCATTTGCTTCTATGGTTATGACAGTTTCTTACTCGTCGTGGTTTTCGATTTATGGCCTCTAGTTTGTAAATGGCTTCGTTTTGGAATGGGATTTAACTGTAACTTAAAAGGCACTACATTTTATAATGCGACAGGATTGGGTTTTGTTTGTTAGGGTTTTTAAAGCCTTCAGGCCTGAACTTTAAATGTATAGCTAGAATGTTTAAAAGTTACTCTGTGTAAGCGAAAGAGGGCCTGGGTAACTCTTAATAGGCTCTGTGTAATTATATTTAAGTTTATATTAATGGAAATGGGAAGCACCATTTCTTGCATTGGTGCAAGGCCAAATCTAAACGACTATGTAAACTATTTATTAGCTTTGTAATGACTGTGTTTATGTTTACATGCTGCATCTATTTCAATGGTTACTATTCTTGTCGAATGTGTGGATTCGCAACATTACTTGGCTTAGTTGTATGGGTGACTGCAAGACAACGTTATGGCTTTGGGGCCATGCCATATATGGCATTGGAGTTCCTTCCATTGTAGTTGTGATAGCATATTAGATAAGGTTTTATTGTTTATGATTTCGTTGTGTAGTTTAAGATATGAGGGTCGACTGTGGGTGCGACCTTTCATTGGAAAACGTCGCTATTGTTATTTCGTTTATAGGGTTTGTAGCCTTGGTAATTGTATTCAACTATTTGGTTATGAATGAGGTCAAGGGCCATAGATTACAACATGTATATTTTATTGGGTCTGTTCGACCTTTGCGTAAAGAATTTATGTTTGATTTTATTACAGCCTGCGTATATGTAATATAGTGTGGCTTTCGATTTGGGTAAAGGTTACGGCATGAGGAAGGAAAATTAGGTATCGAATCCTACAGGATTCTTCACTATGGTTTTGTAAATAAAATATACCCTCCAGGAATCAATCCTGGGTTGTTTATGATGACGAGCGTTTAATTTAGATGGATACGATTTTGGCTTAATGCCATAGGAATCAATCCTGTGACCTCTGTGAAATTATTTTTCTATTTAAATGTTTACTATGCATTAGTATCGTGGTTGATTTTATGCTTTGGTTCCTTGTTATGGCATATGATTTATAATGTGGTTTGTAATTATTTAAGGGTTTGTTTTATTTAAACTTGCAAAGGATTTATTTTGTGGATAATTTGTTTACTGTATTTATATTTTTGTGAATGGAGTTGGTAGTGATAATAAAAATCGTGGACCATTAGATGGTCTTGATACTTGGTATGTAGCTTTTATTTATGATAATATTTGTTTTAATGAAGAATTATAATGTTTATCCTTGTTCTTAGTAGAAAAATAATGATACAGACCCTAAGAGGTCTTCACTGGTTTTTATCTTAGCTTTAATAATTTGGATTTATGATTATTCTTAGATGTGGATTACTGAGTTTATAATATTGCTTTAAATAGGTTAGGGTTTTGTTTATACATGATAATAGTTAACTACATTCTATATCTAGGTTTTGTTTGAAGCATAAAGTTGAACTAGTCTTTTACTCCTAGACATACCTTTGCAGGCAATATGAAATCTGCCAGTAGAGTTCATAGATTAATAAACATAAAGGAACTGATAGAATAATTCGTAGGTTTTAGGAAAAAAAAGTGTATGCAGTAATTAAATGCAAAACTAGATCTAACAGAAATAAACCCTAACTATTTCTTAAACAAGAATAAATTTACAGATATAGGGTTTATAATAAAATGCAAACCCTTAAAGATTTTGACAGGAAAATAGAGGTAAACATAGGGTTATAATATAACATAAACACTTGCATAATTTAACCAACAATTATTCTAGATAATGAAATAGGTAGTCAAGATCTTCATACCTGGAAGGTGAAGCTATTCCAATGGCTTAAACCTACACACTCAATTACCTAGAAATAACAATTCATAGGCACATCTGACCTCTGTATAGATGAGTCACTTGGGAACTACCACGTTCCACCCAACCATGACCTAGAACCGTTCCTGGTTTTAATCTGGATCCCCTCGAGTTGGTTCCAACATGCAAGTATCTTAGAGCTCCTAAGGTAAGGCTTCCCTAACTGGTATATCAGGTCTGGATCAATTCTCCTTTTTCCTCTAAGGAAAATGTTCTCCAAGAACTCTCTTGAGAATAATCAGGAAGAATAATGACTCCAAAAATATGGAAGAGATCCCCAAGCCTCTCTTTGGTTTGGGACTTTATAGACAGACTTTTCAGTCAAAGGGGTAGTTAAATCAAGAATCATTTCATTTCTTGATTTAACCATTTTTATTTAATTTAGGTACTTTTAATATTTAAACTTAGGAACTTTTAACTAGTTCCTAATTGGACCTTTGTAAGTATTATAATATTTAATTTTCTCTCAGTGATAATAATAATAGATGGGACTTTTTTTTCTTTATTACATTATTAATATTATTACTATGTGTACTCTTTATACATACTCTGTATAAAATATATAATATATATTATTTGTTAACATTTGTCTTAGGGTATCACATATTGTGATCCCTAGACTTATGACACTTTCTTCATTAAGGTCATCAGGTAGATGGTTAGGTTTACTAGGCTAGGCAACTCTAAACATCCTTGCATGTTGGATTCCCTTGTATAACATGGTAGTTCTTCAGTACTTGATGAAATACAAAAATTCAAGATTTCATTTAATCACTTATAAATAAGTCATATGAGATCAATATTTACTCGAGTCATTTTCACTCGGGAATTATTAATTCTTTTCAGTAACTCCTCATGCTTATCCAGAGCCCATACTCAACGCTATAAACATGGAGTTACAAACTTAGTGCAATTCCAGAGCTCCTCGCTCAACACTAATGCTAGGATTTACTTGTAGGATACACCTAGGGATACAATGGCCATGGATACGATGTTCTAGAGCTTATGCTCAACATCAACATGGAAGGCTTCAAGACTTATGCCCAATACTTCCAAATTATCTTTTCATGTGATCCGGAGCTTCACTCTCAACACAAATGTCTCAAAACTCATGTGCTTCAGAGCTTCTCTCTCAACAAAAATATAAGTACTCATGTGCTCCAAATTTTCTCTCTCAACACAAAACATAAATTACCCATGTGCTCTATAGCTCCTCACTCAACAAAAAACATCTCATCAACCATGTGCTTTAGGGTCTATACCCAACACAAGAAAACACATATACATCATATGCAATTGGCTTACACCCAATATATAAAACAAATCTTCATTTTCATATGTAGTGGGGTCCTTGACCTGGTATATCAAAATAAAACATCAAGGTAACATCATAATCAATGGGGCTCATGCCCATAAGTGTTAGGTCCAAAATTCGGGATATTACAGTAAAAAACATGATTCTAATAATGTTTTCGAGAGTTATTGAAATCCATTTGCGAAATGTTTATGTTATTTTAATTTTGTTTTCAAGTTTTATTTATTTGTTTTTAATTTTTAATTTTTTATTGTTGAAACAAAGGAAACTATGGACAAATTAGCAAAAATATGTCTAACATGCACAAAGGGAAATTGTCTGAAATAATCAATCATGAATACATTCGTCAAAGCTCGACTGTACACCATCAAACCACCTCAAGAAACGTTTTAGTGTTTTATCAATGGTTTATCCATCGTTTGCAATGCATGTAGTTGAATGCCCAATTTTATAGCAAAATGCAAAGCCTTTTTGGTGGTTTCTTATTAGGGTTTTGCAAGCTAGTCAATCTTTGTTTTAAATGTTTAAGCAGTGTTGCAAGAATTGGAATGAGAGCCAACGCAAAAGATGTGACTGATATCAGAAGAGAAAATAATCAATGGTTCAATAAGTGTTTCTTTCAATGAAACCAACAGCATCTAATGTTAAGGAAGCTTCAATGTTTTCTTGTATTCAACGAGCAGCTGATAAAATCATAGATTTAAAGTATTGTCAATAGTGATAGTATATTTCTATCCATAGGTTGAATATTGATTTAGAGGAAGGAAACGTATTTAGTTCCTCAACTCATATGGATCTAACTATAGTCGTAATGACCTCATCATCATAGACTCAAATCAATATCTATCTACTTCACTCTCTCGGTATGGGTTATTTCTAGGAATGCTGGATGAAAATGCAACTAACCCCCAAGATGTAGGTAAAGAAAAATAAAGGATAAAAATGTGCATGATAAAAATGACTATTTATAATGTAAAGGGGAGGTGGAATAAATGAAAAGATACTATCCTTAGAACGAGAGGTATTGTTACCGGCTCACAGGCACACTCCTACAAGCAAGACAAAGAAACACCAGAATGATCTGGTGGGATTAGGTTCTTGATCAAATCAAAATAGCCCCACGTCTATTAGATCAGGCTATGATCAAGTATGATTTATGGACATGATTGTTTCCATCTCAACGATATCATGGAATTCATAACTATAGTCATAATGACTAAACTAGATAAGGCACACTTGCATTAAAAACAACTCTCATAAAAGAAATGCTTTTGTAGAAAATGAAATAACTCTTTGTAGAAATTAAACATTCTTGCGAATAAGAAACTTATATGAAAAAAAGGACAAGGGTTTGGGGTGACACAGCAAAGTGGATGTCTTAGGTTGGTACACCACAAAAATTCTGTAGTGAAGTCGTCCTTGCATATTACCGTTTCCCCTCCCCCTTTAGTAGCAACCTATATTCCTACCTAAACTCCAACCCCCCTTTAGCACCTCCCGACAAAAACACCAAAAAGTTGTCTAAAAATATTAAACAATTAATAAGACATCCGACGATTCAAATTTTCAATCCAAGTGTAAACTTGTGAGGTAGAGTCAGAGTAACACTAACTTAATCTAATATTTGAAAAGAAAACACACACGACTGAAATGGAATTTAAATCTAGGAAAGCGTGAAATTGTGTGAAATGAAACTAATCTAATGCATAGTAATGAAACACACAATTAATTTGAATCTAGTTTATGAAATTGCATGAAAATAAATATAATCTAGGAAAGCATGAAGTTGTGCAAAAATAAAATTAACTATGAAAGCATGAAATTGCATACATTAAACAAGGTTAAGACAGCGTGAAATTAAACAAGAGAAAAATCATCTACACCAAACACCTGTGACAAATGATAAGTAACAAATGACAAATGATAAAGATATTTCAGCTGACATGAAATATATATTAACAACTCAAAATAACAAATCTATTATGGAGAAATCAAAACATTTTCTCTAAAACATCAATCCTATTACAAAATGATCAAATCCATGACTAACTCTCAAAAAGATTTTACATAAATTATTTCTCTACTTCCACACCACTAAAGAGGCCTCTACTACTTTTTAAATGAGGAGAGAACCATCGTATTTATACATGAGTTCTTTGAAAAGAGGATAAGCAACTAATAATGTAGATCCACTTTTCTCTCAAATAGGTACAACCAATTATCCCTTTAAATCCCCACAAATCCTCTCATAATATTCCTCTTTAGAATTAGCTTGAATAATTATATCCAAATATTGAAAATCTGGAGGAAATATTTGAGAAGCTTTTGAATAATCATTTTTTTTAAATATTCAAATATTCCTACACATTACAAAGCTCATCCATCTTTGAGATATAAATGAAAACGTGTTAATTTTCTAATATTTAATCAAGAATTCTCTTAGAATACTTAAAATAAACTAAATGGAAAATAATAAGGTAACCCATATTTATTCATGAAAAATAGTATAATGAATGGTTAATGAAGTAATCGAATATGGATGAATGAGAGAAATAGTGAAATGAAAATAGGATGAAAATGCAACATTTGGGCAACCAACATTTCCCCCCTAACTAAACTTGTTGCATGTCCTCATGCAACTATGCATATGAATTTTGAGCTTCTTAACTTTGGCTTTGTATGATGGTGGTTTTCAGCAATACATCATTTCATGATGTTAGATACATGAGTGGAAACTGATTTTATTTATGGTTGGTTCTTGTGTAACAACCATGAATATGACGAATGTTGGTTCTTGTGTCAACAAAATTCATTTGTTTACTTATTTTCTTGTTTCAATACATAAGATTTGAAAGTATACATACATTGGAAATGATAAGCCATCAATGTACATTAGAAATCATTTTATTCATGTTATGAATCATATCAAATTGTAACAAACTATAGTTTGGAAGAGACATGTTGGGAAATGGTAAATGAAATGATGGCATGTGTAACATGGAATCAAATAATAATGAATTTACTCCACCCCCCCCCCCTCCGCTCCCAACTGACGATGTTTTATATTTATGAAATGAGTAAGGCAATGTAACATGGTGAGGGAATTTTCCAAATTCATTCATTTCTAGAATTTAAGGAATTACATTATTAAAGATTAGAAAATAACATACCTCCACTTTCCCAAAAAGTTGATGGTTTATGCAAGAGGAATGTAACAGATGCAACAGTTGTATCATGGACTGTGAAGTGAAAAAATCTGAACTACTTGGTTGTATGAATCAAAAGATGAACGTCGCATTGTGGTACACTCATATTTCTAGAAATATGCTGCTGCAAAACTACTGATTGAGTCATGAAAAGTACATATAGTCTTCACTTGCTGCAAAAACCGATGGTACAATCCTAGTCATGCAAATAAATGTGTCGATGTCAAGTATGAAATGAAGTGACTGGATTACCAGCCATTGATGAATGTCGTTAACCAATGCGAGGTAATCTCACCATTGATGTCAATGAGTGCCAAGGTACCTAAGTACATATTACGAAGTGCGAATAAATTATCTTATGTAGAGCCACTTGCAAGATCCAACGATCAAGGAATATTGATATACTCCCATGATTGAGAGTGAGAGAACTTGTCATTAAAACATGCAAGCCTCAAGGTACTAATAAGGACACTAGTCTCTATCCCAGATAAAGTGTTGAGGTCGATGGGGAAATACTTGTTGAAAGGTGGGCCTTAAAAAATCCCACATCAGTCAACATGAGTTTGTACAAAATGATTAGTAAGACTATAGATGTAAATATCTCAGTAGCAAAAAAAAATTATGGCAAGGAAAACAAGGCAATGTAGTCATGGAAAGGGAGCGGGAAAATGAGGAAGGAATGTATATGACTCAGAAAGGTAGGCATGTGTGAAGTCATGATGGATAAGGTAATAAAACAATGGACTCCAACATGGATGGCTAATGAGCTTTGAAAGAGAAGGGTAAATGATCATGTCATGGTGCAATTGGTTTTAGAAAAGGTTGTTGTGTAGAAACAAATGGCATGACATGTGCTATGAAAGTTTAGCTCCTCCAAGATGTCAATGATGCATGTTTTATTGTGATTTCTTAAGATCACTTCTGTATGAAATTGGATCATTTTCGTACCTGTAAAAGCTTAGTACTAATCCTGCATGAAAATTGTGAGAGATTTGAAGAATATAAAATTTATAAATTAGTACAAATGCTAGCAAGAAAGTGAAATGTGTTTTTACCTCTTTCTTTTAGGAGCTAGTTCCTCTGTCGATTACGTGTTGAAGTGACTCAAGAAAAAAAATAGTGTAAATTTAAAAAAACATGATTCTAACAAGGTTTCCAAGAGTTATTGAAATCCATTTGCCAAATTTTTATGTTTTTTATTTTTGTTTTCAGGTTTTATTTATTTGTTAAAACAAAGGAAACTATGGAAAAATTAGCAGACATCTGTCTAACAAGAACAAAGGGGAATTGTATAAAATAATCAATCATGAATACATTCGGCAAAGCTCGACTATACACCACCAAACCACCTCAAGAAATTTTTTTGTGTGTTATTGCTGGTTTATCCATCGTTTGCAATGCAGGTATTTGAATGCCCAATTTTATAGCAAAATGTAAAGCCTTTTTGGTGGTTTCTTCTTGGGGTTTTGTAGGCTAGTCAATCTTTGCTTTAAACTTTTAAGAAGTGTTGCAGGAATTGGACTGAGAACCAATGAAAGAAATGTGATTGATATCACAAGAGAAAATAATCAGCATCTCAATAAGTGTTTCTTTCAATGAAACCAATAACATCTAATGTTAAGGAAGCTTCAATGTTTTCTTTTATTCAACCAACAACTGATAAAATCATAGATTTAAAGTATATGCCAATAGTGATGGTATATTTCTATCCCCAGGTCGAATATTGATTCATAGGAAGGAAATGCATTTAGTTCCTCAATTCATATGGAGCTAACTATAGACATAATGACCTCAACATCATATACTTGAATCAGTATCTATCTACCTCACTATCTTGGTATGGATTATTTCTGGGAATGCAAGATGAAAATACAACTAACCCCGGGATGTAGCTAAAGAAAAATAAAGGATGAAAACGTGTGTGATAAAAAGATGAATATTTATAATGTACATAGGAGGTGGGATGAATGAAAAGATACTATCCTTAGAACGAGAGGCACTGTTACCGGCTCATGGGAACACTCCTACAAGCAAGAAAAAGCAACACCATATTGATCTAGTGGGAATCAGTTCTTGATCAGATCAAAATAGCCCCACATTTATTGGATTAGGCTATGATTGACTATCATTTCTGGCCATGACTATTTCTAGCTCAACACAACATCCTGGCAGAGTCCGTGTGAATGAGGTCACCCATAATTGCTGGATTATTATGTTGATCCTACTCTTCATAATTTCCACTTATTAGACCTACAAATATTGTCTTATGGGATTCATGTGTACATCTATTTGCCTATTGTCAAGGTCCTACTATACATCTTTAAGAGGATATTTGCAATAAATGAACTGAACTCCTTTTTTATTTCCAAGGGTGGATTCAGTTATCAAATCTTAAGCATGAGTTCATGTTCATCAACCAAGAGAGACATGGTGCAGTATCTTATCGATCGCATTGATTTCCCCTTTTTACTGCCTGCCAGATCAAGTAAAACCCAAGGAATAAGAGAAATAATGAAATTAGCACCATTTCAATAAAATCAAATCATTAATAAAAAAAATCTAATTTATAAATATATTCTAGTATGTATTTTGGTTGGTTCATGTAGATGGCATGCTATCATTTTGATTTAGAAAATGCAACGTCTGATGATCGTTTTTCAGAATCGCACAAAGTTGAGCACCAAAGTCGGGCATTAAGTCAGGTAGTATGTCGACACGTTTTTTCAACATGCATATCTCCATCCCAATAACTTCTTCAATGCAAGAAAAAGCTTGACTAGAGAGACATCAACTGCTAGAAATATATGAGATAAAAAAAAATTCTTCCAATTGGGCCATGTGAGAGAGAAACCCCGTCACTATAAGATTTACTCTTGCTATCAACCTTCGTATGGTTTTCTGCAATGAACCTCCTTACATAACCTGATCTCTGTAGAGAGATTAACATGCCTTACAAGAATATTCAACACCTATGTACACTTAAGGACCGAGTGCAATGCAATGTCATTGTTGGCCAAGTTATTGGATCCACCCTGTGCTCTGCGTCGATGATTTTTTTGTTGTAACCGAAGCAGTCCATAAAGCAATGTCGTTAAAGTAGGTTGACATCCTGGTACATAGATGTCTACCGGAACACTTCGATCACAGACACAAACGACAGAATATAAATATAAATATTGAGCTCCACTTATCACAAAAAATCTGTCCCATCGTTCGACATGCTGGATAAGTCCAACAAAACCTTGCAAAAATTAAGTATAAACAATGTAGGCCTACCTTGAAGATTTGGAAACAATATGTAATAGGGAGTCGGGACTAACCCCTCAACAATCATGAACTAAAAAAAGTGAGTGGGAGGGATTCTATCAATATGAATGTTGATAGGATATCAACATGAACTACATCCCTTAGATGTGGCATAGAGCATTGGAAGGAATGATAAATATATATGTATGTCTTGTCCATTTGGTATGCCAACCAAACTGATACTATGTTGAAGGAAAGAAAAAATATAAAAGGACCCTGTAAAAACTTCCTTAAGTATTCAATTTCGTGTTTAGCAAAGCTTTTTTGGATCCACTGGAACCAGTGGAACCCCAAAATATCAGATTTTCTTCTTGGGTACCGATTACCTTGCTTCTTTGCCGAGAGATTGTCAGGTTGTTCTGGTCGATCCAGAAATCCTTCTAAACATACATTTTATAAAGAACAATTGTATGTGTTTGGTTTCCAAGTCATATTCAATCATTTTCTGATTGTCTCGGTATCCATCCCATCATATCCTAGGTCTAGAGCCCATCCATCCAACACTGTTGCTTTCGCTTTATTCTCTGATGAGCCACATAGTAACATGCCCATGGTGATTATATATATATATATATATATATATATATATATGAGACTTAATAAGAGCAATTTTAACAGTTTTCATGAGGTCCATGATGCATGCTCACTTACCATGTTGACCAACTACCTAAGTTTGAGGTATTTTTATTAACCATACATCTACTGGTTTGGTTGTTTGTGGAGGTTTCCTTGTAAGGTTTCTCTAAGGAATGATAAGCTAGTTTGAAGGAGAAGTTATTAGAATTCATGCAAAAATATCCTAGCATAAAATCTAATTTAAACAGTTTCGTAATGAATTGGCTACGTTTGAAATAAATTTTATGTTATTATCATCCTGACAAAGCTTAATTGATTTAATTGGCTCACATGATTCGATTGAGACAATCCTTCTTTGCTTGGAGGGGAAGAGGAAAGGGGAACAAACTTACTTGGAGAGCATAGTGCAATAGATGCATGCATGGATTAGTAATTTTATTTTTGGAATGGCAGAGAAATATTTTCTGGCTCCCTACCGATGTTTTGATGGAGGAAGGTATAAATGAGATAATATGTATTTCATCTCTAAAGGGAAATAAGTGAGGTTCGGAACCCATAAAATAATAACATGACAAAGATCATCACATCCAGTATATATGGATAATAACATGTGCATGCATTAAATGCAAAGAAAACAAAGGCACATGAAATGCTCTATACCATATTGCTTTGCTAATTTGCTGACTAATTTATTTCTACAGTAATTTGTTACTATGCAAATTCGTAGCTATTATAATTCGTTGTTATGCAAATTCACAGCTATGCTCATTCTGTCGGCTAAGGTGTTTATGTGGATGTCCCCTTCCCTGTGTTGTCCTGTGGAAATTTAACAAATCCTTGCATTAAAATTATCGACGAAAAACCCCGAGTATATCTTGGAAGATAGAACTCGAGTTGAATTCGAGACCACCAAGATCTTGCGTGAATAATTTCCAAGAATGGATAGATCTATACTTAGAAATGGATCTATATCCTCTCTCCACTCTCAAGGAAAGAAACAGGATACATGCAGAAGATAATCATATGTGGACGATGATTCGTGGCTTGAAGGAATAAATTTTGGGCGCATATCCAGATAGAATTACGCCTAACTAATGATGCAAATAGTGCAATTTCGTTTTGATCCTTTCCTGAAGGATTTGATAGAAAGGGATCGCATGAATTCCTATGTGTCGCATGAATGAGTGCGTCTCCACCTCTGGTGTGATCCCATACAGGGTGTGATCCTGTAATCTCATGCCGACAATCCGAGACTGAGATTGACATAGTAACAGATCACGACTTGAAGATAAGCCATGATATCGTTTAACTCCACAGAATATTACGGTAGTTTCGATAATCTGTGATAGAAATAATGTTTGTTCTCTCATTCATGGGCGGTAAGTGGCTTGCATGAGAAGACAAGTGTCTCAGTAGAGTAGCACATAAAATATCAGATGTTTTAAGGGTATTTTGAAGGATTGTATTCAACACAAATTGATTGGGCTTCGTATGTTTTCAATATCCACCATCTAAGGAAATATGTATGCGAAGTGCAACCATGGAAGATATTCTGAAATATATTTCATGGTTAACGCTCTAACCTCTAATAGAGAACTATGCTAGAAATATCTAACTCTTAACTATACTTGCAAAATGATGATGCTCAGTCAAGATTTATCTCCCCCTTCCAAAGCATTCTCAGTTGCAAAATGAAGGAATACTGGAGCGGCTTGATGGAATATCGAAAGGCATAGGTCTCCGGATTCGAAGTGGTCGTCCTCAGAGGCTTAAGAAGCTTTTGGAAACCCCTTTCTCTACTCATAAGAATGAATCCGTTGGTCTCAGTCCTCCACCTCTATGATGTCGTTTGTACTCACCCATGTATTGAATACCCTAAACATTTGAACAACATTAGATGTTGTTAGAGCAGATACTCTCATGGTTGACATTGTGGATGTTGATCGAAACGAAATTGATATTCTGGTTGTTTGTGACCACACAACTGTTTTGTCTCGGGGTCAACCTTTTCTGGTGTATTATAACTAATGTAATTTTTGTTTTATTGTTGTTGCAGGTTTTAATTCAAGGTCGAAAGATGAAGCTAGCTATAGGGTTGCTGCGACTTGAAGAAAATATGACAGTTTCAGCGTGAAATTTTGTTTGTAATTCTTTTTTTTTGTTTTATTCCTAAAATTAAAATAAAATTAAAAGAGTCCTAATTCAACATATTTTTTTTAATTTGTTCCCAACAACAAAATTTAAAAATTTCCAGGAAATTGATTTTTTTTTAAGTAAATGGAGACAATAAAATTGAAGACGAAAAAATGAATTACATGATTTCTTCGATCATCAACAATTTTAGATCATTTCTGCAAACATTTCCTAGTCATCCTTCTAAAAAAACTCCTACTTTTTTATCCTTGAGATCGCACGAAGTGCGAACTAGAGCATACTTATACAAAGCTAAAGAAAAAACTAAAAATAACGTTGTTTTATTCGTTTTTCCTGCCTACTCTACCTACTTGGAAATTAAAATGGTTTATGTGTAATGAAATTTCTAATGTAATCATACATGTAACAATAACAAAAATATATTCACACATGATTTTGAAATTTAAAATGCACATAACTATTAGAAATCAGTGGTGGTAAATGTGATACAGTGAAATAAGGAAGAAAACATTGAAGTGACCTGGTGCTCGCTTGGAACCATCTCTTCATATGGTTGATTCCCTTCCTCGTGTAAATCACAGTGCATCTCTTCGTCCTCCCCAATCTCAAGTTCTATTGATTTCTCCTAATGAAATAAAAGTGTCTCCTGGATTATCAGTTCTTCTTTTGTCGTCATCAAAATAAATTATTCTTGAGAAGAAGAGGTCATCCCAAACTTATCATTCTATGAATCTTGTTGGTATTCATGTATTTCCGTATATATTAATAAAAAAAGGCTCTTACAACACCAAAACGAATTGAAATCTAAATCTAAAATTATACAAATAAAATTAATGGAAGAAATGAAATCACTCTTTAGAGAAAATTAAACATATTATAGCAAAAATGGAAATAACACACTTTAGGAACAAAAATAAACCAACTTAGAAATCATGTGTTGTGGGTGTAAATTGGTATGAAATCAGTACAAGACTAGTATGAAATCAGAAACAAACTGGTACGAAATCAAATCTAGTGCATAGTGAAAGCAATCCAAAGTCACAACTACAAAAATGTAAATGAAAAATAATAAACTAGATAAAGGCACACTTGTGTAAATAAAAGACTCACATAAAATAACTACATTTGCAGAAAATTAAGGAACTCTTTGCGGATATTAAAAACTACTGCAAATAAGAAACTTATATGAAAAAAAGGGCAAGGCTTTGGGGCAACCCACCAAAGTGGATGCGTCAGGGTGTTAAATATGGAAATTCTGTAGTGAATTCATCCTTGTGTCTTGCTATTTCCCCTCCCCCTTTAGCAACAACCTAGCTTCCTACCTAAACTCCAACCCCCTTTTATCACCTCTTTGACAATAACACCAAAATGTTGGTGAAAAATATTAAATAATCAATAAACCATAAACAACGATTCAAATTGTCAACCTGAGGAAATCGTAAACTTGTGAGGTACATGCAAAATATATGTAGGGTTAGAGTAACACTAACTCAATCCAATATTTGAAAATAAAAGACACACAAATGAAATGAAATTTAAATATAGGAAAGCGTGAAATTGCGTGAAAGGAAACTAATCTAATGATTAGTAATGAAACACACAACATGTATTGAATCTAGTTTATTAAAGAAGGAAATTGCATGAAAAGAAATATAATCTAGGAAATCATGAAGTTGTGTTTAAAAATAAAATTAACTAGGAAAGCATGAAATTGCATAAATTAAACCTTTAAAAGAACATGCGTGAAATTGAACAAGGGAAAAATCATCTACACCAAACACATGCAACAAATGATAAGTAACAAATGACAAATGACAAACAGATATGAGCTCACATGAAATCTATACTAACAACTCAAAATAACAAATCTATTATGGAGAAATCAAAATATTTGCTCTAAAACATCAATCCTATTACAAAATGATCAAATCCATGACTAACTCTCAAAAAGACATTACATAAATTATTTCTCTATTCTACACCACTAAAGATGCCTATACTACTTTTTAAATAAGGAGAGAACCCTCTTATTTATACATGAGTGCTTTGAAAACAAAATAAGCAACTAATAAATGTAGATCCACTTTTGTCTCAAATAGGTACAACCAATTATCCCTTTAAATCTTTACAAATCCTCTCATCATATTCTTGTTTGGAATTAACTTGCATAATTATCTCTAAATCTTGAAAAGGTGGAGCAAATATTTGAGAAAATTTTGAATAATCTATTGAAAATATTCAAATATTCCTACACATTACAAAGCTCATCCATCTTTGAGACAAATGAAAACATGTTAATTTCCTAATATTTAATCAAGAATTCTCTTAAAATACTTAAAATAAACGAAATAGTAAATAATAAGGTAAACCCATATTTATTAATGAAAAATGGTATAATTAATGGTTAATGAAGTAATGGGTGACCCAACATGTAAATCTCTATTTAATCATGGTTCAACTCNATATATATATATATATATATATATATATATATATATATATATTTGGTTTGGAACTTTACCTATTAGGGTTGACATTGTAAAATTTGTATTTGTTGACATTCTAAAATTTGTATTTACTTAATATTTTATTAAAGTGCCACAAAGGAGCAAGGAATTACACTTTCCCTAGTACTGGGTTTGAACGGAAAACGTTGTAATTTTTTTAGATTTACATGTTAGATCCACGTTGAGTAGGGATTTCACTTCTCCATAATACTTTAAACATTGCACGAGGGTCATCTTTGTAAAATTTATATTTACTTAATATTTTATTATTCTATTAATGTTCCATGTGTCAACACCATGTTGATCACATAATTACATTTCTGGCTCACACTCAGATGTGGAAAGTTCCTCTAGAGGCAATGATGATACTTCACATGTCAAATATTTTGAGATTGACCCATAACTCTCTTTCATTCTACCTCAAGTCCAAGATCTATGTATATCATTTGCAGAATTAACACTTGTAGTGATTTTTTTTTATCCTTGAGTGGGATTCTTCAGAAAGTTATGAAGAATGTTTAACATAACCTCCAATTTGGCATATATTTTTGTATGGTTTGAGAGATAAATTGAACAATCAATATCCTTAATAAGAATAACATACTTAGTGGTCTTTATAAGCAATGGCATTTAGCTTTAGCTTATATGGATCTTAGGAAGCTTCAAAACATATACAGCTTAGCTCAAATAATAAAAAATGGATGCCATCATGCTATATGTAATATCCCCCAATAGATAAACATTTTCATGTAATATTTTAATTTACTATTTTAAGATTACCAGGTTCTCAAAACCGCCAACAGGTCCTTGAAGGACAGATGCAACCGAAACATTTTCTTTTAATGAAACAATGAATGATGGGGACAACCCTGTTAAATGAGGAAACTATGCGTGGGAGAGTGGGGGGGAGGTAGAAGGGTTAACCTCAGGAAGTACACCAGGCGCCGGAACACCATGATTATGTAGGGTACACCCTTGAAAAAGAGGAAATGTAGTGATCAGACGGATATTCCTTGGTGAATGGTTGTAGTTGCAAAATACCTAGAAACAAAACTATAAAGGAGGGAATATGCAAGGAGGAAATGGTGCCATCATAGTATGCATGAAAAAAGGAACCCTTGCAGGTGAATACTCTGTTCTAGGAAGTGGTTTCACACTGAGAAATTGGATCTGAGGTTGGCCACCTTCACTCTCGGCACACATAGTATATCTTGGGGGTGATTGAGGACATAGAACATTTGTGTCTAATATATGGTTGGGTGGAACATGGATTTTCCCTCTTCATTTAGCTCGTTGCACACTAGGTTCCTTATATGTCTAAATTGTTCATAATGTTGAGTTCAGGTTATGCCTGGAACATGTATTTGGTGCCTGTGTTTTAATATATGTAACATGATTGTTTCCTATGTTTTAATAAATGGAGCATGTATTTGTTGACTCTGTTTTAATATCTACAACTTTGAAGAAGAAAAATTGCGGAAGTTCAACTTTTGGAAAATGTTGGATCCGCAATCTGCAATCTGTAATTGCAGAAAGGAGCTTGCAAAAATTGATTTGCGGAATGGCAATTGTGGAATTTGACACCTGCGAACAACCATAGTTGCGGAGAGACTGAGGTTGCGGAAACAATCCTGCAGGAAGGTAGTTTACAGAATTAAGCTTGTAGAAACAGGGTTGCGCAACAGTTTGGAAAAAGGAATATTTTCCCGAGAATCCAAATTTACGGGCTATTAATGAAAGAACAAGGTATGTCTCAAGGAAGCTACTAGCAAGATGCCCCAAAGGGAGAGATGCCTCCCCACATACAATTGCAAGGAACCAGACTTGTTGTGTTGTAGATTCCCTTCACAGGGAAGCCATAGAAGAAATAAATTGGACCAGCTAATATCTGAAAAAGGGAAGTTTCTGCTAGGATAAGGGGTTGGAAAGAAAATAATCCTCAACTCTTCTCTTTTTGATATATTTATATTTTATGAATTCCATGTACATAAATTTTGGAATAGGAATGCTCGAAATGCAAGAGATTAGATAGGTCAGATGCATATGCACTAGTAGGAATATTAATAGATATGGAATAGTGCAAGTGAAGATGTTTTTGAATACCTAAAATATTGCATAGTGGTAAAATTAGTGAGGTTTTACATATGCCCTAGTGATAATTATTGTTGTCTATGATATTATGGTTGATGGTAACTTGCAGGACCAACAAAAATAGAAGCATGGTTGAAGACGTTGACGGTGTCATTGTATGTGACTGATAGCCTTGTGAAGAAAGGCTAGGACAACAAATCTATGGTTAATAGGTTGGTGTAAGATTTGTGTAGTCCTTGGTAAGAGACCAATCGATGAGGTAACACCTATAATCAATGAAATTCATTTTATACTACAAAACGCTAGCAAGATGCTATCATCAATTAAATCAATTTCATTTATGGGGAACCATAGTAGATAATTGATAACGACGAGATGTATTCTATGTAAGAAGTTGGAAAATTTCTACTAAAATGCTCGAATATGGTAATTATGTTAGCATTAGAATTTCCAGTTCTGAAAACAATATATCTGTGATAGATGGAAAAGATCATTAGTGTAAAATATTGATGCTATACAAATCAATGATATAAAGATTGTGATTTATTACTGCTGGAATAGTTGCAGTTACCCAGACGTGGTAATGGCAATGATATGAGAAAGATATTCTACGTATAAAGTTGAGAAATATAAGGAGGAAGGATGTACTTGGGGTACATAGCTTCCTGAAAGGATGTACTTGGGGTACATAAATCCCCTCGGCCAGATAGGCACCAGTATGCATCCTATGGGGACACCCAGGTGTAAGACTGTTGGTTAGACTTCTTTCCACACACATTCATGCCGCATAACAAGACTATCACGAGAGTGGGGGCTTCATGAAGAGAATAACCTCTAGGTATTATGGTGCCCGGAAAGCAAGTGCCTAAGCTTGGTAGGCACTGAGAGGAGGTGTTAGAATATTAAGCCAGAGCTGCTAGTGAGCACCCAAAATAAGTGTTAGGATCTGGAGCAGAACGACCAAAGAGCACTGAGGTGATATGTTAGGTTCTGTAATATCCATTGAGTAATATATATACATATTGAGGATTCCTACGTGTGAACTTGTAGTTCCGTGAGGAGATGACCCTCATGTTTATATATTCATATTAGAACTTCCTAAAGAATAATTCATCTAAGGAGCGCTTGGAACGTTGATCACTTAAGGTATGTGTAGGTGCATACAAAATACATCTTGTGGATGAATGTTGTGATATAAACACTTCATTGCAATTCATTAATAGCTAAAATGTAGAATTAATGGAAATTATGAGATCATTTCATGAACTGCTACGAATACAAGGAAAGGGATTGCATGGAAAATGGTAGTCATGTTTGATTGGTTACAAGAATGCTCTGTTTGAATGACAAAATTGTATGGAGCATGATTGTGTAATCATGAGTATTGGAAGTTTTATTTTATTTGCATAAATAAGGTGAAATATCTTGCAATTTTAATGATGCATATAAAATAACTATATAGTGTCCACCCAATTACTGTGTTTTGTAATTTGGAAGATCATTGTAATTCCTGCGATGAAAGGATTGTATGCATGGATACTCACAATTGTCTGTACAATTGGAAGTTTCAAATTGCAGGAAGAATGTATTGGACATGGCAATATGGTTGTTCCCAATGAAATAAAGATAAGAATCTACCAGGTGCAAGGGTCAAACGTTTTGAGAAGGATCTCATGGTAGTGAAAACTAATTTATGAACATAACATATTGGCAAATTTTTGTTTTGAAAATTTTCTATTCTAGAATTGTGTTAAGATGACATGTTAAGTATGGTTGACCAGGTTTTGGGAAATAAGTGTAAGTGATAAGAGGTAAGAGCTTCCACTTACTAGATCCAAACAATATGAGGATGGCCTCATGGTTGCGAATTCTAATTTTTGTGGGAGACAGAATTGAAAATTCACATTTTGATTTGAGTAACTATATTACAGATTGTTTGATGTTAGGAATCATGTCAAGAGACACATTGCAAAAAAATAGGTGTTATGGCCTGGAAGAGATAACCACAATGAAAAGGACCTAATGTTTGAGAAATGCAAGTAATGATATGGTTAAGCTTTCTATGATGACATCGAATGTGGACATCCTGCTTTTATGTCATGCATGAGAGAAGATGAAAATATGCCCTTGGGGCAGGTCATGAGGTGCCATACTTGTATGAAGTCAAAGCTAAATACCCACAGAGTTAAAAAGGGATGCTTATGCAAATATGTATGTGGTTTATTTAGCATCTTCTAGCTGATATACATGCCTGATATTCCATATTTTAAAGGTTGCTAACTTTAACTATGATACACAAGCCTCCTTATGCATGGAACCCTAGTTACCAAATGATAATAACAACCCTCAGAAAGAAATTCTTTTGACCAAATTCAAGGTGGATTTAGTGGATTATTTGTCTAAATGTTTGTAATGTGGAAAAGTGAAGGTTGAACATCAACATCCAATAGGTTTGTTACAGGCCTTTCCCACTCCTGAATGGAAATGGGAGGTAATATACTTGGGTTTCATCATCGGTTTTACCTTAACACAAAAGAAACATGATTCACTTATGGTTTTAGTAGTAGAATAGGTTAAGCAAGTTTGCTCTTTTACTCCTGTAAATTCAACTTATGGAATTTTTAATATTGCAAAGATACTCCCTGAAAGAGGTATTTTGACTTCACGGAGTACCAAAGAGGGTAATTTCTGACTAGGATGTAATGTTTACATCAAACATGTTGAAATATTTGTCCGCGAGATTAGAGACCAAGATGAAACAAATGGACAAACAAAAAGAACAAGTCAATTAATCAAAGACATGCTAAAATATGAAGTCTGTACACAATGCTGGATAGGAAGAAAACAATACTTAGGAATTTGAGGGAGGTATTGTGAATCAAGAACCCCTATTTATGTCTAGAAGCTATGGAAGAATACTAAGAACACTGTGGAAAGTGTTTCAATAAGGGGTGAGGATGTAATATCCCTTAACATATAAACATTTTTGTGTAATATTTTAATTTACTATTTTAAGATTGGTTGGTTCTCGAAACCGCCAACAGGTCCTTGAAGGATAGATGTAACCGAAACATTTTCCCTTAATGAAACAATGAATAATAGGGACAACCATGTTAAATGAGGAAACTATGCATGCGAGAGTGGGTGGAAGGTAGAAGGGTTAGCCTATGAAAGTACACCAGGTGCTGGAACGCCATGATCACGCAGGGAATGCCCTGGAAAATGAAAAAACACACTGGTTGATGGAGATTCCTTGGGGAATGGGATGTATCTGCAAAATACCTAGGATCAAAACTATAAAGGAGGGAATACATGAGGAGGAAAGGGCGTTGTAGAGTATAGAGAAAATAAGGAACCCTTGCGGGTGAATACTCTGTGCTAGGAAGTGGTTTTGCAATGAGAAACTGGATATGAAGTTGGTTTCCGTCGCTGTCAGCACACATAGTTTAGCTCGGGAGTGATTGAGGATAAATAACATATGTTCCTAATATATGGTTAGGTGGAACATGGTTGTTCCCTCTTCATTCAGCTTGCTACACAAAAGGTTCCTTATATGTCTAAATTGTTGTAGAATGTTGAGTTTGGGGTATGCCTGGAACATGTATTTGTTGCATGTGTTTTAATATATGGAACATGTTTCTTTGCTGTGTTTTAAGAACTGGAACATGTATTTGTTGCTTGTGTTTTAATATCTAGAACATGTTTTATTTCTTGTGTTTTGAGAACTTGAACATGTATTGGTTGGGTATGAGGTGGTGTGATGCCCTTGAGTTGGTTTAAGGGACTGTAACTTGTATTGATTTTGTGGCTTTCTCACAGTGTAATACTAGTCTCCATTGTGAATGGCTATGATTGCATGGGTTATGAAGTTTACTAATAGGGAAATCCTCATGCTCTGTTTTAAGTTAACTGTGACTGCATTTGATATATGGCTTACCAAGGGTGAATGACCTGCTCTATTTTAAGTTAACTGTGACTACATTTGATATAAGGTTTACCAAGGATGAATTCCTTGCTCTGTTTTAGTTAACGGTGACTGCATTTGTCATATGGTCTTAGAAATAGTGTAATGTTATTTTCTGTAATGGGTTTTCTTAATGCTTTATGGCTCTACTATTAATGACCAGTGTAAGGGACCCATGTGGGAAGTATAAGTGATGTCTTGGATAAACCCATTCCATCCTAGTGAATCCCCTGTGTGATACCGTTCTAGGCCTTAGATGAATGGTAAAGTTGTGAAGGAAATTGTGGCAACTATAGCTTCTTAGGAAACTGGGTACTAAACCCCACTATGACTTCCTAAGCATGAGTTTGTTTTAAGTAAAGAACTCGGCCTAAGGCTATGAAGCCATTGAAGGTTGATATCCCTTGGTTTTAACCAAGAAAAAACTGAGATGACCAAGTGTAACCCTTGGGATAAAAGGCCTACAAAATCATAAAACCTGGTGAATAACTTAAACACTTCCAAAACCCACATTTTGGATTGGGGAAGCGGGTTTGCGAAAGGAAAAATTGTAAAGATTTTAGGGATTTTTGCAATCCCCAATTCGCATTGCAGAAGACGGAAGAAGAAAGTGAGTATTGTAAATACTTTAGAGGTTTCCGCAATCCACATTGCGGAAGAGGAAAGGAGGAAGGCTTGTCTATAATAAAACTTAAGGTTTCCACAATCCGCATTGTGGAAAGCAAAAGGTGGAAGTTAAAAACTATGAAGAAGGTATGTGTTTCCACAATCTATAATCCACATTGTGGAATGTGTAACGCAGAGAGGATAAAACCGTTAGAACGTTAAGGTTTTCACAATCTGCAATCTAACTTGTGGAATGCGAAAATCGGAAAAGAAAAAGTGTGGAATGTATGTGTTCCTGTAATCTGCAATTGTGGAAGATGGAAAGCAGAAGTTAAGATCTAAAGGATTGTGTTTTCTGCCATCCGCATTATGGAAGCAGAATTGAAAAAAGGTAAATTAAAAAGGAATTAAGTATTTTCCGCAATCTACATGGAGGAAGAAGAATTGCGGAAGGCTAAAAATGATAATGGATTATGTGGTTCCGCAATCCCGCAATCCACACTGCAGAAGCAAATTTACTAAATGCCTATTGTGGAAAGGTCAGTTGCGAAGAAGTCTGTTGCGGAAAAGTCCGTTGTAGAAGGCCTATTGCAGAAAAGATTTTAAACTTAAGAATTTGATTTTAAACTAGTTAAGGAGTTAGGGTAAAATCTTGAATGTTTTTTTAAGGATCATGTATATCACTGTTATGTTGAATATGGGACACAGAATGAATACAAGGGTTTATGACTAATGACATAAAAAAATTTCAATATGCATTTTTGGTAGGTTATATGGGTATGTTACAATATATTTGCATGTTTCTAGAAGCTTATAAACCAACTAGGCTCTTTGAGTGCCTCACCCTTGAACAAAAGCCTCAATATTTACTACATTTTTTTTCTAATGAAATCGGCTATAAATATATAAAATATGCTTGAGAGTTTAAAAAATGTTAACTCAGATTGTTTAAACATAATTTTAATATAAATATAATTTTTTTTCTTCAAGCATCATATCGATACACAAAACAAACTCTCTTTTATACAAGTGTATGAAGCTTATTATTCTTTTTTTGTCCCAATTGAAAGGACAACTTTATATTTGTAAAGTTGTGTCGTAATACAACAAGATTTTACATCAAAATCAAAATTTCAACTAAGATTCTTCAACACATACAGTCTTTTAGTTTGGTGTTGACATGTACATTGTCTAGTACATACCATGATACCACTCATAATCCAGGAAAATAATAACTATCTATCAAAAGTACAAAATCCATGATGTCAAAAATGCTTTAGGTCACATATCTTAGCCCACAGAAAAATACAACCAAGAGCAACAGATTGAAAATTAGTATAGATTCAATTGTCTTGAATCTATAAGACATCCATCAGAAAGTTCTTTCCCAGCAATCATACCTCCCCCAATACCGATAGCCTGCTTGGAAAGACCATCATCCAATGTATTAAATACCCTGTAGACATGAAGAAAGGAGAGGTTGTTTAAAATACCAAGTAGCCTCTTTACGCTATCAAGCCAATGATATAAAACCACAGATTGTATAGAGTGATCCTCCATAGCCCACATTGTCCATTCCACAACGACCTTAGAGTCCCCCATCACAAGCAACCCTGAAATGTGTCTCCTTCTAGAAAACAATAATAATCCCCATAAGGTCAGGAATTCATCTTTTATATTTATACCTCGACCTGCATCCATGCGAAACAAGAACATATGATTTAAATCCATTCTCACAACCATGTCAACCCCAAAATTGCCATCCTTTTCCTAGTTAAACTAGCTTTACCTTATCCACATAAAAGCAAGATAAAAGAAGAATAAGGCATAATCTGCAGCAAAGCGCAGTTACTAATTTTGGGAGTCCATAAAGTGGTCAAGATCGACCCAGAATCATAAATAAAGAATTCATGGGGTATAGATGGCATATGTTGACTTTAAGGTGCAAGTGGATGCCAACTAATTAGCTAATGGGTAGGAGTTTAATAAATAATGATTAAATATTTTATCCTAAGTTATGATTGGGTTTAATAATATTCCAACAAATTGTTTTATCATAAATATATATTCACCATTTTTTAAGTATTTTAGACCCTCTTCTTACGAACCCTATTTCAATGCTACGGTTACAGGTTTACTGGTCTTACTTATCTTTGTAAGATAACGCATTTTTACTCCTTGCATTATTGCAAGTACCCTAAAGAAAAGGTTTAACCCCCCCCCCCCACCCCCCTTGTGTTCCTAACAAAAAAAAAACTAAGGTAAAGAGTACCATGGTGATGTAAAAAGATTGAAGGAAATAATGAATCAAGACCATTCCAAACTATAACAAAGTGGCTACAAAGGACTTGATCTACATGGATGTGGTAAAACGTGCCAAGTAAAACCCGTGTTGCTTTGCAACTAGTTAAAAGGTGATAAAAACTTAAAGAAAAGTCAAGGGTTGAGTCTTCTGTGTATTATTCTGCGTTGTGAGTTGGTGAGGAGAGATGAGCGGCTCTCGACCCTTCCAGCACTGGAAGATAGAGTACTCGACCACGCAACCTATTTTAGAGCATCATATGACACTGCCTCTTCTTCTCTTGGTTATGGCAGTGGTCATGGTCTCGACCTACCACTAATTCCTTCGCAGAGTTGTCGAGACGAGGGTAAGTTTCTCTCTCACATGGTTTATTTCAATTTTTGAAATGATAATTAATTTATACAATTAAAAACCTAATTTCAACCTATGTTCGTTTTTGTTTGACTGGAAGGAGGGTTTAAACTGTTGTTGCTTGGCTTGGAAAGGGGTGAGCTCCAGCGTCGTAGGTTTTGGTAAGACCTGTGTACCCTGAACATTATGGTCCTTGACGATCTAAGGCTGGAACAAAGTTTTCTTTGGGGTATGGTTTCATTTTGGAGATGCAAGGCTTAGCAGACCCCCCCCCCCCCCCCCCCCCCCCCCCCTTAGTGATGGTATACACTCTTGTTTTGGAAGAGTTATGTGTTGTTTTTAAAATCATTTGGGTTGTAATGGGGGATTTATACAAAGTTAATATTTAAATATCTATTTTGTTTACAGACCATGTCTCTCATGGAATTTGTATCACAGTTGTTTTATAACTCCTACTGTAAATTTTAACAAAGTTTTTAAGCCAAAAATGGCACTGCGATTTTGCTTCTGTCTTGGTTTAAATCCATCGCTTTTTCTTCTGGTTTTAATATGGAATTGATATATTGTTGTTAGTATTACTTTGTATATATTTTAAATCGTTTATAACTGCTCTACTCTGTTCATTTGTCATTTTTTACTTATTTATATGTGGAAGAGAAATGTTTACCAAGATAAAAGCGTTCATGTTTTTATTTAAAAAGTTCCAATCTAGTTTTAAAAATGGGTACAATCCATTCTTTAATGATTATATATTTTGGATTTATGGTGCCAGCATTGTCAAAACGCTGCCCATTTTTTGTTTCTAAAGCTAGGTGATTTTGTTGTAGGGTTTAGTTATTTAATAGTTTACTTGGAAGAAAATTTAGTCTACAGGCCTTGAATCCTTGACCTATATTAGGATTATTAGATAATAATTTATATGGAGTTTATTCTTTGTTTTTATACTGTAAAACCCTATCATAATTTATACAGAGTTTTATTTGGAAAATTAACCCTTATGGGCCTTGAACTCTTGACCTATATAAAAGAAATATTAGATAGTAATATATATAGAGTTTGTTCTTTTGTTTATAATGTAGAAACCCTATTTCAAGCTTGTTTGAATTTGTGGATAGATCGAATCTTTCATTTGGTTAAAGTGGAGTATTTACCCTAAATCATTTTTGTAAAAGAAAAAAATAATCCTTTCATCTATATGCAAAAATGATACTGAATGTTTAATAAAACAGTAAGCCTTTCCCTTGTGTGAGAATTGATACTAGGTAAAAGTAATATTCATATATACATCTATATTTTATTTATATGGGTCTTGAACCCTTGGATGGAAGCCATAGTATTTTTAACTCTAAATCTATTGTTTTCTTTACAAACTTTGATTTAGAGTTTTATTGTGCTTAATTAAAGAAAGCCCTAACTGTAAAAGAATTTGTTAAACCTCTTGTTTAAATTCTGTATGAAATTATAAGAACACTAAATAAATTCTAAACATTTACTAATCATGTACTATACATAACACTAGTTAAAGCTATATATATAATATGATATTGTTTCTAAGTAAAAGAAAATATATTCTACTATTCCTAAAATGGGAAAATTGTTGGAGCAGTAGAATCCATTTTAACTTACAATTTACAGAAGATAAAACTTTCCTATTTTATTTTTGAAAAAACAGAAATTTAATCAAAAATAAATAACGAGAACAATATAGAACACGTTAACTTCAGAAGTGGACAAACATGAAAAGAAGACCCTTCCTCCCAACCGTCTCTTGAAAGCAGCCAAGATTACTTGCTTTAGGACCCCCAAGCATGTTCACTGAACCACCAAGACAAAGATACTGTGTAGAAGCTTGTTATGTCCTCTCTATGACTTAGCAGTCACACTTGCAATCAAACTCTTAGCAATTCACTTTAGCTTCCCCCCGATCAAATTGGGCCTCTCATGTGCCTAAATTTTCAGTTCAGCAATCCACAAGGTTCTAATCTCTAGAAATGCAGTGAGCCTCCTCCTCATTCGATGGGTATATATATGCTTTTCTAGGTCTTTGGTTCAGTTTTGTAATTAAATGAGCCACCTTCTCAATTCCTCTTTTGTTGGGAACATGACCACAATTATAGGGAAGTTGCCTCTTGCAACAACTAGAAAGTGAATGATGTTTCTTCCATTTGTCATTTTTTCCTTCTACACCATATCATTCCTCCTAGTGGGTCAGTGAACACTCTTCAACAGTCCTCTTTGGAAAGGTGTCTCTTCTTTTAATTATTAAATAATAAAATATCCATTTACGGTCATCTTTGACCATCCCTGGTCAACAACATAAAACTTTACAATAACTTTTAAAGTAATTCCTTTTCACAAAATAAAATTTTTTTAGTTCTAGGTGGGTTGCAAATGTACTTGTATATTCATTAAGTACATGAAGCTATTACAATCTAAGTTTTTGTTTGTGCACAAAGTAATTTCTGTAACTCTAATTCAACGACGGAAATTGAGATTTGCAAGTTGTATAAACTTACAATTAAAATAAGAAATGAGAATGTCCATGATGGTTATGTATGTGAATGATCTCCTTACCTACAAATTTCTTATTATTTCACAAACAAAAATAATAATTGGTCAATGTAGGTTGCATGTGATTTCATATATACATATTTTCATATCTACTCTAACATGAATTGATAGTAATGTAGAATATAGAGACTATTAATACCCGATTTAAAAATACTCTGATGGACTGGTGATAGTCCTTATAATTATTTTGACATTATGTTCATTGTTCATAGTGAAACTAATGAGTTTGAAAATTTGGAATGTAAATATGATCTAAAAACACTCTAATGGAATATTAACAATGCTTATAATAATTTTGACATTCTCTTTTTTGTTGACAGTTCTAATAAGTTTGAAATTATGGAATGCAAATATCGTAAATTATGGGATGACTGATGCCTTTTATAGATTCATGTTTTTGGATTTGTTTGGTGAATGTTATTGACATGGATCTTTAACTTGAATTTGTGAATGAGTGTGTAGGATTGATTTGAGTATGATCCAATGGTTCGGAAACTATCCTAATAGATCCTTATGTTTCTAATCAATTTAGTGATTTATTTAGTTAAGTTAATGGGTTGGGTGTGATTTATTGCATTGGGTGGGTTGCGTAGTTGAATGTTCATATGGGGGAAGATGACATCCATGGCCCTATAAATTGTGCATGTGAGGATGTGTGTTATGCATGTGAGGATGTGTGTTATGCAAGTGTGGATGTGCACTGAAATGAGTTGGGTTGCTAGTTGTTTTTGTCTTCTCCATAGCTCATTCACTAGGGCTAAAGTTATAGAGGATATGTACTTGTAGATTGGATTAAGTAGTCTATTTAAAGGTTTGATATGATCTCTATGTCAAAATATAATTGGATGGGACAACATGGTTTGTAAGGTAGATCTATCAATTATCTACATTTGGGTTTAAAAATAAAGTTTTATTGGCAAGTGTAGGCCTAATCAACATACACGAAGTTTTTGAACCTATTATAGATTATGATTTTTTATTTAACTAAGTTAAGTTGTTCATTTACTCATGTGTATGTTTGTTATCTATTGGATGGTTGATGGTGAAAATTATCTAGCTTGCTATGCAACATTTAATGTTGTTGCAGCAACACTACAAACAGTTGGATATCAAGCTTCTTTAGATCCAACTACCCACTCCTCCGGCAACATTAAGACTAGATATTGATCACTCCGGGTGATGGCATAATTACCAAATTCTTCCTTATTGGATGAAACAATTCATAATTTTAAGAAGTCAATTCAAATGTGAACCTTTTCAGCCTTTGAATAAAAAACAAAATGATATATAACAAGTATATTATTAATTAAGTTATTAATAAACCCGGTAAATAGTCAAAAATTATCAGCTATCATGGCAAATTAAATATATCAATTATTAATAAATCTTGAATTACATTTGATATATTTAGGGCTTCCAACCATTAATTTATTTTTGCTATATAAAATTATTTTTTTAAGAAAAATATATATTTTTATTATATTTAAACTTTTAAAACTATATATTATAGTTTTTAATTTTTTTAGAATTATTATTTTTTATTTAAATTACAATCATAATTGAAATCCAAAATTGAAGAGTCACAATGGAGGATTATTTTTTTCTTACTTTAATGGATCCAAAACTCACTGAGTGGTTCTAGGGTTTGGTTTCCACTCCATTGTGAGTTGTTGAGGATATCTCTCTAGTGGTTCTACTCCATTGTGAGTTATGGAGGATATTTTGTTGGAATTATTAAGAGGATCTTTTTCTTGATGCTGAGGAAATAGAATCAATTTTTTACTTAAATATTTGGATTCAAATTTATGTATTAAAATGTTTAAATGTTAATAAAAAATATTAAAGTTGTGAAATTTATTAATCAAATCTATTAAAGTTGAATAATAAATTCTTATAGATCTATCTTAATTTAGAACTCGCCATGTATTTATAGAGATCAAATATTTTGAAGTGCAAACATTTTTTAGTATAAAATCTAAAGGAAAAGTTTGCACCTTAAGAGATTGGATCCCTATAAGTGCATGATAGATTTGGAGTTAGGATGGATCTATGTTGGTGAAAAAACTACATTAAATGAAATCATAAAATATGAATCTCATCACCATTCAAAAAACATGTAAACTACAAATAGGCAAAAACCCATAAAAAACACATGTAAATTACAAACAGGTAAAAAAACATATAAATTGCAATGAAGCAAAGATAGAGAAATTCTATAATATTTATATAAAGTAATTAGTTATTATGGATATATAGACATTTATATCTTAGAATTTATGGGTGGAAAAACATCTATGTTTTTTCTATATTGATGGAGAATGGAACAAGTGTATTGTCCAAATTGATTTTATGGTTGTTCATAATAAACAATTATAAAAAAATAGAAATAGCTCATGTGATAAATGCACTTAATGGCATGGTAATATGTAATGCATGTGATAGTAAAACTCCATCTAGTAGCTCATAGTGGAGCTAATGTGCACAAGGTTTAGTCTAACTCCATTTTGCATTTGGGATTTGAGCAAATGTGTATTTCTTGTGACAATCAAACTCCAATCAAACTCCTATTAAACTCCTCTAAACTCCTTTGAACTCAAGTGATAAATGCACTTAGTGGCATGGTAATGTGTAGTTAGTGTGAGAATGAAACTCTATCTAGCAAGTGAGAATCAAGTTAATATGCACAAGGTTTAGTTGAACTCCATTTTGTAGCTGAGTATTAAGTTAAGATACAATTCATGTTATAAACATATGACATGTAATTGAAAATACACATAATTTGAGAATGTTTCCTACATCGTAAATATGGACATTAAGATAACCAGGAGTGTCCAAATTTGATAAATGTTTTAAGTTCTAATTTATTAAAATATTTATTTTTTATTATTAACTTCAACTTAAATTGATATTATAAAAAAATTTACTTTATATTTAATTATTTTGTGCAACTCAAATTTTATTAAAAAGCCACCACTGTATAAACTCCATGTAAACTATTGAATTAGAGAAAAAGCCTCTAAAGTCAAACCATCATTTTAGTGCCATATATAAATAAAGCATTATTTGAAAATAGTCTTTAACATGAAGACGTCATATCTGTGTCATTCGTACTCTACCAAATAAAATATGAAAGACGCAGGCGGTGGAAATGGACTTTCCAGCCAAGCATATATTGCAGGAAAAGGCCACCATGACATTATGGATGAATTTTGCCACAGTTCTGCCCGTCCTTTTGAGCCATCCAAGAATTGTTGCGGCCATGGAAGAACTCCCCCTCTTCGGCGGAGGCCTCGCCATCCTTCCTTGGATTCTGCCAGTGCCAGCGGCAGGCCCTCCCGTGAATACACAATAAACATCTCCCAAATGTATCTTCTCCATTAATCCGACTCGAGATTCACAGCTTGCTCGCCTGATTGTGCTTCCACTCCCTGAAAAAAAATCACCAGAATTTTGATGAAGAAAAAGAAGCAGCAGGCATGATATGAATGACTGCGTGTGGACATAATTTATAAAAATCCTGAGACTGAAATTTATCATTCTCTTGGAAAGTGGAGCAACCATTAATGCATTTCGCTTTCGAAGTAGTTGGCCATCAAAGTTATATGCAATACTTTTGAGAAACAAAATGGGTCGTAACAACGTATCACTCTTCACCTCAATACCCAAGCATGATCTTTCTCAGAAATTATTCAAGAAGCCATTATCCATTAACTAAAATCATTCATACCACGACCTTTATGCATATCTGGTTATCAATTGGTGACATCTTACCTCCTTGGTTCTATATCCATCACGCAATGTCTTCCGAGGACTTCCATGCATGATATAATTACCATACAAGCATCCCTTGTAGTACACTCATCAACCATCATACACTCATTAAAATACTTTGATGAAAATCCATCAATTTAATACAAACGAGAGAGAGTACATAACGAGGACTCATCGATCAAGAAATGTTTATCATCTAGCAAAGATAGTTATTACCTTCGTTTGCTCCAGCTGAACTAGATGTTCCCAAAAGGTCGATAATGGCTCTAATACTATTTGTAACATCTCCATATAACTTACTCAAAAATGCATATAAAAAAAAAATTAACCATAGTTTCTTTTTCAAAGAATTGGTTATAATCCTTCATATTACCTTAGACTAAAACTTAAAAGCTAAACAACATAAATTTTCACACTCAAACATAGGACTTAAACCTTTGGCTTTCCGCTTCCACACTTCTGTTGTGTTGAATGGGGAAGGCAAGAGCCTCAACATTCCTACAGCTTAAACATTTGGCTTTCCGCTTCTGCACTTCCATTGTGCTGGATGCGGAAGGCGGAAGCTCCAACAATCACACATTAAACATTTGACTTTCCTTTTCCGCATTTCCGCTGTCTAGAATGCGGAAGGCAAAAGCCTCAACATATATACATCTTAAATTGTTGGCTTTCTGCTTCCGCTATGCGGAATGCAGAAGGTGGAATCCTCAACATTTATACAACTTAACCATTTGGCTTTTCGTTTCCACACTTCTTCTATGTGGAAAGCGGAAGGCGGAAGCCTTAACATTTCCACGACTTCACCATTTGGCTTTCCGCTTCCACTATGCAGAATGCAGAAGACGGAAGCCTCAACATCCATGTGACTTAAACATTTGGCTTTATGCTTCCGCACTTCCGCTATGCGAAATGCAGAAGGCAGAAACCTCAACATCCATATAACTTAAACATTTTTCTTTCCGCTTCCGCACTTTTGCTATGTGGAATGCAGAAGGAAGAAGCCTCAACATCCATATAACTTAAACATTTGGCTTTCTACTCCCACACTTCCACTGTGCGGAATGCGGAAGACTCAACATCCATACAACTTAAACCCTTGGTTTTCCGCTTCTGCACTTCCGCTGTACGGAATGCGGAAGGAAGAAGCCTCAACATCCCTACGACTTAAACACTTGGCTTTCCTCTTCCGGACTTCCACTATGTAGAATGCGAAAGGAGAAAGCCTCAACAATCACACAACTTAAATATTTGGCTTTCTGCTTCCGCACTTCCGCTATACAAAATGTGGAACGCAAAAGCCCTAACATTCTTCACTCTAAACTTCTCCTTTTCGAAAACCCAAAACACATAAAAAAAATCACAGTGAAGATAAAAGAAAGTAGGTGCATTCAAACTTTAGGGGTCTATGCATCCAAGGTAGTCATAGCCACTCAGAACAGTAGTATTTCTCTTTGGGGAAAAATAATAAAATACGAATGGAGGAATATCAAGCATAGTAGGTGTAACCGGTCATGAGAAATCTATAAAGCCAATGCAACCATAATCATTCCAAAATAGGGCATGAGCATTCACCAGCTCATGGTCAATGCTCCTGTGGACAGGATTGGAGTCGTTCTTTGTCACCTTTCAACATGATAACTCCCAATCATACACACATAGACACATTTGAGCTCATTACTCGAAGGGAAAAAATACAGTATACAGGTAACTCTGTACAAAGCAATAATACACCAATGGGCTACCATTTTACCAGAGGCAAGGAACAAAAATCGAAAGCAACGTATGAGCATCATTTCCACCATTTAAATTCGTTATTCATTATTTCATTTCTATTGTAAAACACACATTTACGCATAAATACCATACTCTAATTTCAATAGCATGACAAAACACGCCCAGTAATCCAAGAGACCACATTACCATAATTCGAACAGAGTATGAAAACACACCAGCGCGCAAGCAACATTTTCATCACTACATTAAATCAATCATTCCTCATCAAACAGAAGCATAGAAACACACATTTACTTAACTACAGATATACTATGAACTCAATAAAATGTAGAAACGAAACCTATTTGTAGAATGATCCACAATGAAGAGGGAACAGCCACGCTCCACCCAACCATAGATTAGGAACAGAGCTTTCATCTTTCCTCAATCACCCCCAAGCTAATTATGCATGCCAAGAGTGGTGATAGTCAAATTCAAACCCATTCTCTAGTGGGGATCCCCTTGTCTTACAAAGACAATGTCTCCTTCAACTTACCTAAATGCAGAGTGCTTTCCCCAACTAGTCGCCCCCAACATACTGAGCGGCATTCTCTTTATAGTTTCATGCTAGGTCTTTTGCAGCTCCTGAAATCTTTGTTCCACTTCCTTTTTGTTTCCTTGTGTGGGTCTAGCACCATGCTGGCCATCCCATGCGTGGTGCAACTGTCTAAGAATGACCCTTCACTCCCCATTCTTCGCATGCATAATTTCTCATTCAATGTGGTTGTCTCTCTCATTTTTTTTTCATTTAAGCATAATGTTTCAGTTGCATTTTTCCTCCAAAAAGTGATAGGCTTATTCCAAGTTTGCCAATCATATTTAAGAAATAAAAATAGTAAAATTAATATTACATAAAATGTTTGTGCATTGGGGGATATTACAAATACCATGTATGTTTTTCCTAGATTGCTGGAGAATGGGACAAGTGTATTGTCAAAGTGTAGTTCCCAAATTGGTTCTATGGTTCATAATAAACAATTATAAAAAAATAAGAAATAGCTCTTGTTATAAATGCACTTAATGGCATGGTAATATGTAGTCCGTGTGACAATAAAACTCCATCTAGAGCTAATGTGCACAAGGTTTAGTCAAACTCCATTTTACATTTGGGATTTGAGCTAATGTGTATTTTTTGTGAGAGTCAAACTCCTAATAAATTCCTTTGAACTCAAGTGATAAGTGCACTTAGTGGCATGGTAATGTGTAGTTAGTGTGACAATAGAACTTCATCTAGCACGTGAGAATCAAGTTAATGTGCACAAGGTTTAGTTGAACTCCATGAGGCATTGAGAACTAGTGATTAGATAACTTATTTGTGACACTTTAACTTCTTCCCTACAATTTAAATAACTATAGTAATATCTATATCAAATAATTAATAAAATAATATCAATTAATAAATTATACAATATATAACATGTAATTAAAAGTACACAAAATTTGGATAATGAAAATGTTTCCTACATCATAAACATGATAATGAAATAACAAAAAGTATTCAAATTTTATTATTTTTTAAATTTTAATTTATCGAAATATTTATATTTTTATTATTAACTTCAATTTAAATTAATATTATAAAAATAATTACTTTATATTTTATTTTTTATTAAAATATAACTTGTTAAATTCTATTAAGAAATCAGCACTCCATTATGTAAACTATTGAATTGTAGAAAAAGCCTCTCAACTCAAAGCATCATTTTACTGCCATAAATAAATAAATAAAATATTATTTGAAAATGGTCTCATGTAAATTATTGAATTGTAGAAAAAGCCTCTCAACTCAACTGCCATAAATAATTAAAATAAAATATTATTTGAAAATGTTTACTGCCATAAATAAATAAAGAAAATATTATTTGAAAATGGTCTTTAACATGAAGAATCAGATCTGTGTCATTCTTAGTCGACCAAATAAAATATGAAGACTCAATCTGTTTTGATTCTTTGACCGTTTAGAAGGAAGAAATAAAGAATCAAAGTAGAGATATTTGTCATTCGTAGTCGACCAAATAAAATATGAATTCTCAATCTGTTTTAGTTTCTTTGACCGTTTGAAAGGAAGAAAATTTGAAGAATTAAAGTAGAGATATTTGTAGTATATAAAGGAGTTTTCAATTTCGTAGAAGATAAATTATATAGTGAGTTTCGTCAATTTCAATTTGGTAGAAGATAAATTAGCACAAGATAAATTTCAGTGAGTTTTGTTAATTTTAATTTGTAGAAGATAAATTAGTACATTTATAAGTAAATTTGTTAATGAATTTTTATAAGTACAGTTAACCATTTAGTTGTTTTTTTAAGATAGTTAGTTGTTAAAAATTCCAAACATTAAATTGATTACTAAATAAATATTAAATTGAGTAATATATACATAAAATAAATATTATTTAATAAAAGATAAAAATATTTTTTTTTAATAATTATAAAGTAAAGCTTATTAAGTTGACAGATTTTTTAGCAGTAGTTCATGCAGATAAGAATGCCAGATAACCTCTATCAACCTGATCCAACGAAATAAACTATATGGGTGTGCTAGTTTAAAGCTTAATTAAGATATATTTAAAAATGAATCTTTGTTGTACACTTGTTATATACATTCCTATTAATCTTATTACTATAAGATAATATCTAAACACCTATGAAAATAACTATGTATTGTTGTGATTCTGTGTAATTCTAGAGTTAAAATGATGATGAATTGGAAGAGTTTATGGTTGGGCAAACAGCCTTCCAAACTCAAAGGATGAGATTGAAAAGCATGCCATTGCAAATGACTTCACCGTTGTGTAATACGGTAGACTGTTTGAAAGAAAAATAAACACTATCAAAATTGAAGTTAAATCACCATATGTGCACCCACACATGAATGTATAGAATGCAAACGTTTTTCAATATTTACTTTTCTTGAAACATGATACCATTGTTCATGGACAAACAATGGTTATTCCTTCTCAGCTCCCACAGATACTTGAAGGAGAACCCATATCTATATACAGCTTCTTTCAACGCAATACAATGGAGGGTACATCACTGCACACAACTCAACACGTAAAGACTAGTGAGCTTACTGAGCTTAATCTACAATAACAGATTGCTGAATTTTATCCCAACAACTGTTGATTCAGCTAACCCCTCCAAACTAGTTTATGGCAGGCAAGACTATGCATGCCTTGCATAACAACATTATCTAAAACCAAAACGAGTTAAACTAATCCATTGAACTACAATTACATACACTCACAACTTTCATACTGTAATTCTACAGCACGGAAGCAGGTGCGTTCATTGTGCCGACTCTCACAGCAAAGAGCTCTAAAACAAAAACATAACAGTGGTTTCCCTCTATATTTATAAACCCCTGGAAATCTTGGCTGTAACTCATGGGCTGAGCGCCCACAAAAAACTCCACCACGGAGGCTCTGGAAATAGCCTTTCCAGGGAACCATATATTGCAGGAAGAAGCCACCATGGCATTATGGATGAGTTTTGCCACAGTTCTGCCCGTCCTTTTGAGCCGTCCGAGAATTGTTGCGGCCATGGAAGAATATATTTGCCCTTTTATACTCCCCCTCTTCGGCGGAGGCCTCGCCATCCTTCCTTGGGTTCTGCCAGTGCCAGTGCCAGGGCCAGGCCCTGCCGTGAATACACAATAAACATCTCCCAATTGTATCTTCTCCATTAATCGGGCTCGAGATTCAGAGCTTGCTCGCGTAATTGTGCTTCCACTCCCTGAAAATAACAACAGAATTTTTATGAAGAAGAACCAGGGCATGTTATGAATGACTGCCTGTGCCCAGAATTTATAAAAATACCTCTTATTGAAATTTATCATTTTGTTTTTATCTGTTTTACACAAAAATATAAAATGAAATACATTGAAAGTGGAGCAACCATTAATGCATTTCGCTTTCGAAGTAATCATTCAAAAGCCAGTTGGCTGACTGGTCCATTGTAACATTAATGGTAGTAACAGTAGGAAGGGGAGCAAGACCCATCCAATACATTGGGATACTTGAAAGAACAGATTGCACAAGAATCAATCTACCCCCAAGCGAAAGCAGCTTGTTAGTCCAATGACTAATTCTTTTTTCAAGTTTTTTAATAATCCAGTGCCAATCCATAACTCTATAGCTGAGAGGCTTCAAGAAAAAACCCAAATAGGTTAAACCAGAATGAAGTGGCTGCAATTTATAAGGCAGGTTACCAACGAACCAATTCAAACAGTGAGACTATAATAGAGCAAACATGACTTATCAAAATTTATCTTCATACCTGAGGCTTTACAAAAGGTCTCCAAAATAACTTCAAAAGCAGACCAGTCAAGGAGAGTACCTGATCCCATAAGAATCACATCATCAACAAAGAGAAGGTGAGACAAGGAAAGGGAGGGAGAGAGCTGAATTCCTCTAATCAGCCCATTTGCTCTAGCATCCCGAATGAGAAGACTGAGACCCTCAATGACAAGAATGAAAAGAAGCGGTGATAAGGGACAACCTTGACGAATACCACGGGAAGCAAGGAAGAAATTGGATGGGGTTCCATTGTTGTTTTCATTTGAGTAATGCATTTAACAACTTTGATTACTTTTATTAATGCTACTATACATTGTATATATAATATTTGTAAAGCTATTAATGATATAGGCCTTGTTGAGCAAAACTTGTTGAGCAAAACTAAATTTTATTTTTTGTATGTTCTTGATTAAGTGATATGGGCTTACATATAAGATTAACTTTATCAACATTACAAAATTTGAAATTGTGATAACAACCATGAAAATTGTGACAACAACCATTAAAATTGTGATTCTATTCATTTAATTTTATACATAATTTTTTTTTTTCTAAATTGATCATACTATTTTCTCAATTTGAGGAATTTTTATTTATCACTCTCTTTCAATGGTATTCATATTGTTTCTAAAAATATTGATAAGGATACCAATATAGAATCATCTTAACATAGTATCTAACAAGTGTGGAGATGCATCAAAATCCTTGAGTTGCAAACCTTTTTTAAAATGCAGTATTTGACGAAAATATTGCACATGAAGGGATATGATCCCTCTAGACACTTGGTAGATCAAGAGTTAAGATGGATCTATACTAGTCCAATATGTAAATCTTGGTTTAACCATGACTCAATTCCCACATAGCATATCAATAAGTATCCAAGTTTCATTATTATTTTTAGTCTTAATTAATTAGAATATATATATATTTCTTTGGTTTTGAACATTAAGTTAGGGTCAACATTGTAAAATAGGTATTTATTTAATTTTTAATTTTTAATTGAAGTGCCAAGTGTGAGTAGAAAATTACACTTCTCCCTTATACTAGCTTTAAACACTATGTTAGGGCATACATTGTAAAATTTCAATTTACTTATTATTTTATTATTTTACTAAATCCATCTTAACTATGGCTCTACCAAGCCCCCTAGAGGGATCAAGTCTCTTGAGTAACATTAATAACCATATAATCAAATCGTTTTCCAAAAACTACTTATGTCTCTTGAAAACTAATAATGAATTTACTTGGAATTTGAAAAACATTTTACCATCAAATGAATATTTTAAACATATAACCAAATGTTTTTGAGAATGACTTGTTTTTCTATATAAGTAGCAAAGAAAACTTACATTTTAAGGTTAACCTTGACTTGGGAATGAGAAAGGATGTAAGTGGTTTTGGGAACATGATTTTAGTGGCCCCTGTTTTATTGTTAGTCATATTTGCATGTAAAGAACCTTATAAATATGATTGTAATCCTCCATTGTAATGTGTCAAAGTGAGAAGGAGAGATTCTCTTGTCCTTCGTGTGTCCTTCTTGACCAAGGACCACTAATAATATGAGAGAGGAGATACATCTCACATATTAGATTATATGTGTTTGGGACACATGTCAACCACAATAGATCCATCTTAATTCAGTATCTACCAAGCCTCCAGATGGTTCTAATTCCTTGAAGTGTAATCCTTTTATAAAATACAAAATTTGAGGAAACACCTGCACCGATTTGATCCATATAGACACATGGTAGATATAAAGGTACGATGGATATGGTTTAATATGTAAATATTTGATTAATCATCATTCAACTCCCACATGCCATTGCAAGAAGTATCCAAGTTTTATTCTTTTTTTGTTTGTAATTAATTGGAATATATATATCTTTGGATTGGAACTTTAGGTATTAGGGTTGACATTGTAAAACTTGTATTTACTTAATATTTTATTAAAGTGCCACAGGGAAGAAAGGAATTACACTTTCCCTAGTAAGCTTGAAGGTTAGATTAGGGAAAACATTATAATTTTTTTAGATTTACATGTTAGCTCCACATTGAGCACGGATTGCACTTCTCCCTAATACTTTAAATATTAGGTTAGCGTAAGATTTGTGAAATTTATATTTACTTAATATTTTATTATTCTATTAAAGTTCCATGTGTCAACTCCATGTTGAGCACACAATTACACTTATCCCTCATATTGAGTTGTGGAGAGTACCTCTAGAGGCAATAATGATACTTCACATGTCAAATATTTTGAGATTGTCCCATAACTCTCTTTGCCCAAGGTCTATGTATATCATTTGTAGAATTAATACTTGTAGTGATGTTTTTAATCCTTGAGTGGGATTCTGAAGAAAGTTATGAATAGTGAAACATGATTATTATTATGATCATACCTATGTATTAGATACTCTAACCTCCACCTTCATATATATTTTTGTATGGTTTGAGAGATAAGTTGAACAATTAATATCCTTAATAAAAATAACATACTTGGTGGTTTTGATGAACAATGACCTTTAGCTTTATCTTATATGGATCTTAGGAAGCTTCAAAACATATACAACTTAGTTTAAATGATAAACAATAGATATCATCATGCTATTTCTGCATGTTATATAGAGGTCTATAAACCAATTAGGCCCTCTCCATGGCTCACCTTCAACAAAGGCCTCAACATTTACTATTTTTTTTTCTAATTAAGTGGACTATAAATATATAGAACCTGCTTGGGGAGTTTAAAAAATGTTTACTCACTTTTTTTTTAATAGGTCGAAACTCTTTATATTACTTATGGTACAAAAATGAATATTACATTCATTCTCGGCAAGCTGGACGAACCACGCTTTTACAGATTGTTCTCTAGTGGATTCAATATTTCCCCTATATTATTGCCTACAAAAGTACATTTCCCATAAGATGGGTCTATAGAGCCAACCCACAGACAAACACTTTTCAAAATACTGGCTTTTTTCAGAAAACTGGCCTTTCGGCCTCCCTTCCCATGTCTACATAGAGACTGAACATGATTTTGAATAATAACCTTATGTACCTTTATAAAGCTTATAAGAAAAACAAAATAAACATACAAAAAAATTTTCGGCCTATCCATAAACAGGCAATAAACAGACATTACATTGGTCGACCTATCTAAATTGAAATTACTGAAGGCAACAAACTTGCGGAAAACATCAAGGATCATTGTAGAATGACCACCACCTAAAGCACAAAAATGATCTAGTAACTCCAGCATCCCTTACTGAGCAGCGGTATCTCTTGGAGGAGAATATTGGGTTTCCTTGGCTAGCTCCCAAGGTGGTCGAGGAATTCCTCGATGATCATATCAAGCAGATGGAGGCTTGCAGCACTGTCCTGCTATCCCCTACATATTAGGGCCAGAGCTTCCTTGATTTCATGTGTCAACTGCTCCTTCTCCTGTATATGGCAGTCTAGGAGTATGCGGACTGCTTAGAATGGGTTGGTTGCCAAGGGCCTTCCTTGATGGGTCTCATTTTCCCTGAGCAGCACTATCTCTTTTTCCACAATCTTGGATTCCACCAACGCGGGTGTCTCCTCTGTGTATTACACCCCCCAATTGAAATGTAATGGGGAATGAATCTCGTTGTCATTCTGATAATTCGTGGAGGAGCTAGCAGAAGGTTGACCCTCTCCCTCAATCCTAAGACCATCCCCATGCTGTCTCCTGACTCTCCAATAAGGTGACATTGTCTCTATGGGCAAGTTAATACGCACAACCTGCCAACAATTATACTCAAGGTTCCTCTCATAAAGAATGAGCAAGTCATCACCATTGGGGATATTTATAGAAATTTCGACCCTTTGGGTGAGGTACCCAACATTCATGAACCCTAGCCAAGTTTCTCCTTTCACACACTCTATATCTTCGGCCTTACATTCTCTGCACTTCATGATCACCGCCAAATCCTTCTAGCATTCCTTATCATGTGGAAAATCAATTTCAAGTTCACCCATTACAGGCGTCAGTGTACAACCTTCCTTGCTGTTAATTGTACGATAGAAAGTTGTCAGAAAAGGCCCAATGGTTTGCCCGAAGGGACATGTCCCACTCCCTACTCTGTACCATCCTACTAATGAATGAGGAATCACTATTTATTAAGGCTAGCACCCGGATTGTCCCTCCCGGACCGATCTTGTGTGTCACCCTCTGTCTTGGCGTTCTCCGTACCCTCTCCACATGTCCCTCCTTTATTATCAATGTTACTTAAGGTGGTTTCAGGTGCATTCATTTGCTCATCTATTCCTTCTGCGTCTTCCACAACATTAAGTGGAGGGACATCAGCTATCCATATCATGTGCCCTTCATGCGGCAATTCGGCCTCAATGTGGTAATCGTGCATGTGAAGGGAGTTTTCGACTTGAGGAATTAAGACATAGCTTTGATTACACCTTCCCTCCAATGGATGATGTAGGTCTTTCTCTTGATGTCAAGTATTATTTTCCATATTTCTAGAATCCTACTCCACCAATTCTTTGCACCGTCTCCATAGTATGCAATCCATCTTATCCCTGGTCTTCTATGCATGGGAGGAGGTGCTTCTTCCCACCCCTTCGTTAGCTAGAGCATCTGCCACCATGTTTCCTTCTCTTCTAACATGAGAGAATTGGATCGTCAGGGTTGATGTTAAGAATATTTTGAGCTCAGTAATCCACCCCTCCCACCTCCAATTCCTAGATACCTGGACTATGGCCACACCGTGTTGTAATCTTCTCATGATGTTGGTTATTATTAAGGAATCCCCTTCCACAGTCCGTGGAATTTTTTGTTGTTGTAGAGCCCACATTAGCCCATTAATCAACCCTTCTATGTCTGCCAAATTATTGGTCTTGGTTCCTATACTTCCCTAGAAGATGCTAATATTGTTTCCCTCAAAGTTCCTAATAGCACCTCTGTATCTTGTAGGGCCTGGATTTTCTTTCGTCGCCCCATCAAAGTTCATTTTGAAGGATCCTTCCATTGGGAACTGCCAAGTTTTAGAGCTGCGAGGGGGATTGAGCGAGGTTCAAAGGAGGGCATTATTCACAGGTAACTTATAGATCCCCCAATCATAAAGAATTTGTCTTTCTGATATCTCTACGTCGAAATATTTCTAAGTCCAATGATTTAAAGTTAGAGTTTCCTTTATGTGAATTTCAATCATAGTCCAAAGTTCTCTAGCGTGTCTGTTTTTATTTTCAAAGATTTGTTTATTCCTTATTTTCCATATTTCCCATACAACGAATTCTGGGAACAAATCCCACACCCTGTTCAAGATTTCATTTTTGAAAACCTTTTTCAGCTAATCTGTTATTGTTAAGTGAGGACGACCTTTGTGTATGTGATTCTTTTTGAAAATATTTGCACCTTTTTCCCATATTTCTTCCTTTATCGGGCATTCATCTAGAAGGTGGTTGATAGTTTCATTATCTGGTTCGTAGAGGAAATCCAGCTGAAAGCCACAACTTCGGGCCACCACCTCCCTCCTCAGATTTTTCATCATTTCCCTTCCTTTTCCATTCTATGAGCTTCTATCAGCAACCCAATTGCCTCTTTGATGTTGAAGTTTCCCACGTTGGTATACCCCCATCTGAGCTTGTTCGGTCCTGCATTCTTGGGGATTTTTCTGGTGCATAGTTCATAGTAGAATTCTTCAATGTTCTCATCAGGTGCAAGATGTTTCCACCATTCCTTCAACTTCTAAGTCATATAGAGGTTGTCTGGGGACCTTGGGTCCCAAAATTCCTCAACCCTTTCCAACGGGCTATTCTGAAGATATTGTGTTAACTCAGGGATATCTTCTTGGTTGGCTATACACGGATCTTGTTACCAAGCATCTCTGATAAATAACACCATTTTCCCATATCCAACCTCCTAGAAACTATGACTATGGATGAGACTTCTGTTTTCTTGTGCCGCTTTCCATATGCTAGAGCCAAGAACGTTTTCTACAAATCTAATCAGCAGTTTTTTTGGCCACTGAGGAGTGCATTTATTGTGCCATAGTTTTTCCCATGGTTCCTCACCGTGAGATATCCATTTCCACTAAATTTTGGCCCTCAAAACTTTGTTTATGTTTAGGGGGTCTCTGAGTCCTAATCCCCAACTTCTTTTGGTTTGCAAATGGTTTTCCAATCGACCAAAGGCCACTTCAATATGTCCTTTTGTTCCTCCCCAAAGGAAATTTCTTTGAATATTTCGTATATGCTTTATCACCAATTTAGGGGCAACCAGAACATGAAAGAAGTACAGGGGCATAGTTTGTAGAATAGACTTAACCAAGGTGAGTTTGCTTGGGATATTAAGGGCCCTGAAGGACCATTGACTTAGTTTTTTGCATGATTTTATCCAGTAATTCCTTACAAGAAATTTTCCTTATGGTGGAATCCCCTAAAGTTGCACCTAAATACTTAGAGGGTAGCACACATTCAGAAAACTCCAAGATTCTGAGAATATTTCTTTTTGTGATTTTCAAAGTGTTGAAAAACTAGACCTGATATTTATCCTTATTAATTTCTAGCCCACTGGCCTCAAGGAAGGTGTCTAGCCCCTCTTTCAAGCCACAAGCCTCTTGTACTGTTGATGGTCCCATAAGCATAGTATCATCCACAAATTGCTGATGTGTTCCTGGTTCTAGTTCCTTACTAAGGAGAAGCCCTCGAAGCGTGCTCTCATTGCACATATTCTTGAGCATTCTGCCCAGTCCTTCAACGACAATGATGAACAAGAAGGGTGATAGAGGATATCCTTGGTGAACCCCTCTTGAGACCTGGAAGGGATGTGAGGGGGTCCCATTCACCATTATAGACAAAAATGTTGAGGAAAAAAGATTCATAACCCATTAGATCCATTGATCGGAGAAACCAAAAGTCTGAAGGACGCCTTCCAGGAATTTCCAATTTAGTTTATCATAAGCTTTCGACAAGTCAAGTTTCAGAAGCATACCTAGGATTTTCCCCACCTTTAATGAGTGAATGGTTTCATGCACCAAAATGATGCCATCCAAAATATGTCATCCCTCGACAAATCCCACTTGTTCTAGTGAAATGAGGATATGGAGAAAAGGTCTGAGCTTGTTAGCTATTACCTTTGAAATGATTTTATATATAACATTACACAAGGAGATCGGTCTTAGTTTTCTAGGGTCCTCTTTTCCATTCTCTTTGGGGATGAGCGTTAGGAAGGTGGCATTGAGCGATTTCAGAATGTTGTCTGTCTTCCGAGAGTCTTCAACCAGTGCCCATACTTCCTCTTCAATCCAATCCCAGCAAGCGTGCCCTATAGTAGTGAGCCCAATGCCCATCAGGTCCCTGGGCTTTGTCATCAGCAATTTGTTTGACAACTGCTTCAACTTCTTCCATCTCAATAGGTTACATAAGCATGAAGTTTTGTTCCTCAGTAATAACCTTTGGAATATGCCGTAAAACCTCTCTCTGAGCTTCATCTCGATCCCAATCTGGCTCTTCAAGTAGATTAGAAAAAAATGTATTCAGGGTATGTTCCAGATCCTCCTGAGTCTCGGCAATGGTCCTGTCCTCTTTTTTCATTCTAGCCAGACAATTGCCGTGTCGATGTTGGATGGCTGCTTTGTGGAAGAATCTTGTGTTACACTCTCCCTCTTGGAGCAACTTAACTCAGGATTTTTGTTTCCAGAACACTTCCTCCTGTTGCTCTCTTAGGCTGAATTCTTGGATTAGGAGTTTCTCTTGCTTTTGTATGTCTTCCGAGAAGTTGTTCTGCATACCACTTTGTTGTACCTCTTGGATCTTACTGTCCAACTCCTTTTTCACTTGAAAAATATCTCCAAAGAAATCACTATTCAATTTTTTGATTTCGTCTTTTAGGAGTTTGAGCTTTTGCTGGAACTGGTACATCTGAGTGCCTCTAATGGGAGGAAGGTCCTCCCACCATTCTTTGTGTTTCTCCGAGGAATCGGGCTGGAGGAGCCAAAAAATTTCAAAGCCAAAAGGTCTCCGAAGGTTCACCCCTATTCTTTCCCATTCCATACTTATAGGCCAATGATCCAAACCCACTGATAAAAGTACCACGACAGTTAGTTCTCCCCCTGCCATCAAACATTATTTTGATATAAATATAAAATGTATTCATCAAACATCATACATACATAACACAAACTCTCTTTTATACAAGGATATGAAGATTTTTATATTGTGATTTTTAACCTCAAGTAAAATTGCATTTAAAATTGAAAAACAACTTATTCTTAATTTCTTTAAAACTACAATTTATTTAGTTCCTAATTACTTGCGTTTGTATGTAGTAAAAATTGAAATAAAAGAATAATATTTATTTTAATGAAATGCGTACCTAATTTAACATACTTTTATGAATTAAAGTAAAATTTGTAACCTCAAGTAAAATTGCATTTAAAATTGAAAAACAACTTATTCTTAATTTCTTTAAAACTACAATTTATTTAGTTCCTAATTACTTGCGTTTGTATGTAGTAAAAATTGAAATAAAAGAATAATATTTATTTTAATGAAATGCGTACCTAATTTAACATACTTTTATGAATTAAAGTAAAAATGAAATTAACTTTCCAAATTCGATAACTCGTTGCCATTAAATTATGCTTTTGTGCTTTGTATGTTTATTAAAAAAATAATCTGATACTTTGATATGTAATTCTTAAACTTATATAAAGTCAATCATTTTTTATAATTACAATCTCAAGATTTCAAATTTATAACGTTTTTTTTTCTGGTCAATTTTAACAACAAACGAATCAAATAATTTCATAATTTGTTTGGTCTCCGACATTATTATGTGAATTGGCCGCTAAAACCGATAGTGGTTGCCATTAAGTGAACATGTAAATTTAGAAAGGACTCTCTATTGTAACAGTTTGATGTAGCCATCAGGTTGATGTAGCCCTTTTGGGCGGGTATATCACAATGCCCTTTGATTCTTATTAATAAGAATAACAAGGTCACGCTTTTTTCCTCCTGAAAAAAAAAAAATGTAAATTTATCGAAGTGACACATAAGATCCCTAGGTATATGCAGGTGAAACTCATGCGTGGACTTTAATGTTTAAGGTCCATTTCACATCGTTGTACCATCTTCCCATGATCTATACAATTACAACAACATTTTTTTTAGGTTAGGGAAATCGGTAACTGGTCGGGATTACCTAGGCGAGGCCGAGGTTCAAAGCCGCCGGTTGCCACTATAAATCCCAAGTTGCCCGCAAGCCAGATATACCAGAAACTTGTGACTCAGCAAGGGATGAGGCGTCCCAGACTCCAATCCCGTCCAGGGGCGGTAGCCTATCCCAGGGGGCGTCTACCCTTCGAGCCTTATCACAGCAGGCCATGTCTCGGTGGGATTTGATCCCTCGTGGGCTAGGTGAAAACCACCTTCCCCCACCGTACGAGATCCCACGTCATTGACTAATTACAACAACATCTTAACCTTTGAGAGTAAAAATATTCGACTGTCATCTATAGTTTCACATCATCTTGTCCTTTGGAAGTATAAAAAATCGAAAACAATTACATATGCCATTCCTTAATTATGAATGAAGATGAATTCCAATACTTCAAAGTTGGACTTTTTAAATCAATTATGCCAAAGAGATACTCATACCTTAAACTATTCAGAAAAAGCACATCTACATATTCTATTAATATTAATATTTTCAGACATATCTAGATATTTTAATATATAAAAACATGTTCATGGGTGTAGAATAAATGTCATGGTGAATGGGTGTAGTGTTAAGGCACTAATTGTGCAATGCCAAATGGATGTAGCTTGGGTGGTTGGGACAAATGAATGTTACCCTCCCCACTCTTGTAAGTGACATGTTGCTCTTGTGGAGCCCTTGGTAATAAATGTTGTGATTGATGAGTTGACCATACCTTAATTGAGTTTGAATATCAAATATTGGAAGTTCAAAACTTTATGGATGCTTACTTAAAAAAATAAAATCAAGAAATCATATCTAAATATTCTAATAGTAAATCAATATATATTAATTTTAATAAAAAAAGGTTTCAAAAATGTTTCATATTCAAAAATTTTAATGCTTAAAATATTTTTTATCTAATAGTAAATTAATATATATTGATTTTAATAAAAAAAAGTTTCGAAAAAGTTTCATATTAAAAAATTTTAATGCTTAAAATATTTTTAATGAAAATTTATTAATATAGATTAACTTTAATGTGAATGGTATTTAAAAATAATTTATATTCAAATTTATAAGAGTTATGATAGGTTTATTTTGATTATCTCAATTTATATAATTGTATTTGGTTAAAAATTAAGAATTTTGTTTTTCAATATAGTAAAATGTTCAAGTTAATATCATTAATGAACAATTTATTTATTTTTCAAAACAATAAAAAGTTTTAAATTTAACACTTTGATAGTCAAAGACATCATTTTGTGCAAATAAAATTTGGTCACTTGAAATAACCTATTGAAAGTTTAAGGAAAATGTTTATAAAGAAGCATACTTCTTTCCTTCCATATGAAACATATGAAGAAGATGAGCTCTCAACTAATTAATCACGTTAGACTTGCCCACGCACACATACACATATATATAACCAAACTATCACTCCAATGTTATCATTAAAATTTAATTAATTTGTATAATTATAAATTTGTAAGACTAATTTTCGTCTATATAACCTTAAGAAAGAAAACCAAAGAACTACTTGATTTGTATTAGAATTTTATTTATGTTTAAGAAAGCTTTGGGAAGAGTTCCTAAATTACTATAATTTTGATGAGATAAAAAATTGAATCAATTATTATTATAACAAACTATTACTTTAATGCTAAAAGCAATTTTATTGAAAGATATATATATTTTTACTATAAAAAAGTATAAATATTTTATATAAGCACACATTTATAATTATAAAATTTAAGATAATAAAAAATTTATATTAAAACATTTAAAAAATAATAAATAACAGTTCTCCTATCCATTAAAATTTAAAATTTATATTTCATTATCCATTATTTGTTATGTACAATCATTTCAATAAATTTATTCATGAAATAAAAAGCCACATAAGTATAACTTTTTTTTATATCAATAAATTTATTTATGAAATAAAAAGCCACATACTATAAAAGTATAACCTTTTTTTATATGCTTTAAATCCATTTTTTATATAACTTAAATCCCATCCCGATTGAATAAAATATAAATTATAACACACAATTCCAATCATTTCAATAAATTTATTCATGAAATAAAAAGCTACATACCATAAAACTATAACCTTTATATATATAAAAATCCAATCCCATTGATAAAAGTACAAATAAAACATACTTTAATATTTCTTAAATCCAATCCACATTAAGAAAAGTACAAATACAAAATTACATACCATAATAAAAGTATAGCCTTTATATTTATATATAAAATCCTATAAAATCCAATGCACACTGTGATAAGTACAAATAAAAAAGAACATTTGATTGACTTGGTGAACATAACTTTATCACTCAAAAATCCAAACAAAACTATATACAATATCATGTTCCACAGTTATAATATAAATCAAACCAGTTCATGACTCATATTTTTCAAAAGAATGAAACATTGATCTCCATATCGATATGTCGCCTTAGTGGGATATATCTATGTAGTGGCAAGACTTTAACTATTTATATATAATATATTCATAGGTATGGTATGAAATCTCGAGCATAGAATATCGCTTTGGGATATGTTACTGTAGCTGTAAGACTAATACTTATTATGCATATAACAACCAGTCTTCAAATATGTAATTATTATTATATGTAGAATAATTATGGTCAAAAGGCTTGTAACGAGTATAATGATGAAGAATGGAATCATTCTTAATGTCCACTAAAGATGACTTTGGTCTATTTTAGATAAAGAAAATAAATATACAAAATAGTATTTATTTCCCATATTATTTATAAACTTAATAAAAATTTTGAAATCAGTTTTTAACTTTCTTCATTTTTGTTAGAATAATCCGTCGGGATTATTGTAAATAGATAGGAATATGAATAGATAGGAAGGTGAAAAGGCCGGTTTTCAACCGCCACATCTAATGTATAAATAATAGCTTTTGGCAATGTAATAAACGATCAATCGGGAGTTATACCTAACAACTGGTATCAGAGCAGGGCTACCTGCTGTAACTCCTGCCTGCCAGACCTTTGTTCTGCCATATCTATTTCAGGCTGCCTGGTTGCCTGCCCATCGACAGTCTGCCCTCTGCGCTTCCCTCTTGCCAGTGCATTCATTGCATGCGTTGGAGATAGCGTGGGATGCTTCCTGACCAAACCCTAATTTCTACCCTAGAACTATGCCTGGAGTTTAATTGTGCTGCGTTTTTTAGTGAGACTCCTCTCCTGCGTTTTGTGACCGTGACTCCTCTCCTGCATTTAGTCAAGGCCGAGCCCTAGGGGTTTCCATCGCTGGTTTGCAGTTGTTTGGTTATATTATCGCTGGTTTGCTGTTGTTTGGTTATATATTCTCTAAATCTGTATTCTTGAATGCTGGAGGTCTGATATTCTCCTAATCTGTATTGTTGAATGTCAAAACAAACTCATTAAATCCAAGAAAACGTTGTGTAGAATAGTGCATGTAGCGTATTGAAGAAGAGACCTGGTGATTATTTTATTATTATGCTGCGAGTATATCCCCGTGAGTATATATGCTGCGAGTTTTGATTTCGATGAGCCATGACTGCTGCGATTTTCCTGAAGACTGCGCCTGGAGAGATAATGTATTGATATACATTGCGTTGGAGCTGTGTAAACCCTAACGCCTGCGTGGAGACTGCTGAAAATCCATTT
>LPNX010564612.1:582462-641917 GCA_001517045.1 Pseudotsuga menziesii | reverse complement strand
CCCTTCGGATTAAGAGGGGGATTGTTAGAATAATCCGTCGGGATTATTGTAAATAGATAGGAATATGAATAGATAGGAAGGTGAAAAGGCTGGTTTTCAACGGCCACATCTAATGTATAAATAATAGCTTTTGGCAATGTAATAAACGATCAATCGGGAGTTATACCTAACAATTTTTATGAATCATATATGTTATAAAGACGAGATGTAATGTTACAAAATGTTTTTAATATTTTTGAAATGATTTATAATAAAATTATAATTTGGATAAGTTTGTAGTTATTTTTAAATGGTTAATAATAAAATTATAATTTTGATTTTCTAATTTAAAATTTATATGGGTATTTAGTATATTAAATTTTTCTTATTTTTAATATATTTATTTCATTATTTTTTGTTTAAATAGAATTATTATAATTATTATATCTTTAATGGTATTGATATTCTACGTCGGATGCGGGTGTAATGTCCCCAAAATTTGAAAAAAACATTTATAAGCGAGTTAAATACTGCATAATCTGGACATTAACTTATCTTCTGCGGAATATGTTGGTCATGGATTTCTAAATCAAAGTGTCATAATCTTGTCCTTACCATTTCTATGTGTTTTTCTAAGTAGTTACTGATGAAATTATTTATCATGTTTATTTTACTTGAACTAATTTAAATTATTGCTCTGCCGATTGATTATCTTTTCTCATGCATGTGCATATACTCGTTCAGTTATATCTTACTTTCTGGTTATAAGTTTTGTTCATTGTTTATGGAGAATCCCGAATTTAACTTTTAACTGTCAAGGAGTGGTGTTATAGCTGATTTTACCACTCCAGGTGAATCACACTTTGTATGGACTTCCCCTGTCCCGCTGCAGACTCCTTAGACCCCTTGGACCATTTTTTGTCCTTTGATGTTTCCTTGACCATCCCTAAAAACATGTGAAAAATGATATACGCAACTTTTAAACCTCTAATTGCGTATATACGCAGGTTTGACCACTAAAACCGCGTATATACGCGGGTTTCAGGATGTGTACAAAATCCAAATACTTTTGGAGTTTTCCTTGACATGGATCTGACTCACTTGACTCCTGGCCTTCCCTATGCCTTGAGATCGCTCGGATTCGACCTTTCATTACCCCTTTGAAAAGCTATATAAAGAACTCTATGGTACATTGAAGGCATATGAGAGAATTGAGAGCAAAGAAACTATAGTCCATTGTTGCCAGAACTTATGCTTGAGTCTGCATCCCTTTGTCCCTTGGAGCACTTTTGTGTTCTTCCCAAGCTTGCCTTTTGCTTGTGAGCTTGCTATCGAGAGATGGACGATTGAGGTGGTGGAGGCCCAAGTGGGGGATTCAGTTTCTCTGATTCGCAAACGTGCTGACAGAGGTTGTATCTATTGTAATCTCTAATTTATATTAATAGAAATATCTTTTCATGTCCAATAATGTGTGTTGAATGAATATTTTATCCATGGGATGATTTCAAATGCTTATACATTGTTGATTATATATGCTAGAATAGATCTAACACCATGATATATAGAATGCTTGTATTGTTTACTTGTTGTTGAGGAAGTAATTTATCAATTCAAGCTGAAGTTGGAAAGCTCAACAGGGATCTACTTCAACCATCCAGAATAAGGTACCAGGTCTGATCCTTTAGTGTTAGACATTTAATTTCTATTGCATATTGGAAATGATTGATTTCTGGAGTCAAGCTGTCTGTTGTGGTACCCCAAGCCATAGGAATTTCTCTCCGTAACATAATTGGTGACTCCACCGGGGAGTTCCTAGTAGTTGTCCTTTGGGGGTTGTTTTATCGGCATTCAATGACTTTGAATTGCTCTTTCTCTCTTGTTTCTGTGTCGGGTCTAGGGGCATGTTTGCCTGGTAGTGTTTGATTGGTGTGAAGTTTGTCTCAGCTTGTCTATTTTCCTTGATTTTTATGCACCTTTCTTCGTGTACGCGATTTTTTAACTCACAGTCGCGTATACACGCGGGTTTACTGCGAACAGTCATGTATGCCCTTAGTTTTTCCTTTTAGTGGAAGTTAAATGGTTGTTGGGTGAAGTTTGATGATTGTTGAGTCTCCTTTGACACTGCCTGAGTGTGTTTATACCTCTGTTTCTGACTAGAGATGTTTTTTTTAGGCTAATTTTTTTTTTAAGAAGGTTCTCATCATGGCATTTTTTATTTTTTGTTTGGGATTAGTGCATTAGATTTCTTTTACCTTAGTGCTTTGCTTGAGTGTTGTTTGAGTGTGCTTGCAGAGTCTGGGGGTTGTAGAATCATTCTTTTGCTTTTTGTATCTCATTTTATTTCAAAAAATCAAAAAATATTTTCTTATCATCATGCATTGCATTTTGCATTTTGCATTGTACTTGCACTAGATTTGCTTTGGAGTATTAGTTAGGATTTCATATAGGAAATCTTGCATTCATCATTTGAAGAAAAATTGTGCATTTCACGTAGTAGCATACCCTGTTTTCATGGACACAATGCATTTGCATTGATTGTTAGGTGTGCATTTTACTTCCTGTTGTGTCATAACACCATTAGTTGCACGGCCATATGCCTCTTTTGAGTAATAAAGCCAATTAAAATCAACGCTTAATTAAAATGAACTACACTCTTTTCTTTTATAGGGTGCACCAACAAGATTAGGTTTTAGGATCTTGGAATAGTTCATTGTGAGTAAATTCTCCAAGATCACTAAACAACAACATGTATGTGTCTGTCCAGGTGAGTGTGTGAAATCCATGGTATAACTAGTGTTTCTCAGGATCCTCCTCTCAAAAGGGAGTTAAGCACGAGGCAGTGTGAGCGGTTATTGATTGGGATGACCCCTAGTCATAACTGAGTAGCACCAGATATATTTCCAGGATTGTATTCGTATCTAGGGGCTCTTTCGAGAGTTTCGGGCTTTGCCACCCTACCCATACGGTCAATCCTAACTGCGACTGTCCGCCTGAGAATTGATTATATTGAGGTGACCTTAGTGGCCTTACCTAGGATATCGAGGGGGTACTTTCCAGGAGTTATTCTGTGGGTGTCTCGGCCAGGTTGGGGTCGGACAGCATAGTCACTTTACATGTTGAAGCTGAGGGCCACAATAATTGGTTACGTACCTCCACTTGTTGTGTATGGGAGTCTTAAGCCTCTCCTAGGTGAGACATACCTGCTTCATTCGGGAGCTCACTTATCCTGCCCTTGATTGCTTGCATTTGGCTTTAGATTTTATTAGTGATTGCTCTATGCACGATAGCTTTCCTAGGGTTTGCGTAAATAGAGAGTCTTTTCTATTTTTTGAGTCATTTTGGATTCAAGTGCGGCTCCTCATCGTTCTCGTCATTTAGCAGGACTTCCACCTTCTACATCTCCTCCTCCTTTGGGAGAGAGACCTATATAGTCCAGGCAGACTACTTCACACATTGATTCACATACCATGGGAGACCATATAGAAGGTATTCCTGAACCACCTTCTCCCATTTGTGTAGTCGATGGGGAGTTTACTCCTACTTATGATCCTTCACCCGAATTGGTTGAGTTAGGTCCTGTGATTTCTAAGATAGGAACCTTTCATGATAGACCTACTCACTCTAGGGTTGATTCCCCATTGACGCATTACCGATATGGAATACCAGAGGATGCCGAGACTCATTCTGAACCCGCCAGCACTAGTTATGGTAGTTATGGTATGTCTGGTTTTCCCAAACATGATTTGGCATTTCATGTCGAATCTGAGTTCGAGCCTAACACTATGCCTGGGGGTACTCTCATTCCTTACCATGCGGAGAGGTTTGGGAGCACTAGTCACATTGCACCTTCCATTCCGGTGGTGGAAGTTACATCACATATTCCTCCTAGGTCTAGGGTTAGTAATCCTATTAGGATCCCAGATCCGAGACGAGTGACTATGGGGAATAGTACGTACTTAATCACACAGATCCCTTCGTCCTCTGTCCCTAGTTCTTCAAATGTTCACCCTCCACCTTATTCACGTGGTCCTTTAGGTCGAAATGTTGCTACGAGTTATGTCCATACTATGGTTACTAGACTGGTTGTGTCTCAGCTTCATGTACCGCTCGTTGTTTTGAGAGGTCATGTTCATACTTCTAAAGGTCACATTCCTACTTCCGGAGCATATGTTCCTATTTACGGAGTGTCCCATGGGAAATCTCATGCGATGACTTATGGACCCTATTATGGGACGCAGTATGGACAGGGTTCTTCACCTTATGGGGGTGGGTATCAACAACCTGCTTATTCTCCGAACTATGGCTTTGTAGCTCCTAATATTCAAGGTCCACCACACTATGGTGCTTCCATGCCACCCTATACGGATCAAACAAGAGAAGGGCACTATGGCCAAGGCCATGGTGGTAATCAGACCTATATGAATCAGGGAGCGGTCCATCAACCTCATTATCCTAGGCTCCCTTTCCTCACGACACTAAATCTTCCTGACTTGTCGAGATTCACGAACGATCCTATAGCTCATGACCCGACTTGCCCGGCTGTCCCTACTAAGCTTCCCGCAGACATACCTAAGTTTGAGGGAAAACCGGGAGAGGATCCGAGTGAACATATTACGACCTTTCACCTATGGTGCTCTTCGAATTCCTTACACCAGGACTCCATCCGTTTAAGGCTATTTCAACGCACCCTTACAGGGCCTGCTGCAAAATGGTATATAGAGCTACCTAGGGGGGCATTCACTTTGTTCGACGATCTAGCGATGACTTTTCTTAACCACTTCCAGCTACCAATGCGTTATGATGTTGGTACTGAACTCTTGTCGACATTTTGGTAGGATAAAGCCACACATATCTCGGATCATATCCAAGAGTGGCGTAGACGAAAGAGGTTAATTAAAGCCTTTATACTGCTAGAATTCCTCCTCGAATGGTTCCTTAAGTCGTTATTGCCATATATAGCGAAGGTTGTTTCTACATCCGGAGTGCAGAATGAGGAACAAGCGATTTTTAGGGCGCAGGAATTGGACTTGATTTATGCTCAGTCCGGTTTGTTATATGAGATTATTCCCAACGCTCCGCGTTCTAGTTTCGACCCCAAAGTCAAACCTAGACCACATGCCGATGGCATTGTGGGTTGTGCAAGTGCGAAACCTGTGGATTCGGTTGCAAAACAAGTTAGTCAATTGTCAATCAACCAATCTACTTTGGGAAAAGCTACAACTTCACCTCAACCTTCCCAAATGGTGAGTGTACTTTCAGTGCAATCGTCGGACCAGAAGGGTAACCAGCAGCCCGGACAGAATAGAAAAAAAGGTAAGAATAATTGTAAGGGTGGGAATAAGAATGAGAATGCTAATAGTAATGACAAGAATGGCCATAATGCTATGGGGGGAAAGCAAGCTAAACATAAGGTTAAGTTTCCTTGCAAGTTATGTAAGGACGATCACCTCACTTACTTGTGCCCTCGTATCGATGAAGCCTCGAGATTCTTGGCACAGGGCCCAGCTATGCTAACTAACCCTTTACCTCACAATCAAAATATGAACTCGAGGTCCCATGACCAATTTGGTGGTGATCAAGATCCACCGAAGGGTAGTGGTCATGGTTGCATTAACATGGTACGTGCTGCGAAAGTTGTGACCCATGCAAAAGATTATGGTTCGTCACAACCCAGCGCAGGAAAGGAACTCGATCCACCACGGTCCCCTTTGCGTATTTAGAAACCTGTGGATAAACCTGAAGCTGCACCTCACATTCCTAAGGGAGTCCTTAAGCATTTGGGGCACAATACTAATGCCCGAGCCGCCTAGAACTATTCAGTTGTTGAGGATTTGGGCCACACTCCTTGTGCGATGTCTGCATTGGAAGTGCTTCAGAGTTGTCCTTCGCAAAGGAAGGCATTGCTTTCTACCCTTGGTGTGAATGATGATGATTCTTCCTCCGTGATTAAATTTGAAACCGCAGGACTTCAACCTCGCTTGCCTTACTATGTGTCTCTTTTGATTCACGTAGAATGTCTTAATATGACCGTCAAGCGCATTGTGATTGATGAAGGCGCTGCCACTTCTATGATGTCTTTATCTTGTTGGAAGGGTTTAGGTTCCCCCGAGCTGTCTAAATTAGCGACCATGTTAACTGCATTCGATGGGAGATCATTTAGGCCGCATGGCATCCTTCCTTCCCTTAAAGTCTGTTTGGCAGGGAAGACCATTGCGATAGAGGTCGAGGTGGTTGATGCACCCCTTGACTACAATATCTTTCTGGGTAGGAATTGGATGTACAATATGCAAGCCGTTGCTTCTTCCCTATTTCGCGTTGTATGCTTTCCACATAATGGGAAGATAGTCACGATTGATCAAATGACATTCAAGAATCCGTCTATTACTGCATCTTCGGGAGCTTCGATCCCGATTGTTGAGCACTCTCAGCTGGCAACTGGGAGTGTGGGTGTAGTCATGTATCTATCCCTAATGGGAAGCTTTAGTTTACCTGCACTGATTCTTATGATAGGGTCTAGTTTCGGTGAGGCTTCGACATCTATGAGATCGATGTCTTTTCGCACAAGTCATATGGAAGATCCTTGGATTCTTCCTACACCAAGTACTCCGAGTGAGCCCATCGTAACGGACGTGCCATAGCCTACAACTATGATAGCTTATCAAGCTAATCTCAAGTGTGTTGCAAAGCCTAGTACTTCCTCTTCGTGGGTGGAGGAGGAGGACCCTTATGTGCTGTCGGCATGGGCAGTATAGTCTTCTCATTCGCATGACTGCCTTGATACGATTTTCCCTTTAGATGAAGTGATTATTGAGGCTATGTCGAGAGTTGAGCCACCATGGGAGGAAATCCATCATAGATCTTAATTTCTTCCTGAGCTTGACTGCTTGGAGCATGAGGACTTTAGGGCGGTTCTTAGTGAGAGAGTTGGTAGTCGTATGGTTCCATTAATCTCTCCTGGTCCGATGGCTGATGGAAACATGGCGAACATATCTTCAACGATTCCTATCAATATCTCTCGCGATCCTGGCAGGATAGAGAATGTCTATATTGGGGTGGAATGTTCCCATGCTGAGATTCAAGAATATACCGAGCTATTTAAGGAATTCCGTGACATATTTGCTTGGTCTTACGATGAAATGCTAGGTATCGACCCTCGTATTATCGAGCATGAGATTAAGACTTATCCCAACGCTAAGCCTGTTCGACAATGTTTGTGTGCAGTGAATCCTAGGAAAGCACCCACGATTAAGGCAGAGATAGAAAAGCTGTTAAAAGTTGGCTTTATCTATCCCGTTCCCTTGACAGAGTGGGTTTCAAACCCCATTCCGGTGGATAAGAAGCAGGGAGCGATCCGCATATGTACTGATTTCCGCAATTTAAATCATGCCTATCCTAAGGACAATTTCCCCACACCATTTATTGATAAGATTTTGGATGAGTGTGTGGGTAGCGAGGTTTTTTCCTTTATGGACAGCTTTTCCGGGTATAATCAGATACAAATTAAACCTGAGGACAAACATAAGACTGCATTTATTTGTCCTTAGGGAACTTTTGCATATCAAAAAATGCCTTTCGGCCTCAAAAATGCCGGAGCTACATTTCAGCGGGCAATGACCTTGATCTTCCATGATCTCAACTCGATTATTGAAGTATTTTTGGATGACCTTGCTGCTCATTCTCGTATGAGAATGTGCCATCCCTATCACTTGAGATTGGTATTCGAAAGATGCAGGCATTATTTGGTTAGATTAAATCCTCATAAGTGCATCTTTTGTGTGAAGTCAGGTCATTTGTTAGGATTCATCGTTTCTAAAGAGGGTATAAGAGTCGACCCTTTGAAGGTTGAGGCAATACTTCAGTTATCTCCCCCGAAGAATATTCGTCATCTTCAATGTTTGCAAGGCATGGCAAACTTCTTACCGAGATTTTTTGTCAATTTTGCCTATTTGACTAGAGGCTTCATGTGTCTATTGAAGAAGGACACCACCTTTTGTTGGGATGAGAGAGCCCAGGAGTCCTTTGATGCACTCAAGCGAGCCCTAGTATCGGCCCCGGTGATTAGTCCCCCAGACTATAGCCGTGATTTTATACTTTATGTGGCCGCGTCCATGGAGACAGTTGGTATGGTTTTGGTTCAAGAGGATGAGGAGCTCCAAGAGCATGTCATATACTATCTGAGCCGGAACCTTATTGATGCAGAAATTCATTATTCTCATGTCGAGAAGCTTGCTTTAGCTACTGTACATGCGGTTCAGTGGTTGAGACATTATATTATCCTTCGCCAGACCTTGGTTGTAGCCCATGTCAATCCGTTTCAATTCCTCCTCACTCGAAGGATGATTGGGGGAAAATATAATAAATGGATTGTCATTCTGCAAGAATTTGATCTCGAATTTGTTTCGGCAAAATCGAAGAAGTCTTTAATTTTTGCAGAGCTTATATTGGATTTCCCGAGTGAGGCCGAGGAGTTGGATTGTGAAGATACGTTTGTCGATGAACACATCTTCTTAATCTCAACTTTAGACCCATGGTATGGGGATATCATAATATATTTACAAACATTGAAGGTCCCTACTCACCTCTCACGAGATGAACGATGATGATTACGTCACGTGTCTAAGAACTACCTCATAGTGGATAACACTTTGTACCGCCATGGGGTAGATTCCATTTTACGACGTTGTTTAACTCATGAAGAGGCTGAGGTAGTGCTGAATTATTGCCACGGAGGGGCATGTGGTGGTCATTTATCTGGGCTTTCTACAGCTCAAAATATCTTAAGAGCGGGTTATTTCTGGCTGTCGATCTTTAAGGATTGTGTAGATGCGGTCAAGAGGTTCCACCCTTGCCAGGTGTTCGCACATAATATGCGCTCGAAACCTGCCCCGTTACATCCCATTATCACTGTCAGTCCCTTCACTAAGTGGGGGCTTGATTTTATGGATTGCAACTTAGCTTCGGCTGGGGGGCATCATCATATCATAATGGCTGTTGATTACTTCACGAAATGGGCTGAGGCTATGCCTATAGTTAAATCCAACGATGAGACAGCCGCCCACTTCGTATTCAACCAAATTATTACTTGGTTTGAAATTCCAAAAGAGCTTGTCACTGACCATGGCTCACACTTTCAAAATCGTATGATGGAAGAGTTGGCATCAAAGTTAGGGTACAAGCAAGAGCATTCCTCCTCTTACTACCCTCAAGCGAATGGATAGGTAGAAGCAGTGAATAAATCACTCAAATCCATTCTCCAAGGAACCATCGCACAAAGCAAGAATAATTGGCACATCATGTTATATCCTGCTTTGTGGGCATATAGAACCGCTGTTAAGACTACTACGGTTTTTTTTCCATATCAACTTGTACTGGAGTGGAGTCGATATTGCCAGTTGAATACGAGATTCCTTCTTTGAAGCTAGCTGTAGAACTCTTACCAGACACTTCACCATTGGAGGAGCGTTTGGTCAACCTTGAGCAACTTGATGAGCAGCGTCGGGATGCCTTGGTGGCTCTAGAAGTAAATAAATGTCACATAAAGGTCCAGTAAGATAAGTCTATCCATCCAAGGAGGTTTAGTGAGGGAGACTTGGTCCTTTTGTGGGATCAACCGAAAGAACCCTTGGGGGCAGGAAAATTTAATCCCATGTGGGGTAGTCCTTACGTGGTCAAACATATGTTAGAGAAGCGTGCTTATGAGTTAGTGGATTACGAGGGAATGGACTTGGTGGAGCCTAGAAATGGGCTCTATCTCAAGAAGTACTACGCATGATTTTCAGCCAAGGTTGGTTATTGTATATTATTGTACAATTTTTCATAGTTAGGTATTTTTCTTATCGTGATCGGTTTGTGATTAGTTTCCGTTTCTTTTGGTAGATGTCAATGGAATCTTCCACCTACATATGATTCACAGATGGTGCGAGCCATCACACTCAACACTCAACCTTTGCTGCTTGGGTGATTTATACTCCTATGGGTCAGCTACTATCTTCAGGAGGCATATGTCTGTGGCCATATTCCAACAATGTTGCCGAATATAGTGTCGTTATTGAACTTCTACGGGATGCCATTTCACATGGCGTTATCTCTCTTGAGGTATGTCTTGATTCGGAGTTAATAGTGTCACAGCTTAATGGTTTGTACCATGTTAGAGATCCGACGTTATTAAGAAGATTCTTACATGTGAGATTATTAGAACGACAATTTGATAATATAACATACATACACATTCCAAGAATTAATAATCAAGTTGCTGACTCATATGCTAACTACGTGTTAGATTGGCATTTGTTTCATTCACAATAAATTCATCACAAACACAATTTTTACACATGTAAATAAATAAACCGATCACCATAAAACTTTTTATATAACATCCAAAATGTGGTAATACATAGTGTCATGATACAAAAATGGTGCTCTCAAGCCACCAACATATAATACACGGTAGTACAAAATGTATAGACTCCCAGGTATCTAATCCTGTGGAGGAGGACGAGGGTTGTGATCATGGAAGGTCACTACGGCTCTAGCTAGCCGTTGAAATAATCGCACCCATGCTTGTGGTACACCCACCACCTAGCACTGCATAGCCTCAGGAAAATCCTCAACTTGCACCATGGGAACCCTGTGTGTCAACCTCACAAAATTGGTATGAATGCTCTAGAGCATCCGCTCCGCATCTAAACCCGTGATATCATCTCTTCTTCCCCTCCGTCTATGACGAGGGAAGCCTTCTGGCCGTTGTGGTCCCACATCTGCACACAAATGGTAGATGTCACTATGTATTGTCATGCAAAAATATGTCTTTTGATTCCATATAATCAGAAAACACAAAAAAATTAAATAACTCAAAAATTAAAAAAGAGAGGGTCGAGATTCATTACCTATATCGCCATATGCCGATCCTGGTGGAAGCAGCATGTTCAGGTCCCCCTGGAAATCTATCCCCGCATAGGGGTAGTCATCGATGGCAACTATCTATCACCGCCACCACTGAAAGAAGTCAGCTGGATAGGGGTTGGCCACCCTACCTCCCCCCAGTCTGCGCATAGCATCTGCCCAACATCGTTGGGCCGAATCTCGAACCCCATGAAGAGGAACATCCACTCTGGGGCTCAATCCTAGAACATGCTCGAAGAAAAACGTGCTCAATATACTGATGTTTCTACCTCAGCCATCTCGATAGATTTACAGAGAATTTGGTTGTGGTCCTCCATGATGAGCTTGGGGATGTGACTGAACACTTCTCTTTGAGCTTCTTGTCTATCCCTATCCGGTTCCTGAAGAAGATTAGCAAAGTGGGAGTATAAGGTATTCTCTAGATCTTCTTGGGATTCGGCTTCCGTCCTCCTTCTTCAGTCTATCCAGCCTATTACCCTGTCTGTGTTGAATGGTTGCTTTATGGAAGAAACTGGTGTTGTGTTCCCCTTCTTGGAGCCATTTGATGTGTGACTTTTGGCTCCAAAAGACTTCTTCCTCTCTTTCTCCTAGATTGAAATCCTACAAGAGGGTCTTTTCCTGAAGTCTCAACTCCTCAGTGTAACCACTGAGCATAACTTGTGACTAAAGATGTTGTAACTTGATTTCTAAAGCTTGCTTTTCTTGAAATATATTTCCATAGGATTCCTTATTCCATTTTTTGATGCATTCTTTGAGGTGTTTTAGCTTATGTTGGAATTGAAACATGCGTGTGCCCCTAACAGGGGGGGATTTCCCCCACCAATCTTTGAGATTCTCTTGAAAGTCTGGTTGGAGGAGCCAGAATTTTTCAAAACGAAAAGGTCTGCAGGGGTTGACTCTGACATTGTCCCATGCTAAGGTGATTGGCCATTGATTCGACCCTGCCGCTGGAAGGACGACCGCTCTAAGGATGCCTCCAGCCATCATGACTGATTCTGAAAGCAGGAATTTGTTTAGTTTGCAAGCGATTCCTTTGTCCCCTGATTGTTTGCTATTCCAAGTGAAAAGACCATTGAAAGTTCTGACATCGATCAGATCCAGATCAGAGATAGTGTTATTGAAAAGAGTACTTGCAGGGTTTAAGCTACGAATACCTCCTTTTTTCCCCCTAGGTTTCTTATCAGGTTAAAGTCACCTCGAATGATCCAAGCCATGCTCATAACTATCATTTTAAGGTCAGAGAGAGACTTAATAAAGGCCTGCTTCTGATCCACCTTAGGTGGTCCATGAACATTGGCAATGATTCCTCTGATTCTAGTTCCAAGAATGTGGAAGTCAACTGAGATAGAGCAGTTGGTGGAAAAGAAACCTGACAAGGTCACCACACGGGGATTCCAAAGAATTCCTAGACCCCTTGTCGCACCTCTGGCATCAATAGCAATCGTTTCACTACGCTTTCACACTTTTTGGGCTATTTTCGCTAAGTATTCTCTCGAGCATTTAGTTTCTTGAAGGAAGACTATCCCTGATTTTTCTTTCTCGATTCTTCTTTTCAGAAGGAGTTTCTTGAGCGCGTTGTTACAACCTCTAATATTCCAGGTTGTAATCTACATTAGGGAGACTTTAGTTGGAGGGGGATAGGGCTGCATCTATGGTTGGATACTGCCCTGAAGCAACCAGTTGTTCTCCAATTGCTTTGATTCTCTGAACATTGCTCTATCTACCTCTTTTATCTTTCTTTGAGTTTTTCCCTTTCCCATCTATTACTTTGAGAGCTTCAGTCACTACTCCTAGGTTATTCGTATTCTTGGCTTGGATGGTCGCTTTCTCTAGAAGAGACACTTGTTGTGGGGGAATTGTTGCTGGTTCTTTGTTAGAGAAGGCAACTTCGAGTCTATCCTGATCTAGATCCCCTATTTCCATGTCCTCAATATCATTTTCCCCTGATCCTAAATATTTCTAAGGGTCCTCAGGACATTTCAGAGGAGTGCCATCCGGGGAGTCTGTCGGAGCTGGGTTCTTGTCATCTCCTTGTATATCTTTAATCTTTTCCCCTTCCTGTTTACTCGGAATTTTGTCTAGCATGGCTTCTGATGGTGCTATGACATTTATTGTTGCCTAGTCACCCTGAAAGTTAGCGAAGCGATTCTGACTCTGCACCCTTTTGTGAGCTTTCGGGCCCAATATCTTTCTGGCTTGCCTTTTCTTGTTTTGAATCTTGGTGAATCCTTCCGCATCTTGAAGTTCTTGATCTTGCTTACCTCCTTGTCTCTTATTTTGGGGACAGTCTCTGAACAAATTCCCATGTTCATGACATTTCCTACACCTGAATGGGGTTTGCTCATAATCAATAGCTTGAAACCAATTCTCGTCTTCCCATGTTAACTCTATTCCATCTGGTAGGTCTCTTGAAATGTCCAGGTAGATGCATATCCTGGCATACGAAATGTATTTCCTTTGTCTTGTTTGTTCAGAGACTTTGATAAATGTCCCCAGAGAATTTCCTATGTCTATTAAGATTTCTTCCTTCCAATATTTCAATGGAAGGGAATACATTCTTATCCATACTAGTGCGATAGTCAGATTTTCTTTATTCGGGTCGAACCTCTCCTTCCAAGGTCTCAAGAAGAGAACGACCCAGTTGAAGAAGTAGGGGCCATTCTCAAAGATTTTGGTTCTGTCCTCTTCGTTGAAAAAGATGATGGTGAAGAACCCTTTAGCCCCCAACTGTAGATCATAGTGCCCTTGGGGTTTCCACGTAGAATTTATCCACCCTACCAGCATCTTTTCTGTGGGCCAAATCCCCACAAATTTTCCTATGAGGGCCCTTTCCTTCATGTATTGAATTTCCTCCCTGACTCTGTCTGATGTGATTTGAAGTATTGGGACCATCTTGGACTTCGGGACACATTGTCCCGTCCTTCTTGCATCCTAGTTAGTTTCCTCCTCTTTTCTTGTTCCACTGCACCCTTCCCCATCCTTTGCAGTTACTTGATCATTGAGTACCACTTTTCCTTTGTCCTTTTTTGATTCCACTTTGGTTATCTCTGCCTCCATAGCTTCAGGACTCCCGCGGTCCCTCTCCCCTCGAGGAGGAGCAGGAACCATCTCGAGACTTGCTGATGCGCCTCCACCGGCCTTCTCAGCTACCAAGAAACCCCTTCAACTATTCACCATACACTTCAAATGTTCAAGTTAATATCATAAATGAACAATTTATTTATTTTTCAAAACAATAATTTTTTTTAAATTTAACACTTTGATAGTCAAAGACATCATTTTGTGCAAATAAAATTTGGTCACTTGAAATAACCTATTGAAATTTTAAGGAAAATGTTTATAAATAAGCATACTTCTTTCCTTCCATATGAAACATATGAAGAAGATGAGCTCTGAACTAATTAATTGCATGCTCTGAACCGTTAGACCTGCCCACACACACATATAACCAAATTATCACTCCAATATTACCATTAAAATTTAATTATTTTGTATAATTATAAATTTGTAAGACTAATTTTGGTCTATATAGCCTTAAGAAAGAAAACCAAAGAGCTACTTGATTTGTTTTAGAGTTTTATTTATGTTTAAGAAAGCTTGGAGAAGAGTTCCTAGATTACTATAATTTTGATGAGATAAAAAATTGGATAAATTCTTATTATAACAAACTATTACTTTAATGCTAAAAGCAATTTTTTGAAAGATATATATATTTTTACTACAAAAAAGATAAATATTTTATATAAGCACACACTTATAATTATAAAATTTAAGATAATCAAAAAATTATATTAAAACATTTAAAAAATAATAAATAATAGTTCTCCTATCCATTAAAATTTTAAATTTATAATTCATTATCCATTATTTGTTATGTACAATCATTTCAATAAATTTATTCATGAAATAAAAAGCCACATACTATAAAAGTATAACTTTTTTTTATATGCCTCAAATCCATTTTTTATATAACTTAAATCCCATCCCGATTGAATAAAATATAAATTATAACACACATTTCCAATCATTTCAATAAATTTATTCATGAAATAAAAAGCTACATAACATAAAACTATAACCTTTATATATATAAAAATCCAATCCCATTGATAAAAGTACAAATAAAACATACTTTAATATTTCTTAAATCCAATCCACATTAAGAAAAGTACAAATACAAAATTACATACCATAATAAAAGTATAGCCTTTATATTTATATATAAAATCCTATAAAATCCAATGCACACTGTGATAAGTACAAATAAAAAAGAACATTTGATTGACTTGGTGAACATAACTTTATCACTCAAAAATCCAAACAAAACTATATACAATATCATGTTCCACAGTTATAATATAAATCAAACCAGTTCATGACTCATATTTTTCAAAAGAATGAAACATTGATCTCCATATCGATATGTCGCCTTAGTGGGATATATCTATGTAGTGGCAAGACTTTAACTATTTATATATAATATATTCATAGGTATGGTATGAAATCTCGAGCATAGAATATCGCTTTGGGATATGTTACTGTAGCTGTAAGACTAATACTTATTATGCATATAACAACCATAGTCTTCAAATATGTAATTATTATTATATGTAGAATAATTATGGTCAAAAGGCTTGTAACGAGTATAATGATGAAGAATGGAATCATTCTTAATGTCCACTAAAGATGACTTTGGTTTATTTTAGATAAAGAAAATAAATATACAAAGTAGTAATTATTTTCCATATTATTTATAAACTTAATAAAAATTTTGAAATAAGTTTTTAACTTTCTTCATTTTTATGAATCATATATGTTATAAAGACGAGATGTAATGTTACAAAATGTTTTTAATATTTTTGAAATGATTTATAATAAAATTATAATTTGGATAAATTTGTAGTTATTTTTAAATGGTTAATAATAAAATTATAATTTTGATTTTCTAATTTAAAATTTATATGGGTATTTAGTATATTAATTTTTTCTTATTTTCAATATATTCATTTCATTATTTTTTGTTTAAATAGAATTATTATACTTATTATATCTTTAATGGTATTGACATTCTACGTTGGATGCGGGTGTAATGTCCCCAAAATTTGAAAAAAACATTTATAGGCCAGTTAAACACTGTCTAATCTGGATATTTACTTATCTTCTGTGGAATATGTTGGTCATGGTTTTCTAAATCGAAGTGTCATAAGCTTGTCCTTACCATTTCTATGTGTTTTCCTAAGTAGTTACTGATGAAATTATTTATCATGTTTATTTTACTTGAACTAGTTTAAATTATTGCTCTGCTGATTGATTATTTTTTGTCATGCATGTGCATATACTCGTTCAGTTATATCTTACTTTCTGGTTATAAGTTTTGTTCGTTGTTTATGGAGAATCCCGAATTTAACTTTTAACTGTCAAGGGGTGGTGTTATAGCTGATTTTACCACTCCAGGTGAATCACACTTTGTATGGACTTTCCCTATCCCGCTGCAGACTCCTTAGACCCCTTGGACCATTTTTTGTCCTTTGATGTTTCCTTGACCATCCCTAAAAACATGTGAAAAATGATATACGTGATTTTTAAACCTCTAATCGCATATATATGCGGGTTTGACCACTAAAACCGCTTACATCGGGATGTGTACAAAATCCAAATCCTTTTAGAGTTTTCCTTGACATGGATCCGACTCACTTGACTCCTGGCCTTCCCTATTCCTTGAGATTGCTCGGATTCGACCTTTCATTACCCCTTTGAAAAGCTATATAAGGAACTCTATGGTACATTGAAGGCATATGAGAGAATTGAGAGCAAAGAAACTATAGTCCATTGTTGCCGAAACTTATGCTTGAGTCTGCATCCCTTTGTCCCTTGGAGCACTTTTATGTTCTTCCCAAGCTTGCCTTTGCTTCTGAGCTTGTTATCGAGAGATGGAGGATTGAGGTGGTGGAGGCCCAAGTGGGGGATTCAGTTTCTCCGATTCGCAGACGTGCTGACAGAGGTTGTATCTATTGTAATCTCTAATTTATATTAATAGAAATATCTTTTCATGTCCAATAATGTGTGTTGAATGAATATTTTATCCATGGGATGATTTCAAATGCTTATACATTGTTGATTATATATGCTAGAATAGATCTAACACCATGATATATAGAATGCTTGTATTGTTTACTTGTTGTTGAGGAAGTAATTTATCAATTCAAGCTGAAGTTGGAAATCTCAACGAGGATCTACTTCAACCGTCCAGAATAAGGTACGAGGTCTGATCCTTTAGTGTTAGACATTTAATTTCTATTGCATATTGCAAAGGATTGATTTCTAGAGTCAAGCTGTCTGTTGTGGTACCGCAAGCCATAGGAATTTCTCTCCGTAACAGAATTGGCGACTCCGCTGGGGAGTTCCTAGTAGTTGTCCTTTGGGGGTTGTTCTATCGGCATTCAATGACTTTGAATTGCTCTTTCTCTCTTGTTTCTATGTCGGGTCTGGGGGCATGTTTTCCTGGTAGTGTTTGATTGGTGTGAAGTTTGTTTCAGCTTGTCTGTTTTCCTTGATTTTTATGCACTTTTCTTCCTGTACGCGAGTTTTTAACTCACAGTCGCTTATACACGCGGGTTTACTGGGAACAATGGTGTATGCCCTTAGTTTTGCCTTTTAGTGGAAGTTAAATGGTTGCTGGGTGAAGTTTGATGATTGTTGAGTCTCCTTTGACATTGCCTGAGTCTGTTTATACCTCTGTTTCTGACCAGAGATGTTTTGTTAGGGCCAATTTTTTTTTTTAAGAAGGTTCTTGTCATGGCATTTTTGATTTTTTGTTTGGGATTAGTGCATTATATTTCTTTTACCTTAGTGATTTGCTTGAGTGTTATTTGAGTGTGCTTGCAGAGTCTGGGGTTATAGAATCATTCTTTTTCTTTTTGTATCTCATTTTATTTCAAAAAATCCAAAAATATTTTCTTATCATCATGCATTGCATTTTGCATCTTGCATTGTACTTGCACTACATTTGCTTTGGAGTATTAGTTAGGATTTCATATAGGAAAGCTTACATTCATCATTTGAAGAAAAATTGTGCATTTCACGTAGTAGCATAGCCTGTTTTCATGGACACAATGCATTTGCATTGATTGTTAGGTGTGCATTTTACTTCCTGTTGTGTCATAACACCATTAGTTGCACGGCCATATCCCTTTTTTAAGTAATAAAGCCAATTAAAATCAACGCTTAATTAAAATGAACTACACTCTTTTCTTTTATAGGGTGCACCAACAAGATTAGGTTTTAGGATATTGGAATAGTTCATTGTGAGTAAATTCTCCAAGATCACTAAACAACAACATGTATGTGTCTGTCCAGGTGAGTGTGTGAAATCCTTGGTATAACCAGTGTTTCTCAGGATCCTCCTCTCAAAAGGGAGTTAAGCACGAGGCAGTGTGTGCGGTTATTGATTGGGATGACCCCTAGTCATAACTGAGTAGCACCAGAGATATTTCCAGGATTATATTTGTATCTGGGGGCTCTTTCGAGAGTTTCGAGCTTTGCTAACCTGCCCATATGACCAATCCTGCCTGCGCCCTCCACCTGAGCATTGATTATATTGAGGTGAACTTAGTGGCATTACCTAGGATATCGAGGGGGTACTTTGCAGGGGTTATTCTGTGGATGTCCCGGCCAGGTTGGGGTCGTACAGCATAGTCACTTTACGTGTTGAATCTGAGGGCCACAATAATTGGTTACGTACCTCCGCTTGTTGTGTATGGGAGTCTCAAGCCTCTCCTAGGTGAGACATACCTGCTTCATTCGGGAGCTCACTTATCCTCCCCTTGATTGCTTGCATTTGGCTTTAGATTTTATTAGTGATTGCTCTGTGCACGATAGCTTGCCTAGGGTTTGCGTAAATAGAGAGTATTTTCTATTTTTTGAGTCATTGTGGATTCAGGTGTGGCTCCTCGCTGTTCTCGTCGTTTAGCAGGACTTTCGCCTTCTACATCTCCTCCTCCTTTGGGAGAGAGACCTAGATAGTCCAGGCAGACTACTTCGCACATTGATTCACATACCATGGGAGACCATATAGAAGGTATTCCTGAACCACCTTCTCCCATTCGTGTAGTCGATGGGGAGTTTACTCCTACTTACGATCCTTCACGCGACTTGGCTGAGTTAGGTCCTGTGATTTCTGAGATAGGAACCTTTCATGATATACCTACTCACTCTAGGGTTGATTCATGGAATGCCAGAGGATGCTGAGAATCATTTTGAACCCGCTAGCACAAGTTATGGTAGTTATGGTATGTCTGGTTTTCCCAAACATGATTTGGCATTTCATGTCGAATCTGAGTTCAAGCCTAACACTATGCCTGGGGGTACTTTCATTCCTTACCATGCGGAGAGGTTTGGGAGCACTAGTCACATTGCACCTTCCATCCCGGTGGTGGAAGTTACATCACATATTCCTCCTAGGTCTAGGGTTGGTAATCCTATTAGGATACCAGATCCGAGACGAGTGACTATGGGGAATAGTACGTACTTAATCACACAGATCCCTTTGTCCTCTGTCCCTAGTTCTTCAAATGTTCACCCTCCACCTTATTCACGCGGTCCTTTGGGCCGAAACGTTGCTACGAGTTATGTCCGTACTGCGGTTACTAGACCGGTTGTGTCTTAGCTTCATGTACCGCCCGTTGTTTTGAGAGGTCATGCTCATACTTCTAGAGGCCACATTCCTACTTCCGGAGCGTATGTTCCTATTTACAGAGTGTCCCATGGGACATCTCATGCAATGGCTTATGGACCCTATTATAGGACGCAGTATGGACAGGGTTCTTCACCTTATGGGGGTGGGTATCAACAACCTGCTTATTCTCCAAACTACGGCTTTATAGCTCCTAATATTCAAGGTCCACCACACTATGGTGCTTCCATGCCACCCTATACGGGTCAAACAGGAGGAGGGAACTATGGCCAAGGCCATGGTGGTAATCAGACCTATATGAATCAGGGAGTGGTCCATCAACCTCATCATCCTAGGCTCCCTTTCCTCGCGACGCTGAATCTTCCTGACTTGTCGATATTGACGAACGATCCTGTAGCTCATGACCCAACTTGGCCGGCTGTCCCTACTAAGCTTCCCTCGGACATACATTAGAGGAAATTTCAACTCAAAATGGGCCTTCTAAAATGAAATCAACAAATATATAAAATAATGCCATGTAGATAATTTTTTAATATATTAATTTTACTTTTCACTCTTATCGAAACTGCCCAGAGTTAATTCACTTTTATCAAAGCTGCCCGAAATATTTATTTCAGATTAAAATAAAATTTATAAAAACTAACTTCGATGAAATGTTTGACCAGAAGTAATTATAGAAATATTTTGAATAAGAAGAGCTTTAGTGGCCATCTGAGTAAAAGGAAAAGTTGGTGTAAAAATTTGCAAAATTTGGTTTATTAGGATATTTTGTCTTTATGTTCTAAATATTATCTCTTTAGAGCAAGATTTATATTTTTTATTACATTTAAATGCCAAAATTTGGTTTATTAGGATAATAAACCTCAAACTAAAATGATTCTACATTGATTAACATTATTTATTTGTATAAATGATCATTATTTTAACTCTGTTTTAACTAATGTTTTAATAATTTAATATATATATTTCAAAATGAAATAAAAATGATTTGAGTACCATAATAAAATTAAATGTGAAATTTGAGATGTTTGCTAATATATTCATAACACTTTCCCATAATGCCTTACAACACTTTCCCATAATGCCTCACATTTCCACCATTTATTTCTACAAAATTCAAAAAACAATTTATGAAAAATGGCGCATAAATAAGTAGGAACCTCCCCAACCCAAATGTAAAAAGATAAAATTTAATGAACCGTTTGGGTTCAGTTCATCTAGCTCCGGGAAGAAATGCATGCGATCTTCCTGGAGACCATGTCCAGCATCCACCTGGCTCTGGCAAGAAATGCATTCGATCTTCCTCGAGACCGTGTCCGGCATCCACCATAAGAGATTTAAAATTTTTTGCCATCTGCCATATTAGCTTTAAAAAGATTGGGGTTATTGATGTTAAAATATATATCCATCTCCACTGGATATCTTTGTTGGATCCTCGGCCATTGAGAGCATGGCTTTGTTGGATCCTCGGCCATTAAGAGCAAAAATGGGCGCAAAACGAAAATGGAAACCCTCAGCTAAATGCTTGTCACCAATAACAAATGGAAATCCTTTGATTTTGATTTTAGAGGTTGCTTCACGCGAATCTGATGAAAACCCTCGGATTTCATAGGTAGATGTTCAATTTTTTTCCAAATTATTCTATTTAAACTTTCATTTTCCCTGTTAGAGAAGTTGACTACTTCAAGTGTGAATTTGTGTGACTGATGCTTGATCACCATGGCAGGATCTGAGTTTAAGCTGCTTTGGCCAGGAGAGTCATAGCCGGCATAGGGATTGGTATTTCACCAAGCAAGGTCTTGGATGCCACCTTCAATATACTTCGCTGCCTTCAACACAGCACTGCCAAATGTTGACCCAGGCTAGAACTCAAAAGGTGAAGGTTTTCTGCTAATTGTGACTACTTTTTTCACCAATATGCATGCCCAGGATTTTCCATAACTGCTCTAGAATGTTGATTTAGGGATGGAATTAACTCAGTGCTCAAAGTTTGTTGTTTGAATGCTTCAAAAGTGTTGATTCAAAGCTTCTTCCTACTGAAATGCATTGAGAGACCGCCCATATTGCTGGTTTATGGTGATTTTAGGGTCATATATGCCCAGAACTACCCTTTAATGCACAGATCTATCCTCAAATTTAACCTAGATTTGTTTTTAGGTCTGGTTAGACCTTGGTTTATGATGAAAAGTGACTAGGATTATGATTCTCTGCCTTGACATGATGAAATACTCAGATATGTTACATGGATTGAATATGATTTTCGTTTTTTCTACCACAACTCCAGATTTGCTATATTTATCATAGCATATACATACCTTTGTTGTTGTCCACCCCATGCCATAGTAGAGTTGTGTCTTGGATGCCATATTCCTATCTCAATGGTGTGAATCTTAGCTGACATATACAAGGATCATGTACATGTATAGAAGTGCATTGCTTCCCTTGACATGTTTCCATCCATTTTGAAATAAATAGTTTCCTAATGCTTCATGGGAATCTTGTTGAATATGAAAAGATTTATTCAGTCCTTTCGTTGTCTTCTTCTTTGGCCTAGTATTTTTCACCTTTGTATTCCTTTGATGAAAATAGCCATGTAGTGATCCATATTCCTTGTATTCCTCTTCAACTATTCTCACATATGGCGTTACAGTTGGAGGTTGCGGTCATCTAAAAATCAACAATTTAGGGGTCCAAGTTGCCACCAATTATGACTTGTATAAAATGTGATAGGAAAGGTCACTTACGTAAATAATTCCATCAATATTCGTCGAGAGGGTGCTTCCCAAGGATCATCCATCTGTTGATTTATAAACTTCATGAAAGACATCACAATTGTTTTAGATGCAAATTTTTTTGGTCAATGTCATATGATCACAAGACCACCTTTTCTTGGTCTGAAAATGACCTAATGTTTTCTTCCATAACTAATGTAGAAGATATTCAAAAACTGTTGCTTCCACATAATGAATATCCTTCATTACATGCATTTAAATTTTTATACAATGCAAATCATATATTGCAGGACATTTATAATGCTGTAAATTTACAATTTTCATAAAAGAACTATTTCCAATAGCTACATAGTGTTTGTCTCCACCTCTTTTACTGTGAGATATTGTTCATATTGCAAAAACAAGATCATTCCTTAAGGCCGTTAAGAGGACTCTCCTTTAATTGCTTGACATGCAACATATCTTTCACTATAGACTTTACACATCTAAGGTTGATTGTTGCTTTAGCATTCTCACCTTTCTTTACAGTAAGAGCCCTTGACTTGTCCTCTATTGTGCAACTTGAGAAACCATCACTGTTTTGTGCAATAGAGCATTCTTTTTTAGAAATTCTTTTTAGTAATTCTATTTCATTAGTTTGATCATTTATGTAATTTTGTTTTGAAGGATCCACATACTCTGTCCTACATTAATATTTTCTTTTCCTAACTTTTGGATGCTCTTGTCTAGTTGATATTGTTATGAAACTTCTGCAATTTCGAGCTATGTGGCCATAGGTATGACAGTTGTAAAATTCAACATTTCGAGGAGCCAGGTAAGTTTCTTTAATATTCCTTCCATGAATATTTCCTTCATAATCTTTGCAATGTACAGCCTTATGCCCATAATTAGGGCAAGAATAATTGTATCTAAGAAAGACAGTTTGATACCTGGAAGTGGATGATCTTCTCTGTGGTATAGGTCTTATGAATCCATCTCTTTGTTGATTGTGACCTTCCTTTTTGTTGCTTCCTTCAGCATGATCATATCTTCTTGGTTTCTCTTCAGATTTCTTCTCTAGGATCTTAAATATTCCTCCTTCACCTCCTTGTCTAATGCCACAACCAATGTCGAACTTGTTAAGTTGAGATCTTTGCTGGATGAGAATTTCATCTACGATCATTTTTCTCCTTCCAAACTTCAGAATTATGGCAACTATCCTTTCCAATTTCTTCTTAAGAGAAGCAATTTATGATTCGTGTTCTTGGCATGTTACTTCCTTGTCTTTCAGTTGATTTGTTAAGGCTTCTTGAGTTCTCTTTTCCTCCTCTTTTTGTGCTCTTAGACTAACAGTCTCTTGATCTTCTTCCACATGTTGTAGCAGTTGTCCTTGTAGACCGCTTTTGCTTCTACTTGTGCTTTGCCACCTTATTTTGAGGACATCTACTAGCAAAGTGCCCTTTTTGTGGCACTTGAAACATGTCACACCTTAAATCCTTCCTATAGTGGTTAGAATAACATGACTATTCCTTCATACCCTTCTTGGGTCCTCCTTTTCTCATTTTCCCAATGACAGCAAGGTCTTGGGCTTCATTTACTTTGCGTTCCATTGTTTCACACCTTGTTTCTTCTTGGATGCGTGCATCCCAAAAAAAATTAAAATTTGGTAGGTGTACAACAACATATATAGCCTACTTAAAAACTTCCCATGGAGGTGGGGAACTATTTAGTGCAATGGTTACTTAATCCTCATCTTTGATCTTCGTATTGAACGCAAAGAACTGATCTCTAAGCTTGGTGATTTTCATTATGCAACTGGCTATTGTGTCTTTATTACTCATGTAATCATGGGTGTATTTATTTTTCAAGAGCAATTACGATAACCTTTGACGTTTTGATATAGAGGATTCAATGACTAGTACTAGAAGTCTCAGCCTTAAATCAAGACTAGTAGTAGTCATATACCTTGAAACCTTTTCTATCCATGGGAAAGAATCTAAATTTACATCTCAATCTCCATCATCATTTGGCAACCACTAGTTAGAGCCCACATATACCAAAATACAGAGAAACATGCTGTCAAAGAATTTATGTAGCAGCTTGTCTAAAACCAGCAGTGTTGAGATATCTAATTTGGGTGCCTAAAAGATGTTTGTAGGCCCAGATAATCAAAGTATAATTCTACATGTTGAGGAGTTATTCCATGTTGGCATGATTTTGGAGGAGAATTCCCATCTTAGCATCATTCTTCTCTTTAGTCTTCATCATATCATAGGATGAGCTTTGAGGATTTTTTGCATGTTTTTGGCAAACAAACCTTTTTAGAAAATCTAGAATAGAGATGGATATTAGAAAAGCCACACATTAGAAGAGAATGTTTATACCTTTTCATGAGTATCATGTACCGTGGTCTACCCTAACAGATTTAGCAATTGCAGTCCTGGATCACCATCCAGCAGCAGTGATGAACGATGGAGGAGGAGATGTGGCATCTCTGTTTTCAAAACCTTTTGTGACTCCTTAATGAGATTGGAATGGTATAGATTGATCCATCCCATTTGCAGAGTAATTTTGTCTAGCCCCATTGATGACACCGAACCTCCATTAATCATTGAACATTACACATTGTTACCCCCTATGTGCATGGGTGGTTACTTGGAGCCTTTCTAGACCGACCTGGGTTGAATATTGAGTTTTCTGAACATCAGTATAGAAGTAACATGGTTCCTAGGCATGAAATATGAATTTTGGGCCCTCTGTGTTAAATTAAAATTATGAGGGGCTTATCAAAATTTTGGGAACTTCTATAACCCACAACAGAAACAAAGAGACCTAAATCTCCAATTATGGACAAGTATCAGTTATTCTAGGTTAAATTTATACCTAAAGAAACATCTTGGGAAACCTATGGGGGAGTAAGCAGTAATTTTTTAGTACTGGAAGCATTCATGTAGATGGCATCATAGTCTAGGAAAAACTTTACATAATCAAGACTGATCTTGACTTTTTGATAGCAATGAACATCACCATTATCAAGTATGGGCACAATTATCTAGGGTACAATTATCCTAAAACCAATTCTGAACCTTAAATAAGGACTGGTAGTAGTCAAATACTTTGAAACCTTTTATATCCATGTGAAAGAAGCTAAAATTACATCTCAATATCCATCATCATTTGGCAGCCACTAGTCAGAGTCCAAAAACACCAAAATACAGAGATACATGCTGTCAAATAATTTATGTAACAATGTATGGGAGTTTAAAGTATAAAGATGCTCTTGGACTGTTAACCTGGGCGCCATTATTATGGGGCTTCTTTTGACTAAGTTGTGTTTTTTAGCAATCTTCCCAGACTGAGCCATTACTGTGGGTTATCTATCTCTCTTGTTGGTTTGTGACTGTGTATTGAGTTGGCTCGTGACTTTGTAAAACCCTTCTTGGGTAGGTCGTGACTGTTGGACCTGCCCAAAAAATAGCCAAAAACTATCGACGCCAGGAGAGAACAACATCCTGGCTAGCACCTGAATCAAAAGTGGAGCCATCACCATCCACCACCATAGCTGTGCCAAGGCTGATTCTGATAATATCCTCTGGATAATGGCCAGGGCTGAGATGACCTGGCTGTATTATCCTGCGGGGAAGCTGAAAACCCCTTACTGTACCTCCCTTAAAATCCAAGGCCGATGAATCCTTTCTGGAGGGAAGAAACCTGTTGATGGTCATCTGTCTGGGAGCTCTGCACTGAGAACAAGAAAAAGTGGCAGTCCTGCTACACTGAGAGAAAGGAGAAGTGGGATGAGGTGGCCTCATGGCCAATAGTTAATCAACATCATATTTGACATACAATATTCCAATAACAACTAATTACTAAAATCAAGCTCAAATTTCATGTCCCTCACATATCAGGAGTAAAAAGATTCTTCTTCTTGTGATTTCATTGGCTACAATTCTATTGAAAAGGAGATAATAGAAAACAAAACCTACAAATGCTCATACCTGATCTATTTTAGCATAAGCATGTTTGTCATGAAGTCTTGAATGTGCTGATTAATTAATCAATTAAGTTTAATTTCATGTCAAGAAGGGTAACAGACATGAACGTCAAGTTCTTCTCTGCCTTAATACTACCTAGGATAATCCAAATACAAGTTTGGCTCCCTATAGTTAACTGTGAAGCTCTTGACTTTAATATAAAATGCTACTTCAAAGGAGAGCATCTATGAAGTAAGCTTAACTTCATTTAGAAATTAACAGCATGGTACTCCAGAAATCACATGCAAACAGAAGATTGAACAGTGATTGTAATAGGTTTCACCGATGGGAGTAGTCTACTTTCAAAGTTGTTTTCCAGTGGCACAACTGCATTCTCTAACTTTAGGTAAGCATTGCTTCCAACTTGTTCATGCCCTGTGTAAGAATCACTTCTAATAGAAAGATCCAATTGAGGAAGCTTCTTCAACCAACCATATCCAAGCTCAAACCTGTTGTATCTATTATGTTCTTCTGCAAATGTTGATGGCTCTATATGGGCTGCTGGCCAAATGGCAACTTCTAGATTTCCAAAATCATTGAGAAACACAAAACTAGAATTGTTTTCAGCATGGGTGGTCTGATTCTGAAACTTTAAGAATTCTGTTGAAGAAGATGAAAGTTGGATCTTGGGGCCTGCAATGACTGCTGTGAGGTGAATGATTTTCTCTGGTATGACTGTCATCATAGCATGATTCATCTACTCTGTATATAGCTCGTAGAGCTCTTCCCACCCTTTTTCCTTGCAGTGAGAATTGTTTACACTCGAATCTGACAAATTGTAAGGTTTCTTGCTTCCATTAAGTGAGGTCCAACTAGAGGAATATAATAATTGTAAATGCAGAAGAACTATATACATAATATATTAACAGTCCAGGTCAAAGAATAATCCATCCACAGAGAGATCACATTTCAAAAGCCCTAAATTTGGATTTCTTAAAGATGGATCCACAGAGAAGCATTTTGCTTGACATAAGACAAAAGGTTTGCTAGTAGACGTTGGTTGAGCAAGACCTGCAAGCATGTTATGTTTCACAAATTTATTCTCCTAATATGACCACATTTCTCCTTGATTCTTTTCCAAAACTGCATTGCACAAGCTGGAAATATTACTTCCTCCATTAGAATCCCTGTCTGCTCCCTGTTTGCTGTGGCGATTTCGGTTTCGTAACTTTGAGCCACTACCTTCAAATTGGTTGTTCAAAGAAGATGAAACTATCTGTCTCTTTGAGTCTCTCTCTTCACGTTTGTTGTTAGAAGAAGATGAAAATATATGTCCCTTCAACTCCCCACAAACAAGAGAGAACTCCATTGTATTCTCATTGGAGCCATACAGTAAGCCTAGATTCTCTAGTTTTAAACCAATAGAAGATCCAGCAATACTAGAAAATGACACACCCTCAATTTGTCCTGGTACAGACATCTTATTAATGTCATTGCATGTAACAGTGATAAGGACTTCGCACAAATTTACCCGGTAATAGAATCCTGTGAAATTGCATGGTTTCTTATTGTGCTTTGTACTACAAAAACTGAGAGATTGGTTCACTGTTGCACTCCTCTCACTAGTAGATTGACAATGGAAGCCCTTGTTAAGAAAGGAACATACAGAATATACTAAGTTATGCAAAGTATTATAAAAATACAAAATAAATGCATAAATTCCTCCTATGAGTTTCCTTAGGCATCCCAACAGTAGAGAAAAGATAGGTCATGACTGTTAGACTTTTTGTTTTTGTAAGATTGCATTTCTATATTCTACTCATTGTTTTTTAATTTATGTTGTTTTCAGATGCAAACATAGAAATGTAGCTGGATTTAAAATATTCTACAAGATGCCTGATAGCTTTGAGGTATGCCTCAATATCTAAAAAGTTATATTTTCTTTAGAATATCTCCCTAACTATTCCTTCTGCAAGTTGATTTTATCTTTTTGGGATTTTCTAGTATGTTTTAATTTTCATAATCTTGGTTGTTTGCAGGACTCTCGAACAAAAATAGATGGTGTAAGAAAGAAGCACTATGTTTGCCACATAGATTTAAGTCTGGATATGGCACCTATCCATAAAAAAAAACAGAAAGTGGCTCCTAACATTGACTACAGTGCATTAAGGGAACGTGGAGCTAAAAATATGGATCTTTGGGTAAATGGAGAACTCTATCCAGTTGACCCTGTGTCCAACTCCCGTCCCGATTTCAATACAATAACAGGACTATGCCGATTTGTATGCCATGGAAAAAGCGGTCTTCTAGGATATTGTAAAAATTTAGAAGGTAACCGCATTTCCCTTGAACAGAAAATACAAGATCTCAGTGTCAAATTACATCATCTCAATCAGTCATATATGGTTGTTTATTGTGAAAACATGAGATTGAACCAAACAATAACAGTATTGAATCAAAGACATCTAAATGCATTGCTTGAAGAGAAATCCAACTCAGCAAAATAAATTCAGAAGTTGAAAATTGATCTTCGTCGTCTCCAAAAGAGACACTCTAGGTTAAAGGGAAAAAAAATTGGTTGAGGATTAGACCAAAAAAATTGAAACCGATATCATGTTTGAAAAGGGGGGGAGGTGGCTATAGAAAAATAGTGTTTGGGGTGAGGTCCATGTTAGATGAAAATTGCCCTGATTTTGTGGATTTGTGCAAAAAAGTGTTGAAGAAAAGTAACATGGAAGAAATGCTCAAACAACCTGAATTTCATGCTTTGAGGAAAGAAGTAGTTAATCAATTCATTGCAAATTTAAGAATTGATGTAAAGGATGTTCAAGGAGTTTGTGATGATAGAGAGATCAGCAGGGAAGCATATGCAAGTATTTTCAAAGTTCTGACAGAGGGAATGTTAAATGTGGGTATTAAGAAAACTGTGGTTCCTCGCCTTTTCCATGTGAAGAAAGAGCGTGCATTACGAAACACAAAAATTGTTGATTCATTGAGAAATGCATATCATTTAGAAGTTGTGCATGAAGTTGCAAGTAAGAATAAAAATAAAGTACCAAGTGAAATTATTCCATTAATTAGAAACAATAACATGTGGTATGACCTAGAACGAGTATTACAACTGATGGTGAGGTACTACTACATATCTGCTGAGGAGGCATGTGGAAAATTGGTTGTTGTCCTAAAATTGGATGAGATGGAGTTAGTCAACATGGAAAAATATGAAAGAGTTTCAATCACACTAATGAATCATGCATTAGATCCAAGCCTTGATAAGACAAGTGATAAATATTTTCAAGTTCAATATGAAGAACACCCTTTTTGGTTGGGCATTTTTCGTGTCAACAAGGAGTCCCATGAGTCTTTAAAATTTGTTTTCAGCAAAACAGATTTACCATCAATTATGTCTTCACATGCTGCAGGGGAAAAGTTATACATGGAAGGATATGGTTCATATTTTGTGGAATGGCACCTTGCAGCGGATTTTAAAACTCTCAAGTGTATGTACAATGTTTCCCATGGTGCAAATGCAATGTATAGTTGCTTATATTGCATGCATAAAAAAACAAAAAGATAGAAGTTGGAAAGGTGGTATTTTGAGCTGTCCTCAAAACCTTCCTCCTAATCGTGATGAACTTGATCCAAATATAGACGCAGTGCTTCCTATACCATTGATTAGGGTGCACATGTGCACTTTGCATGCGTTTGTAAGAATTGTGGACAAGATGGTCTATTTATCTATTATGTTTGCATGGAATAAAACTCCACAAACTGAAAGTAAAAAGTCAATTGAGGCAATTGAATGTGTTCTTTCAAAAGTAGGCTTGCATGGTAGACATGTAAAAATTGAAAAAGATATTAAGAGGTCAGGTACATGAGGTAATATTCCAGCAAAGCCATCAATACCAGGTGTCAAGGCACGTCGTTTTCTTGAAAATCAATGTGGACATGGATGTTGGGGATTGTATGAACAATTAATTGACGTAGAAGATGATCACACTAGTGGAGGGCGTGAATCAGCTAGAAAGAAGAAATGTGCTTGGAGGTCACTTTCATCTCTTTTTCTGTTGATGGAAAAAGACAAATTTATGGACGGTGATGCAATAGCCTTTCAATAAGTTGTTACAGACTTCATAAAAGCAATGAAAGAAGATTAGGGAGACAACCATATGACACATTATATGGTATGCATACAATTTTTCATCCCAACTGAACTTTACTTACTAATTTACATATTTTATTATAAATTTAATACATTTGGTACATTGTTTTGGTATTCTAATATAAATTTATGATGCAGCATCAATTATTTGCACACAGGCCATGGTTTGCAGCAAAATATGGAAGCTTGGGAATTTGGGGTACACAGGGTATGGAGAAATCACATAAGCTAGCTCATACTCTATACCATAGATGCACACAAAAAGGAGGGTCTTCCAATAAATCAAATGTTCTTTTGCAAATGGGTCAAGCATTTTACAGGCGTAAAATGGATGGATTTACGAAGAAAAAACACCTTCCAGAAACAAATAAGCTTCGTAGAGTGATAAGACAAGCAAATCTAAGTAGGAAACGTAAGAGATCTGATGTTTCTGAAGGTGGAGTTGGGACAAGTTCAGGGTATGCAATCTGCATTATAACTTTTTACCTTCTTAATTTAATAATTTATTGTTTTTAAAGGCTCATTATCAATTTTTTTTTTCTGTAGGTGTGAACCTCTAGCAATGGGACCTTCCTCAATCCATTGAAGCTGCCTATAACTGTATTATCTTTTAGTGACATATGGAATTGTATTGGCTTCATCATAATACAAATTTTGGTCTAAAATGTCTCATATATAGTTGTGTAGAGGTGGTGTTAGAATGAAAAAATAATCGCTATACAAATTTTGGTCTCAATATCTCATATAAATTTTTGTATATAGTGATAACAAATTTTGGTCTCAATGTCTCATAAAAAGTTTTGTATACATTTTTTTATGTGTGTTGTTGATCCTCGTCGTGGCTGTTATCTAACAGCCTCTGCCATGTTCAGAGGAAGGATGAGCACCAAGGAGGTATATGAGCAGACTTTATGGTAACTTTTTTTTTAATTACTCTTCTAATTGAAAGTCTGAAACATAATTTATGGTGCAGGCAATCCAATTACAGGCTACTTGATCGAGATGTTAAATGAAATCTAAACTTCCCAATTCTTGGGTGGCTCTGCCTCATGTAAAAGTGCAGCTAGCCTCTTGGGCACATCCGTGACATGAAGGAAAATCTGAATTTAATGGTGATAGTTTTGAATTTTATCATCATCCATTCATTGAAGATATGGATGCTCCTCATGCAAATTCAATTTGAAGACTATACTTTCTGCAGTTTCTATCAGAAAAGTTTTGTATCCTACAACAACTTTAACACATAATTGTTTTTGGTAGTTTCAACACTATTTCTTGAGATCTATCTACAGGATATATCCACTGCAATATGTTTTGATCTATGATGTATACCTCTTTTGTAATAGGAGTTCCCTACATGAAATACATGATATACATGTAATATGTAGAATGTAACTTTATTTTTTTTAATAAAATTAATCCTTTTTTCCAAGGATGAATAACTTTACATCTAAGTGTATTTTTATTTTGGGTACAATCAATTCCATCCATATTAGTGAATCACAGTCTCACCATCACTGATTTCGGATCCATGCATCTTGTTAATGTGTACTAGTTATGCTATATATGCTCACAATCTAGTTATTGTGCTCCAGATACAGGATTAAACCATAGTAGCAACATTCATATATGAATTTGAATTTGAATACATTCAATATGGAAAAAATACATAATGAAAAAATTCAATATGGCTCCAATACAGAAGTATACATCTCATAGATATGAAAAAATGTGTTTTGTTCCAAATTTTAGAAGAATTTCAACTTCAAGACAATCCAATAAATCAAAGAAAATAACTTGAAATTTTTTCCAATCAATTTATATTTATAGATGAGACAGGCTACAGCACTAAATTTTAATTGAACCAAAACCTCTAAAAATAAAATAAACAAACTTGAGACAGGCTACAGCACTAAATTTTTTTTAAGCCAAGTAATTACTAATGACACCCTAAAGACAGGCTACAGCCTATCAAGGACTATAGTCCTGCCCCTGCACCTTCCAACCACCCTTGATATAAATATAAGAACACTCTTAATCTGCTGATTACTATCTGTCACTTCAACTTCATCCACAATTCACGGACTGTTACCAACCAACCTCAAAACTTAGGTTCAGAACAAAGCTCAACATACCTTGGACGCACTTGAATTTGACCTGATTTAAATCTAAAATTTTTTAATGACAATTAAAGAATTGATGTTCTTCAACCTCGGATCTACAACCATAGTTCAGAGTTACCCTCGAACCTCTTATCTTTTCCCACAGTCACCTTCAGACCTCTTTCTTTCCTCAGAGATTCACATCAAAGTTCATTACTAAAATGACCTCATTCATGCCTTATTTATATGCTAATTCTCCAAAGGTTAGGCCAACTTGACCTATTTATTCTTCCATTAATAAACTGGGTTGAGTTAGTATACTCAACACAATTTTGACTTAAAAATGAAATATTTATGCCTTTTGTCCACTTTGAGGTCTATAGGGGTTGCTTGAAAAGTTTATATTTCCATACTTGAAGGGATTAAGACCCTTTCCCCACCTCTTATCTTTGCCCACAGTAACCTTCAAACCTCTTTATTTTTCCAGACCTCTTATCTTTGCCCACAGTCACCTTTAGACCTCTTTATTCTTCCAGACCTCTTATCTTTACCCACAGTCACCTTCAGACCTCTTTCTTTCCTTAGAGATTCACATCAAAGTTCATTACTAAAATGACCTCATTCATGCCTTATTTATATGCTAATTCTCCAAAGGTTAGGCCAACTTGACCTATTTATTCTTCCATTAATAAACTGGGTTGGGTTACTATACTCAGCACAATTTTGACTTAAAAAGGAAAGATTTATGCCTTTTGTCCGCTTTGAGGTCTATAGGGGTTGCTTGACAAGTTTATATTTCCATACTTGAAGGGATTAAGACCCTTTCCCCACCTCTTATCTTTGCCCACAGTCACCTTCAGACCTCTTTATTCTTCCAGACCTCTTATCTTTGCTCACAGTCACCTTCAGACCTCTTTATTCTTCCAGACCTCTTATCTTTGCCTACAGTCACCTTCAGACCTCTTTCTTTCCTCAGAGATTCACATCAAAGTTCATTACTAAAATGACCTCATTCATGCCTTATTTATATGCTAATTCTCCAAAGGTTAGGCCAACTTGACCTATTTATTCTTCCATTAATAAACTGGGTTGAGTTACTATACTCAACACAATTTTGACTTAAAACTGAAATATTTACGCCTTTTGTCTGCTTTGAGGTCTATAGGGGTTGCTTGACAAGTTTATATTTCCATACTTGAAGGGATTAAGACCCTTTCCCCACCTCTTATCTTTGCCCACAGTCACCTTCAGACCTCTTTATTCTTCCAGACCTCTTATCTTTGCTCACAGTCACCTTCAGACCTCTTTATTCTTCCAGACCTCTTATCTTTGCCTACAGTCACCTTCAGACCTCTTTCTTTCCTCAGAGATTCACATCAAAGTTCATTACTAAAATGACCTCATTCATGCCTTATTTATATGCTAATTCTCCAAAGGTTAGGCCAACTTGACCTATTTATTCTTCCATTAATAAAATAGGTTGAGTTACTATACTCAACACAATTTTGACTTAAAACTAAAATATTTACGCCTTTTGTCTGCTTTGAGGTCTATAGGGGTTGCTTGACAAGTTTATATTTCCATACTTGAAGGGATTAACACCCTTTCCTCACCTCTTATCTTTGCCCACAGTCACCTTCAGACCTTTTTCTTTTCTCAGAGATTCACATCAAAGTTCATTACTACCCTTTGACAATTTTATGTTTCCATACTTGAAGGGATTACGATCCTTTCCTTCCATGCTTAAATTGTAGAATTACTAGGTCTACTTACCCTTCTATACTCCACAAACTTGAGGTGTAAACCATTAGAAATTCCTAACATTTTTTAGGGCTTCCATCAAATGACAATTTAACACCAATTGATCATATGACTACCAGGCCATCTCACGAGGACTCTTTCTTCAGCTCGAATCTGTTTTAGGGGTTCTCCAGGCTTCAGATCATTACCATATTTTTTAAACTTTGGATTATGCTTCTCATTGATCCTGGATAGGTTCGATCTAATTACAATAATTGATCATGTCATTTTAAGGCTCGAATTAGGCTTCATCATTCCTAGCTATATTTGTTTTGATATACTTATCCAAAAAACTGTAGCTTCACTTCTAAATGTGATAGGTCTTGATGATTGAGGTCTCTCTATTTGTCTTTATTTAGACTCCTATAGGCTGCCATTTCTGCTAAGATTCTATCATGGATGGAATTAGCTGATCTAAATGTATGTTCCATAAGGTATTCTTACTGTATCTTTTCATCTTTCATATACTTCAAACTGGCCCAGTTCAAATCCGAGGAGTCTGGATGGGCGACATCAATGACAACACAAGTGTCCTAATGGAATTACATGGGTGACAGGATATAAATCAAGTACAAATTAATGTATGACTCATAATTCATCTATAGTGAGTTGTATGACTCATAATTCATCTATACTGTGAAATGCAATATTTTTTTTTCAAAGGGAGTGTCCTTCCCTGCAGAAAATATTCTCAATTCTCTTTTATAGCTTGTGCCTACATCCTGGGAGTACCAACTTAACTAGTGTCTGATGCCAACCAAATTGTTTTTGCTGTCACAGAGCAGTGAATATAAAAAATAAAACAAGCAGCCATCCACCTTTTCAATTGTTCAATACCACCTATCAATATTAAAGAACATAACTGAATATTCGGGCTGCATCATCATAAAGCTATTCACATGTCAAGACGGAAAATGAATTACTCCATTTCCTCTATTCTATCAAGAAACATGATTCAACTGGCATTGATATTGATATTAATCTTAGTCTCAGAGGAACACATATTCATGATTTTCAAGCATATCCTAAATAGCTACATGTTCAAAATTTTCTCGAAAAAGTCTACTTACAACACACCTCTTTTTTATATAAAATAACTTTGAGCCAATCAAACCTAGGGTTAAATGCAACTCTGCCCACATATTGTCCATGGCTTGGGAGGTCAGCACCAACCTTATTCAACAAAGAATTGTCTTGAACACTGCTGACCCAGATATCACCCTCTCTTGAGGAAATCTGAACTCTCTTGAGAGTGAGGAGGAACAGTAAGAGGCCATTAGTGAGGGTTGGCTAATTCTCAATAATTGTAGTAGCCTGGAGTGAGAAAATTGAACAAGGCTTGCAATAAATGGAAAAAAAAGCCAGTGTATGCTGTAAGACTACAGTGCTCAAGCCGCTCCTACAGGTACTTCCCAACATGTGAATTGAACATACAAGTTATTCAGGGATGTTTTAAAACATTCTTGAAGTCAAAACATTTGGCTATGGAAAAACAAGATCAACATTGAATAGATTAGTGGACTACTTTTCTTGGCTTCTTATGAAGGAAAGTCATTCTTATGTCCATGATTTATATATATCTTGGCTATTCACAATATCAAAGCAAGGTACAACGGAAAAAAATGGTGGATCAGAATAGGCAATAAGTAGATTCATGAACAAGAACAGAATGGGTTGGAAAAAGGTTCAATCTAAATTTCTATAGTGATGCTGCATTTCTTGTCCATGTAAACCTTCAGTTAATATTCCTCGTGTCATCTGGTTTTGTGTATCAGATGAAAACCAATCAAATTCCATTATTATTTTTGAATAAAATTCTAGTTTTCAACTCTATTAATAAACGATATATACATCTTAGCTTCCTAGAATTTTTGTTTGTCATCCATTAGGATTATTGTTTGTCAAATGTAGACAATCCAAAGCAGTTCAAACTTGAAACTAATCAAACAAGGTTGAAAGCACAAGCAGACAATGTTACAATCAGATGCTAATAACAAAGGCATCCCCTTGAACCCAACAACCACTCTGATACCAATTGTTAACTCTTGATAACAACTTGCAGCAAATGGAGAAGAATCTACAGCACATATATATTCATCAACAAATAAAATTCAAAATAACAGAACAGCCAAGGCAAGACCCACATTGAACAGCCAAGTTCAAGTTCATTGCTTGTATTAAACCAACAAGGTTTAGACTTTAAGATTTCATAGATGATAAAAAACAACATCTTTCTGATGCCTTTCTTTTACCTTAAATGTATTTGGAACCCCAGTCTGAGATATAGACGGGGTTAAAAAAAATATTTTAAAGGGCATTGAAATTTTTAAACTTACTATCGGAGCTGATAAGAAAGACTTGAAATCCATGTACAACGAAATTAAAGCAAAGTGGACATCCACCAAGACATCCACCAAGACAACAAAGTCTTATAGTCAAGATATAAATGCAAATATATAATCAAGGTCTAGGAATCCATATTTTCCACGAAGGACCATGCACAAAGACTATGGACTTCCATCCATGCTTCCCAAATACTTGAAGTTTAGGACAGTGGAAAAAGTAATATTGCTTGTAATATGCAACCTTATTTGTGTTGATTTGTTCATTAGGATAGCCTCCCATTAAGTCTCATTAGACTCCATATGCCCAATACCAAATAAAATGCACTGGTACTACCATTTAACCACCACAAAATCTGTTTAAGCCTCTTTTAATTTTTGCCAAACAGAACTGGAAAACACTGCTATCTATCATATTCTAGATCTGCTCAAAATAGTTTGGTAATTAATCATTTGTTGCATTTTAAGCTAGACTAAAATTTTGTTGCATAAATATGAATCTTCCATCTTTTTAAAACACTTAAAATAGATTTGGAATATGATAAGATTCCATACTTCAACTCTTCTTCAATATAGTGGGATTTTCACCTAGATTTGCATAATAATTATCTTTGGCTAGTTCTATGAATAATACAATGAATTCTATAATTAGGATGGTGATAAGGGATCTTTGTAACTTGTGTTTTGATTTTGGAATCCAAAAGGCCAATGTACCAATTAAAATGCACTGGTACTACCATTTAACCACCACAAAATCTGTTTAAGCCTCTTTTAATTTTTGCAAAACAGAACTGGAAAACACTGCTATCTATCATATTCCAGATCTGCCCAAAATAGTTTGGTAATTAATCATTTGTTGCATTTTAAGCTAGACTAAAATTTTGCTGCATAAATTTGAATCTTCCAGCTTTGTAAAACACTTAAAACAGATTTGGAATATGATAAGATTCCATACTTCAACTCTTCTTCAATATAGTGGGATTTTCACCTAGATTTGCATAATAATTATCTTTGGCTAGTTCTATGAATAATACAATGAATTCTATAATTAGGATGGTGATAAGGGATCTTTGTAACTTGTGTTTTGATTTTGGAATCCAAAAGGCCAATGTACCAAACCACTTGGTCCAAGCAGAATCAATGGTAATTGGTGTCTAGAATTTAGCATAAAGCCTCTGTACCATTATTTTGGTCACATAATTTATAAAAAAATTAGCACGGTAGAAACTATGTCAACACTTCATACAAGGAAAAAAACATAATACAAGAGACATCAAAATTCCATATACCATCCATATGCCTACAAAGCACAAATAATTCTATTTATTCCTAGGTTTGGTCAAGGTTGCACTATGCACCTGGATTTTCTTACAACCTCAAACAAACCAAATTTGAAGACATTTCTCTAAAGAATCACAATAGCAAGAACCACCTATTCTGCAATGAAATAGCATGCAAATCAAGTATCCATTATTTCAATAAGATTCCATGAACCATCACTTGCAACCCTAATTAATTTGGATACCTTGGTCTAAAATGCAAGAACATACATGCTCTTGGAGGTACATATATACAGAGACAATGGCCTTCTAGCTATGCAACTTCTGCAATATTTGCAATCAATAAAAAACAAGAGAAAATGCATTTTTCTTTTCATTTACTGTGTCTCATGGTTTTTCATGCTTCAAAAAAGTGTGTGGGGTAAATGCAAAGTGTAGACAAATGACTGGAATAAAGTATATCAGTTTCCAGGAATCCCTGATCCTAGTTGACAAGGATCTTTCATATGAGCATTTGTTACATTTTGTAGTGGTTTTAATGAAAATGATTCTCTAGGATGGATTAAAATGTGTCGTACGATTTGAAAGTTCCCTACTGTCTATTTCAAAATGCCCTAAAGAATTAGACATTCATGAAAATTGATATAATGCATTTCATCCATTTCTTTTTTGTTGTCAGCTGAAGGACTTGGCAAAAAAAACAAACAATAGTCCAAAGTGACAATCCTTGACAATAAATAACCAAAATAAATTATATTAGTTTTCATGAATCACTAAACCTAGCAGAAAAGGATCAAAGGAACATAAATCAAGGATCTCAAGGCAATGCAACTTTCCATCTAGATTAAGGGCCACTTGCATAGTATGCACTATTCAAAATGTAGCTTGTGGGACATTTTCCATTGCTTCATAACTTCTATGGACAGTACGGAACTGAACATGGATTAGGAGATGCTAGTGCACACCAAATAATGAAGAACTATTGGTTCCATTCAGTCAACAAATTTATACAAGAACAAAAAATGCAAAAAAATGAGAAGCATTAGGTTATTGAATAAAGCCAATATTCATCCAAAGCATACTGAAATCCATCAATACCATACTTTTCTATTCAAGTCACTGATGGGAAACAATTAGATAACTTGGAGTAGACTCATTTTTTTTTTCATTGGAAAAAATTAAAATTTTATTGATATTAAGATAGAAAGTACATTTCGTATATGCAGTTAAGCATTTATGTCATGTTAAAAAACAGAGGTAAACACCTACTTCTTTTTCATCATTTTCTTGATAGTCTAGAACATCACAAATGTTGGCTTCCACAAGGGAGCAAAAAACCTTCCTCTGAACAACAATAAGAGTTCTAAAATTAGATTATAAAAAAGGTTTTAACAATTTTCCATCTAGATAATCAAAATAAACCAGTAACCCTCCTAAATCTCTGATGCCTCAACATCACTATATACTCCTCCATCTAGAATAAACTCAAAAAAAGTGGGATGAAAATATTCAAAATGTTGGCTATCCTTGAGGTCTGGGATATGCCACATTCCATTCTCTAGTTGTAGACAAGCCTTTGAAAGTCCATCCCCTTCTCCATTTATTTCCCTATACATGTGACGAAAATAGATTGAGTTAAAATGGTAGAATCTCATGAAATATTGGCCTAAAAATGTAGTAATAAATAACAATTAATACAAATGATGTGAAAAAAGATCAATGAACAAAATCATACCTTCTCTTGCCAAAAGAAATAAGTAGGAAATTTCAAAATTAGTTCTAAAATATAGATATCACAACTAAGATTAGAAGAGTTTCTTAACGTATGGTTGTCGAGGACTCACCTTGTGTCATGTCCCTCGAATTTCTAATGTATGGGGATGAGTGCAACTTTTGCACATGATGCACTTCTCTCGTCTTTTACCAATCTGTCCAAAGTAAATCATTAAAATGTAAGTAAGAAACATGTTTAGAATATGAATAAACATACATTAACTATAAAATTCTCACCCTTTTTCCATTGTGAATAAAATAGAAGTCTTCCTCGGAGCTTGATTCCTCTTGAAATTCAAGTTCTCTTCTAACTTCAAACAAATTCCAGTTTTCTTCCATGGACAATGTTTTGAAATGTGTACCATCCTTAAAAATATCAATGGATATTAGAGGAGAATGGGTGCTATCATCATTGTCTTGCTCTATTGGTATCCAAATCCAATTGTTGTCATCCCTTATATGCCTAAAACGTCGAAACTTAAAAGAAACATAGAGATTTTGTCTCGGTATTGAATATATACAAGTTAAAAAGGATGAAAAAATAGTTAGAAAGTGATGTCAAACCTCGTGAAAATCAAATAAAAGGAAAAATCAAAATTGAATACATTACCTAAAACGAAGTGTCTCTACACTCAACACACATTTTAATTGCTCTCCATTCACAAGATGTGATCTTGTATTCCATCCAGGGTAAAATAAGTTACGTAATAACATGTCAAAGGGGTTTGTGCAAGAAAAAGTCCTCTTAGTCATTCAAATAGATTCCTCTTCCTTGAACACTTCAGCAAAAACCAAAAATGGTAAGTGCATACCAAAATGATCACATGCACCACCCTTCTCCTGCATACCAGATTGAATTTCAAGAAATAATTTTGAACATATGCAATCAATTAATGTTGGATTAGAATGTGGTAAGCCAATTTCACGAAGTATGGGTAACTTGGCTTCTTCAATTCGTCCCAGCCTTTTACCCCTTGGAAGAAAGTAATCATATTTATAAAACCATACCCCTTCTTCCCTCAATGACGTGGAATCCTTTCCCTCATAGAGTATCTCTCCTATATGCGAATGGAAAACACGTAAAGTACTGGTAATACTCTCCATAGGATGCCATTCTTCAAAATCAGAAATGCACAAACCTACATAAAAAAAAACAGATTTAGTATCCATCCAATCTAGGGCATTCATATTCTAATACTAATGCAAAATTAAGAAAAAATATTCAATGCTTATAAAATGACAAGTTCTTACAATTTCGTCCAATTTGAGGAAAATTGTCTTGTTTGGCAATAGACTCTTTGAGGATATCCTTGCACTCATATACATGAGCTATGAGCACCTTCTCCACTTTTTCACCCGGTTGGCTCCGCTTAAATGCCCTTACTACACCTTTCCAATGGGATTGTAAATTATCTAGTCTTCTTTTTTTTGCCCAAATTCGGTTCCTTGATGGTTGCAAAGTAACCCAAGATCCAATGGACACCCGTAATGTGATCCAATTATCCATTTCATCCTTTGCATTCTCAACTACAATAGTTTCCAACTTTCCTGAAGATCTACGAGTTCCCATTTCACTGCAAAAAGGGTACAAAGGATCCATAGAAAAATGTTATCAAGAAACTTCATATTTATAATGAACTTCATATTCAGGGGGTCAATATTGGTTAGTGGGAAGAAGATTCACATCTATCTTATTAGTGAACATATACTCTACTTCACATTCAGCTGCTGCAAGAGTTCGTAGCTGTTGGGTTTTAGTGTCCACAAAATACAAGGACAAGTTGTTGGCTTCATATTCCATATACAGACCAATGTTATCGGAACCGGACCGGTCATCGAATCGGCGAAGCCCAAAATGTGAACCGGACCAGAATCGGCAAAAAACCGGGTAAAAAACCGGCTGACTAAAAAATACATAAAATATTCATATTTTGTAAAAAACATATATATATTCATGTGCATACATATGAATCCAGACCATTAATACAAAAATATGCAAAGTTTTTCATATATATAGAAAATATGGGTGCAAATATCCAAAGTAGCACCAAGTGCAATACACTGAGGTTCTGAACCAAAGTACATTAAGAAAGAGGCTCCAAAGTACATCAGCAAAGTTTTATTTTCTAGTTTTTAAAAAAAAAATTGAGTTTCCTGAGTCCCCAGTCCAGACCAGCGGGTTCGGCCGGTTTTGGCCGGTTCCGTACCTGATCTGGAAAAAAATCCGGTTTTTTGAAATTTTTTTGCTGACCAAACCGGCCAACCCTGTAAACCGGTCATACCGGCCAGTTTTTCCAGTTTCGGTCTGGTTCCGATAACACTGATACAGACCACTATACACACAGGAAATTTGTGAGCAACCTGTTAGTGAGTAATTCTGGAAATCTGTGCAGTGGGAAGGGCGCTTTTCCTTGTCAAGCTCAACTATTATATAAATAAAGTGCCGCCTACTTCACTGATCAATTGGCTGGGAATTTGTGGAAGGCAGCAACTCCTTCAAGGGATAATCTACTAGTCTATGTTAACAAACATTAGCTGTCATTTACAGCTAACATTGCCCAGGCATGTCACGTTAGCACACCAGGAGGAGAGAACAATAGTTCAATTATGTGTCATGCTAGCAGCAAGGAGGCTCTAGTTTCCCTAAATATAGGGGGGCTGGGTTCTCTCAAATTTAAGAGCCTTTCAAGCCTTATTACATATATGATGTTGAGCCTATAATCCGGCCTAAATGTAAGATCCTTAAAGTGCCTTATCTCAAGGGGTGTTTTCACCTATATAATATAGAAGCCCTCCCAAGCATTATGACATACATAGAGTTTTGCCTCACTTTACATCTTTAAAAGCCTAAATCAAAGTGGCTATCTGCCTCAATAAGGAGCTATCTACGTTAAAAGAAAGGCTAGCCTAAATAGAAGGGCTATCTGCGAGTTATCTATGCCTCAATCTAGGCCATCTTTATAAATAGAACCGTCTGACTAAATATAAGAGCTACCCGCATTAATAAAAGGGACGATGCATAATTAATTACATTATGAAAAAAGTCTCAACATTATATTTGTCTCTGTCATCACGTGGGAGCAAGAAAGGGCAATTCCAGTGTTGAGAAATCATGTGGGGCACCCTTGAGGAAGAGGTATCAGATTAGATTTGCAGCTGAGCCATTATTGTGATAATTGGGAATAAAACGAGTTGCTACAGGAGTATTGGGTATTTTTATTTAATGCCGTGCAATTTTCTACATTTCTCCTCAATCTACACGCCCAGTGAATCAAGAGCAACATGTAAGTTGACCAGATCTGAAATTTATGCAATATAGCACCTGTTTTCCATTATCTCAGTCCATTTTACAGCTCCCCAAATTGCCGGATATCCACATGAGTGTTTGACTCCATTCTACATGTAAGTGGTTGTGAAAATTTATGAATCTTTATCCTGTAACTGAGTTATATCAGACTTTACACATTTCTGTCATTTCTCTTCTGAATTTTCTGCTATAAATGTTAGTGGCATCTTAATGATGAACGGTCATGAAGTAATATGTGTAAATGAGTGTTGGATATCATGCCCATACATTGAGTGAAGAAGTTTACAATTTATAATTACTATCAGCCATGGAAATCTACCAACAGGAAACTCAATCATGATTGAGGTCAGATATTCTGTTAAATATACATTCAGTAGTTTCTACAGCATTATTCCATCAATCTGTGTGATGAAAACTAACACCTAGTACTAAGGGTCAGAGCAAACCACACTCAGATAATGGATAATAAAGACTCTTAGGAACAAAATTGTTACATAAAAGAGGAGATACCAAATTTTACTTCTGTTTTTCCCAAATTTTTAACATAAGATCATTGAGTATTGAATTTACCTAAGAATAATATCTATCCAGTAGACCAATGAATAGAACGACCAAACTTCACTGGATGTTCGCAGATGGCTTGCTGGTTTGTTTTGATAATGCTCCCTTAATGCTGCTTTTGCTCTGGTTGAGCTGTATTTCAGATCTGGCTCTCTATCATTTCCAACGGATGCTCATCCCATGCGGCCATGCAATCCCAGCCCCACTACTCCATAGAATGCGCTCAGTTTTTAATCCAGCATGAAGATATTTCTCAATGGGTGAGGTAAAATGTTCCAATGATATCAGTAATGAAGATGTTTGAACAAGAGCATTCACTGGCGTCTTTGATGTGCACAACATTGGCGGGCATCTCTCAAAATTTTGATTTGCAAAATTTTGGTGTGCACATCATTGGCCGGCTTCTATTGTAAATTTTTTTTACTGAAATTAGAAATTTTCCACCTAGGTATATGTATTTAATAAAAATATAAATAAACAACTTAATCAACTTAATGTTAACCATTAGAGTTTTTAAAAAAGAAGTAAGTTGTAGGGTTTACTTAAATATAGATTTATATATCTTTATATATTTTTTAATATGTTAATAATAATTTTTTTATATAGTTAAGTATATATAAAAAAATATTGGTCATGTTTATCTTTGGCTTAAAAAACACCACATTTAATTACTAATATATATCTTTATATATTTTTATATTTTTTAATAAATTTTTATATAACATATAATAAACTCATAAGGACATGGTTTAAAAAAAAACTTTTCTAATTATGTTTATATATTTTGAAATATGTTTTTCATATATATCATTATATATTTCAATATATATATATAATTGTAGGTGTAGTTGATAATGTGGTAGGTAATAAATCCATTTTCAAATAATTTTTTATTTATATTTTATATATTTCAATATTTATAAAAAAATGTTGGTGCTGTGGATATTGTGGTAGGTAATAAACCCACAAATTTAAGTATAAAAAAAACCTCTATCTAATTAAAATAATGATAATGTAATTAATGTGGTCAACATGTTTTGATCCATTAATAACTCTCCAATATGTGGAGAAGGCATGCATAGTGGATTTCGCTTTCCAAGACAATTTGGGGCACCTTGGGCAGATATTATTTCACTCTCCAAGAAAATTATAATATTAAAATATTCCATTATTATGAGATTATGTAATAAAATATTGTTTAAGACCTATACGGTGTTTGACTTTTAAAGCAATTTGATGGGCTAATGCATAATGACATGGAATTTGGGTGAAAAGTTAAAAGGCCCATTTTGGGTTGAAATTTCCTCTAATGCCTGAGTTCGAGGGCAAACCAGGAGAGGATCCGAGCGAACATGTTACGACCTTTCACCTATGGTGCTCTTCGAATTCCTTACACTAGGACTCCATCCGTTTAAGGCTGTTTCAACGCACCCTTACAGGGCCTGCCGCAAAATGGTATATAGAGCTACCTAGGGTGGCATTCGCTTTGTTCGATGATCTAGCAATGACTTTTCTTAACCACTTCTAGCTACCAGTGCGTTATGACGTTGGTACTGAACTCTTGTCAACATTTTGGTAGGATAAAGCCACACATATCTCAGATCATATCCAAGAGTGGCGTAGACGGAAGAGGTTAATTAAAGCCTTTATACCGTTGGAATTCCTCCTCGAATGGTTCCTTAAGTTGTTATTGCCATATATAGAAAAGGATGTTTCTACATCCGGAGTGCAAAATGAGGAACAAGCGATTTTTAGGGTGGAGAAACTGGACTTGATTTATGCTCAGTCCGGTTTGTTATATGAGATTATTCCCAATGCTCTGCATTCTAGTTTCGACCCCAAAGTCAAACTTGGACCACATGCCGATGGCATTGTGGGTTGTGCAAGTGTGAAACCTCCGGATTCGGTTGCAAAACAAGTTAGTCAATTGTCAATCAACCAATCTGCTTCAGGAAAAGCTATGGCTTCATCTCAACCTGCCCAAATGGTGAGTGTACTTTCAGTGCAATCGTCGAACCAGAAGGGTAACCAGTAGCCCAGACGGAATAGAAAAAAAGGTAAGAATAATCGTAAGGGTGGGAATAAGAATGAGAATGCTAATAGTAATGACAAGAATGGCCATAATGCTGGGGGGGAAAAGCAAGATAAACATAAGGTTAAGTCTCCTTGCAAGTTATGTAAGGACGATCACCTCACTTACTTGTGCCCTCGTATCGATGAAGCCTTGAGATTCTTGGCACAGGGCCCAACTGTGCTAACTAACCCTTTACCTCACAATCAAAATATGAACTCGATGTCCAATGACCAATCTGGTGGTGATCAAGATCCACCATAGGGTAGTGGTCGTGGTTGCATTAACATGGTATGTGCTGCGAAAGTTGTGACCCATGCGAAAGATTATGGTTCGTCATAACCCAGCCCAGGAAAGGAACTCGATCCACCAGGGTCCCCTTTGCGTATTGAGAAACCTATGGATAAACCTGAAGCTGCACCTTGCATTCCTAAGGGAGTCCTTAAGTGTTCTAGGAACAATCCTAATGCCCGGGCCGCCCAGAACTATTCAGTTGTCGAGGATTTGGGACACACTCCTTGTGCGATGTCTACATTGGAAGTGCTTCAGAGTTGTCCTTCGCAAAGGAAGGCGTTGCTTTCTACCCTTGGTGTGAATGATGATGATTCTTCCTCCGTGATTAAATTTGAAACCACAGGACTTCAGCCTCGCTTTCCTTACTATGTGTCTCTTTTGATTTACGTAGAATGTCTTAATATGACCGTCAAGCACACTGTGATTGATGAAGGCACTGCTGCTTCTATGATATCTTTATCATGTTGGAAGGGTTTAGGTTCCCCTGAGCTGTCTAAATTAGCGACCATGTTAACTGCGTTCGATGGGAGATGATTTAGGCCGCATGGCATCCTTCCTTCCCTTAAAGTCTGTTTGGCAGGGAAGACCATTGCGATAGAGGTCGAGGTGGTTGATGCGCCCCTTGACTACAATCTCTTTCTGGGTAGGAATTGGATGTACAGTATGCAAGCCGTTGCTTCTTCCCTATTTCGCGTTGTATGCTTTCCACATAACGGGAAGATAGTCATGATTGATCAAACGACATTCAAGAATATGTCTGTTACCACATCTTTGGGAGCTTCGATCCCGATCGTTGAGCACTCTCAGCCGGCAACTGGGAGTGTGGGTGTAGGCATGTATCCATCCCTCATGGGAAGCTTTATTTTCCCTGCACCGATTCTTATGATAGGGTCTAGTTCCGGTGAGGCTTCGACATCTATGAGATCGGTGTCTTTTCGTAGGAGTCATATGGAAGATCCTTGGATTCTTCCTACACCAAGTACTCTGAGTGAGCCCATTGTGACAGACATTTCATTGCCTGCAACTATGATAGCTTATCAAGCTAATCTCAAGTGTGTTGCAGAGCCTCGTCCTTCCTCTTCACGGATGGAGGAGGAGGACCCTTATGTGCTACCGGCATGGGAAGTATAGTCTTCTCACTCGCATGACTGCCTTGATATGGTTTTCCCTTTAGATGAAGCGATTATTGAGGCTATGTCGGGAGTTGAGCCACCATGGGAGGAACTCCATCATAGATCTTACTTTCTTCCTGAGCTTGACTGCTTGGAGTGTGAGGACTTTAGGGCGGTTCTTAGTGAGAGAGTTGGTAATCCTATGGTTCCATTAAGATCTCTTGGTCCAATGGCTGATGGAAACATGGTGAACATATCTTCAACGATTCCTATCAATATCTCTCGCGATCCTGGCAGGATAGAGAATGTCTATATTGGGGAGGAATGTTCCCATGCTGAGATTCAAGAATACACCGAGCTATTTAAGGAATTCTGTGACATATTTGCTTGGTCTTACGATGAAATGCCAGGTATCGATCCTCGTATTGTCAAGCACGAGATTAAGACTTATCCCAATGCTAAACCTATTCGACAATGTTTGTGTGCGGTGAATCCTAGGAAAGAAACCGCGATTAAGGCAGAGATAGAAAAGCTGTTAAAAGTTGGCTTTATCTATCCTGTTCCCTTGACAAAGTGGGTTTAAAACCCCATTCTGGTGGATAAGAAGTAGGGAGCGATCCACATATGTACTGATTTCCGAAATTTAAATCATGCTTGTCCTAAGGACAATTTCCCCACACCATTTATTGATCAGATTTTGGATGAGTGTGTGGGTAGCGAGGTTTTTTCCTTTTTGGACGGCTTTTCTGGGTATAATCAGATACAAATTAAACCTAAGGACAAACATAAGACTGCATTTATTTGTCTTTGGGGAACTTTTGCATATTGAAAAATGCCTTTCGACCTTAAAAACACCGGAGCTACATTTCAGCGGGCAATGACCTTGATCTTCCATGATCTCAAGTCGATTATCGAAGTATTTTTGGATGACCTTGTTGCTCATTCTCGTATGAGAATGTGTCATCCCTATCACTTGATATTGGTATTCAAAAGATGCAGGCATTATTTGGTTAGATTAAATCCTCATAAGTGCATCTTTTGTGTGAAGTCAGGTCGTTTGTTAGGATTCATCATTTCTAAAGAGGGTATAAGAGTCGACCCTTTGAAGGTTGAGGCAATACTTCAGTTGTCTCCCCTGAAGAATATTCGTCATCTTCAATGTTTGCAAGGCATAGAAAACTTCTTATGGAGATTTTTTGTCAATTTTTCCAATTTGACTAGAGGATTCATGTGTCTATTGAAGAAGGACACCACCTTTTGTTGGGATGAGCGAGCCTAGGAGTCCTTTGATGAACTCAAGCGAGCCCTAGCATCGGCCCCGGTGATTAGTCCCCCAGACTATAGCCATGATTTTATACTTTATGTGGCCGTGTCCATGGAGACGGTTGGTATGGTTTTGGTTCAAGAGGATGAGGAGCTCCAAGAGCATGCCATATACTATCTGAGCCGGAACCTTATTGATGCAGAAATTCATTATTCTCATGTCGAGAAGCTTGCTTTAGCTACCATATATGTGGTTCAGCAGTTGAGACATTATATTCTCCTTCGCCAGACCTTGGTTGTAGCCCATGTCAATCCGTTTCAATTCCTCCTCACTCGAAGGATGATTGGGGGAAAATATAATAAATGGATTGTCATTCTGCAAAAATTTGATCTCAAATTTGTTTCGGCAAAATCGAAGAAGTCTTTAATTTTTGTAGAGCTTATATTGGATTTCTCAAGTGAGGCCGAGGAGTTGGGTTGTGAAGATACGTTTGTCGATGAACACATCTTCTTAATCTCAACTTTAGACCCATGGTATGGGGATATCATAATATATTTACAAACATTGAAGGTCCCTACTCACCTCTGACGAGATGAACGACGACGATTACGTCACATGTCTAAGAACTACCTCATAGTGGATAACACTTTGTACCACCATGGGGTAGATTCCATTTTATGACGTTGTTTAAATCATGAAGAGGCTGAGGTAGTGCTGAATGATTGCCATGGAGGGGCGTATGGTGGTCATTTATTTGGGATTTCTACAGCTCAAAAGATCTTAAGAGTGGTTTATTTCTGGCCGTCGATCTTTAAGGATTGTGTAGATGTAGTCAAGAGGTGCCACCGTTGCCAGGTGTTCGCACGTAATATGCGCTCGAAACCTTCCTCGTTACATCCCATTATCACTGTCGGTTCCTTCACTAAGTGGGGGCTTGATTTTATGGATTGCAACCCAGCTTTGGCTGGGGGGCATCATCATATCATAATGGTTGTTGATTACTTCACAAAATGGGTTGAGGCTATGCCTACAGTTAAATCCGACGGTGAGACAGCCGCCCACTTTGTATTCAACCAAATTATTACTCGATTCGAAATTCTGAAAGAGCTTGTCACTGACCATGGCTCGCACTTTCAAAATCATATGATGAAAGAGTTGGCATCAAAGTTAGGGTACAAGAAAGAGCATTCCTCCTCTTACTACCCTCAAGTGAATGGATAGGTAGAAGCAGTGAATAAATCACTCAAATCCATTCTCCAAGGAACCATTGCACAAAGCAAGAATAATTGGCACATTATGTTATATCCTGCTTTGTGGGCATATAGAACCGCTGTTAAGACTACCATGGGCTTTTCTCCATATCAACTTGTACATGGAGTGGGGTCGATATTTCTAGTTGAATGTGAGATTCCTTCTTTGAAGCTAGCTGTAGAACTCTTACCAGACACTTCACCATTGGAGGAGTGTTTGGTCCACCTTGAGCAACTTGATGAGTAGCATCGGGATGCCTTGGTGGCTCTAGAAGTAAATAAACGTTGCGTAAATGTCCAGTATGATAAGTCTGTCCATCCAAGGAGGTTTAGTGAGGGAGACTTGGTCCTTTTGTGGGATCAACCGAAAGAATCCTTGGGGGTAGGAAAATTTAATCCCATGTGGCGTGGTCCTTACGTGGTCAAACGTGTGTTAGAGAAGCATGCTTATGAGTTAGTGGATTACGAGGGAATGGCCTTAGTGGAGCCTAGAAATGGGCTCTATCTCAAGAAGTACTATGCATGATTTTCAGCCAAGGCTGGTTATTGTATATTATTGTACAAATTTTCATAGTTAGGTCTTTTTCTTATCGTGATCGGTTTGTGATTAGTTTTCGTTTCTTTTGGCAGATGTCAATGGATTCTTCCACCTACATAGGATTCGCGGATGGTGTGAGCCATCACACTCAACACTCAGCCTTTACTGCTTGGGTGATTTATACTCCTATGGGTTAGGTACTATCTTCAGGAGGTGTATGTCTGTGGCCATCTTCCAACAATGTTTCCGAATATAGTGTCATTATTGAACTTCTACGGGATGCCATTTCACATGGCATTCTCTCTCTTGAGGTACGTCTTGATTCGGAGTTAGTAGTGTCACAGCTTAATGGTTTGTACCATGTTAGAGATCCGACGTTATTAAGAAGATTCTTACATGTGAGATTATTAGAACGACAATTTGACAATATAACATACATACACATTCCAAGAATTAATAATCAAGTTGCTGACTCATATGCTAACTGCGTGTTAGATTGGCATTTGTTTCATTCACAATAAATTCATCACAAACACAATTTTTACACATGTAAATAAATAAACTGATCACCATAAAGCTTTTTATATAACATCCAAAATGTGGTAATACATAGTGTCATGATACAAAAATGGGGCTCTCAAGCCACCAACATATAATACACGGTAGTACAAAATGTATAGACTCCTAGGTATCTAATCCTGTGGAGGAGGAGGAGGGTTGTGATCATGGAAGGTCACTACGGCTCTAGCTATTCGTCGAAATAATCGCACCCATGATCGTGGTACACCCACCACTTGGTGCTGCATAGCCTTAGGCAAATCCTCGACTTGCGCCATGGGAACCCTATGTGTCAACCTCACAAAATTGGTATGAATGCTCTAGAGCATATTCTTCGCATCCACACCCGTGATATCATCTCCTCTTCCCCTCCGTCTGTGACGAGGGAAGCCTTCTGGCCACTATGGTCCCACATCTGCACACAAATGGTAGATGTCACTATGTATTGTCATGCAAAAATATGTCTTTTGATTCCATATAATCAGAAAAAACAAAAAAAATTAAATAAATCAAAAATTAAAAAAGAGAGGGTTGAGATTCGTTACCTATATCGCCATATGCTAATCCTGGTGGTAGCGGCATATTCGGGTCCCCCTAGAAATCTATCCCCGCATAGGGGTAGTCATCGATGGAAACTATTTGTCGCCGCCACCATAGAAAGAAGTCAGTTGGATAGGGTTTGGCCACCCTACCTCCCCCCAGTCTGCGCATAGCATCTACCCAACGTCGTTGGGCCGAATCTCGAACCCCGTGAAGAGGAACGTCCACTCTGGGGCTCAATCCTAGAACACGCTCGAAGAAAAACGTGCTCAATATACCGATGTTTCTACCTCAACCATCTCGATAGATTTACAGAGAATTTGGTTGTGGTCCTCCATGATGAGCTTGGGGATGTGATTGAACACATCTCTTTGAGCTTCTTGCCTGTCCCTATCCGGTTTCTGGAGAAGATTAACAAAGTGGGAGTAAAAGGTATTCTCTAGATCTTCTTGGGATTCGGCTATACTTCCGTCCTCCTTCTTCAGTCTATATAGCCTATCACCCTGTCTGTGTGTAATGGTTGCTTTATGGAAGAAACTGGTGTTGTGTTCCCCTTCTTTGAGCCATTTGATGCATGAATTTTGGCTCCAGAAGACTTCTTCCTCTCTTTCTCTTAGATTGAAATCCTGCAAGAGGGTCTTTTCCTGAAGTCTCAACTCCTCTGTGTAACCACTGAGCATAACTTGTGACTAAAGATGTTAAAACTTGATTTATAATGCTTGATTTTCTTGAAATATATTGCCATAGGATTCCTTAGTCCATTTTTTGATGCATTCTTTGAGGTGTTTTAGCTTTTGTTGGAATTGAAACATGCATGTGCCCCTAACGGGGGGGAGTTCTCCCACCAATCTTTGAGATTCTCCTGAAAGTTTGGTTGGAGGAGCCAGAATTTTTCAAAATGAAAAGGTTTGCAGGGGTTGACTCTGACATTGTCCCATGCTAAGGTGATGGGCCAGTGATCCGACCCTACTGCTGGAAGGACGACCGCTCTGAGGATGCCTCCAGCCATCATGACTGATTCTGAAAGCAGGAATTTGTTTAGTTTGCAAGCAATTCCTCTGTCCCCTGATTGTTTTCTATTCCAAGTGAAAAGACCATTGGAAGTTCTGACATCGATCAGATCCAGATCAGAGATAGTGTTATTGAAAAGAGTACTTGCAGGGTTCAAGCTGCGAATACCTCCTTTTTTTCCCCCTAGGTTTCTTATCAGGTTAAAGTCACCTCCAATGATCCAAGCCATGTTCATAACTATTGTTTTAAGGTCAGAGAGAGACTCAATAAAGGCCTGCTTCTGATCCACCTTAGGCGGTCCATAGACATTGGCGATGATTCCTCTGATTATAGTTCCAAGAATGTGGAAGTCTACCGAGATAGAGCAGTTGGTGGAAAAGAAACCTAACAAGGTCACCACACGGGGATTCCAAATAATTCCTAGACCCCCTGCCACACCTCTGGCATCAATAGCAATTGTTTCACTACCCTTCCACACTTTTTGGGCTATTTTCGCTAAGTATTCTCCTAAGCATTTAGTTTCTTGAAGGAAGACTATCCCTGATTTTTCTTTCTCGATTCTTCTTTTCAGAAGGCGTTTCTTGAGCGCACTATTACAACCTCTGATATTCCAGGTTGTAATCTGCATTAGGGAGACTTTAGTTGGAGGGGGATAGGGCTGCATCTATGGTTGGATATTGCCCTGAAGCAATCAGTTGTTCTCCAATTGCTTTGATTCTCTGAACATTGCTCTATCTGCCTCTTTTATATTTCTTTGAGTTTTTCCCTTTCCCATCTGTTACTTTGAGAGCTTCAGTCACTACTCCTAGGTTATTCGCATTCTTGGCTTGGATGATCGCTTTCTCTAGAAGAGACACTTATTGTGGGGGAATTGTTGCTGGTTCTTTGTTAGAGCAGGCAACTTCTAGTCTATCCGGATCTAGATCCCCTATTTCCATGTCCTCAATAGAATTTTCCCCTGATCCTAAATCTTTCTAAGGGTCCTCGGGACATTTCAGAGGAGTGCCATTCGGGGAGTCTATCGGAGCTGGGTTCTTGTCATCTCCTTGTATATCTTTACTCTTTTCCCCTTCCTGTTTACTCGGAAATTTGTCTATCATGGCTTCTGATGGTGCTATGACATTTAGTGTTGCCTAGTCACCCTGAAGGTTAGCGAAGCGATTTTGAGTCTGCACCCTTTTGTGAGCTTTCGGGCCCAATATCTTTCTGGCTTGCCTTTTCTTGTTTTGAATCTTGGTGAATCCTTCCGTATCCTGAAGTTCTTGATCTTGCTTACCTCCTTTTATCTTATTTTTGGGACAGTCTCTGAACAAATGCCCATGTTCATGACATTTCCTACACCTGAATGGGATCTGCTCATAGTCAATAGCTTGAAATCAATCCTTGTCTTCCCATGTTAACTCTATTCCATCTGGTAGGTCTCTTGAAATGTCTAGGTAGATGCATATCCTGGCATATGAAATGTATTTCCCCTGTCTTGTTTGTTCAGAGACTTTGATAAATGTCCCCAAAGAATTTCTTATGTCTATTAAGATTTCTTCCTTCCAGTATTTCGACGGAAGGGAATACATTTTGATCCATACTGGTGCGATAGTCAGATTTTCTTTATTCGTGTCGAACCTCTCCTTCCAGGGTCTCAAGAAGAGACCGACCGAGTTGAAGAAGTAAGGGCCATTCCCAAAGATTTTGGTTTTGTCCTCTTCGTTGAAAAATATGATGGTGAAGAACCCTTTAGCCCCCAACTGTAGATCATAGTGCCCTTGGGGTTTCCACGTAGAATTTATCCACCCTACCAGCATCTTTTCTGTGGGCCAGATCCCCACAAATTTGCCTATGAGGGCCCTTTCCTTCATGTATTGAATTTCCTCCCTGACTCTGTTTGATGTGATTTGAATTCTTGGGACCGTCTTGGACTTCGGGATACATTGTCCTGTCCTTCTTGCATCCTGGTTAGTTGCCTCCTCTTTTCTTGTTCCACTGCACCCTTCCCCATCCTTTGCAGTTGCTTGATCATTAAGTACCACTTTTCCTTTGTCCTTTTCTGATTCCACTTTGGTTATCTCTACTTCCACAGCTTCAGGCCTCCCGCGGTCCCTCTACCCTCGAGGAGGAGCAGGAACCATCTCGAGACTTGTTGATGCGCCTCCACCGACCTTCTCAGCTACCAAGAAACCCCTTTAGCTATTCACCGTACACTTCAAATGTTCAAGTTAATATCATTAATGAACAATTTATTTATTTTTCAAAACAAGAAAAAGTTTTAAATTTAACACTTTCATAGTCAAAGACATCATTTTGTGCAAATAAAATTTGGTCACTTGAAATAACCTATTGAAAGTTTAAGGAAAATGTTTATAAATAAGCATACTTCTTTCCTTCCATATGAAACATATGAAGAAGATGAGATCTCAACTAATTAATTGCGTGCTCTTAATCGTTAGACCTGCCCACACACAGATACACACACATATAACCAAACTATCACTCCAATGTTACCATTAAAATTTAATTATTTATATAATTATAAATTTGTAAGACTAATTTTGGTCTATATAGCCTTAAGAAAGAAAACCAAAGAGCTACTTGATTTGTTTTAGAGTTTTATTTATGTTTAAGAAAGCTTGGAGAAAAGTTCCTAGATTACTATAATTTTGATGAGATAAAAAATTAGATAAATTCTTATTATAACAAACTATTACTTTAATGCTAAAGCAATTTTTTGAAAGATATATATTTTTTACTATAAAAAAATATAAATATTTTATATAAACACACACTTATAATTATAAAATTTAAGATAATCAAAAAATTATATTAAAACATTTAAAAAATAATAAATAATAGTTCTCCTATCCATTAAAAATTTAAATTTATAATTCATTATCCATTATTTGTTATGTGCAATCATTTCAATAAATTTATTCATGAAATAAAAAGCCACATACTATAAAAGTATTACTTTTTTTTATATGCCTCAAATCCATTTTTTATATAACTTAAATCCCATCCCGATTGAATAAAATATAAATTATAACAGACATTTCCAATCATTTCAATAAATTTATTCATGAAATAAAAAGCTACATACCATAAAACTATAACCTTTATATATATAAAAATCGAATCCCATTGATAAAAGTACAAAGAAAACATACTTCAATATTTCTTAAATCCAATCCACATTAAGAAAAGTACAAATACAAAATTACATACCATAATAAAAGTATAGCCTTTATATTTATATATAAAATCCTATAAAATCCAATGCACACTGTGATAAGTACAAATAAAAAAGAACATTTGATTGACTTGGTGAACATAACTTTATCACTCAAAAATCCAAACAAAACTATATACAATATCATGTTCCACAGTTATAATATAAATCAAACCAGTTCATGACTCATATTTTTCAAAAGAATGAAACATTGATCTCCATATCGATATGTTTGTAGTTATTTTTAAATGGTTAATAATAAAATTATAATTTTGATTTTCTAATTTAAAATTTATATGGGTATTTAGTATATTAAATTTTTCTTATTTTCAATATATTCATTTCATTATTTTGTGTTTAAATAGAATTATTATAATTATTATATCTTTAATGGTATTGATATTCTACGTCGGATGCGGGTGTAATGTCCCCAAAATTTGAAAAAAACATTTATAAGCGAGTTAAATACTGCCTAATCTAGACATTAAGTTATCTTCTGCGGAATATGTTGGTCATGGATTTCTAAATCAAAGTGTCATAAGCTTGTCCTTACCATTTCTATGTGTTTTCCTAAGTAGTTACTGATGAAATTATGTATCATGTTTATTTTACTTGAACTGGTTTAAATGATTACTCTGCTGATTGATTTTTTTTGTCATGCATGTGCATATACTCGTTCAATTATATCTTACTTTCTGGTTATAAGTTTTGTTCATTGTTTATGGAAAATCCTGAATTTAACTTTTAACTGTCAAGGGGTGGAATGGCGGGACTTGTATCCCTTCTGGGGCCACTTGAAGAGGTAACTCTTATTAGGAATACAGCACCTTCTGCAGACAAAAGTTGCTCCTCTGGTTTGAATGGTTCAGATCTAGAACAAATGAGGGAACAACTAGGTTGAGAACTTTTCCTAAACATTATAGATGCCTAGAATACAACCTTTGATAAAAGACCTGTAGACCTGTAAAAACATATCAAACATGCAACATCATTAAAGATACCAGAGAACTATCTATAAATCCATATTAGTGACTAAGGAATCCAATAATATATATGTGAGATCAACACAACAGATATATGGGAAGGAAACCAACTTTGCATTAAAAATAAATGAAAGAGCTTACAACCATTTTGCCTTAGTGTTGATGCAGTCCTTCACAAGACTATCACCTCATCCCCAATAGCTCCAACTTGCTCTTCTATGCTCTCTAATGGATTAGGTCAAGATGTTAATTCAACAGCATAACTTTACTTCTCTCTTCTCTCTTCCAGCCATGGAGCATGAGTTTGTATTTATAGGGCTCAAAGGGATAGGAATGGTTGAGAAATTGGTGGGTGAGGTGGCCATGAGATCCTCAAAGGAGGGATTTCGAGCTCAACTGACCCATGTGAGTAGGGATAAGTTTAGACACGAGGCTCTTGTTCTAGAAGCTTCGTGAAACCTCTTTTTTTCACCTTTTACCAAGGGCACCGCTTATACTCTTTTATGACAGAGCGGTGAAGGATAAGAACCGCACCAACAACAACGGTTAAAGGCAGTGGCATCGCCTGGTTTCCACATGACTTGGGCGATGTTGCACAAGGTACCACTTATCTTCTTGAGGGTAAGAGTGGTGCTGAGATTTTGTATATTAAAACCAACACCTAGAGCATGTTTCACTTCAAGTTTTGGGATTTGAGGGAAAATATTTGTGTTAGGGATCTTATCACATGCTCGTGACAGATTTTGAGTGTAATAGAATGCTCCCCAAAACATGAGGCTAGAGGGATACGATAGGCGAGAGCTTTGATAGAGCAAGTTATCACTTCGAGGTAAGAGCAAGCTTGATCGGAGAGTGTCGTCGAGTAGGCATCTGCAATATATCTTTGACTTATGAATACATGTAACCTCATCATGGCTGCAGACAAATACAAGGCAGATCCATGAGAGGAATGAACAACCATGGCTACTAGAATACAGTGTAGATCCATGTGATAGAGGACTCAAACATGGACATAGCTACTAGATATACAACATAGATCTATGTCATACAGACGCAAATTTGAGCATAGCCACAACCATACAAATGTGGATCCATGCTGATACTTCATACATTATAGTCCATCGCAACCCGGGGAAAAATCTATGAGCGTTTAACAAATACCCAGGGTCTTCATCTCGTCTTCCACAAAGTGCGATCCTATCCATGTGATTACAATGATCTGAAGTCTAACATGGTAGAAACCACTTGATTACCGGTCAATGATGTTAACCGTTAACAAGTGCGAGGGAGATCACCATTGATGTCAATGATTCCCAAGGTACCCTAGTACAATCTACTGGGTGTGAATAGATGTTTTGATGTCGAACACCCAGTGGAATATTTCGATCAAAGGTCAATGATGTGAACCTATGTTGAGAGCGATAGAATCTGTCATTGAAGCATACATATATCAAGGTACTAAATTTGTTTCTAAGACTATTTCCTGGATGATGAGCTAATGTCGACAGGAATAGTCTCGTTGAAGGAGGGCCACGATGAATCCCACATCGACGACACGAAACTTGGAATAAAGTGCTAGAATGTTGTAGATAATGTAACCATAGGATTGAATCAAAGTACTGACACAAAGGTTGTTTCAACTACAGGGGTAAATTTCTTTCTTTCCTTTGAACATTGGGCGGCACGACAAAAGATTTGGCAGCATGACTAGACCAGACAGACACATAATACGACTATGGACAATGCATTATTTTGAAAGACTCAAAGGAGTAACATGACTCATGAAAGTGGATCGACTAGTAAGTCAGCTGAATACCCAATTGACTGAATGATATGTAGACAAGTGCCATGTTCAAAGGTGACAAACAACTGCCATTAGATTTGAAAAATGATTCCCTTCCCTTAATTTCCCCATCATTATTGATGAATGCCTCTTTTTCGTTTTTACGAGTCCAAAGAGGGTAACAAACACTTGTTTTAGCTCATCCAAAGATAAGTCCATTCCCATATATTTCACGAACTTGAGAATGGAGGGGTTCGTTCCCAAAAAAGGGTCTCTCAGTGTATAGTTTAACGAGTCCAATGAAAGTAAACTCAGTATCATTCATGTTTAGAGAGTCTAAACGAAGACGAAAGAAAAATCCAAAAGGTCCTTTTTCGTAAATAGTCTATTCGAATCGAAAAATAGATAACCTATCGTCGGAGAGACGACTCTTCAAACACTTTTACGAGTATGAAGAAGAAAAGTACTTGACAATCTTTTCATATTTAGGGAGTCCGAAAAGAGTTTAAAGGAGAATCCATTAGGTCTCTTTTTATGATGAGAAGTTTTACGAGCCTAAAAAGAATAAAAAAAGGACTCAGAACTTTGATATTCAGTTTTGAGAGCGTGACCAAAGTGTCGAAAAAAATGCTCAAGGACTTTTTCCTTTTTATGGAAGTACAAACTACTCAGTAAAAACCACACAAGAGCAGGTAGAGTTGAGGGTGAGATAATTTTTCCGTGCACAGGAGCAGGCAGAGGGAAAGTGAAGTTTGGGGCTCCATTTTTCCTTTGGCTGAATGATCAAATCCTCATGATTGAGGATTATGCGTATGCAAGAACTGATTTCAAAGGTGACCCTGACCTACCACTTCCACCTGGCAAGCAGTGGGGAGATATGGGTAAGAAACAAAACTCTAAGATGGCAATTTGTGTTTTTGTTTTTTAATGTTTTTTATTTTTTATGTAAAGTAACAAGACCTAAAACTTTTAATGCAGATGTTGGATTGGCACAACCTGGGGGATCTTCCCCATTGGATAGATGAGCAGGAGCTCAGTTTGTTCAACGAGGTGATGACCTGATGGGAGAGCTAGAGGAGAACCTGGAGAGGTTGACTCTGGATATACCTGATGCATCCATCGACGATCTCTCGATGTGATATCAGAGGCACACATCAGGAGTGCCAGGATGTTTTAGCCATTTGCTACGTAGAGTAGTGTAGGATCTGATATACTACCATGAGCATCACTAGATATTTATACATGAAGT
>LPNX010564612.1:494826-579285 GCA_001517045.1 Pseudotsuga menziesii | reverse complement strand
ACAGACTTTTACTTCTGATGTTTATATGCTTCAAATGAAAAATGTATTTACATGAGTTTTATATGTTTTTAGTGTTTATTTACACTGTGATGAACCATGTTTGATTTTCATGTTATGAATGGGTGATATACCAATCTAGGATATAATTTTGTTAGCTGGAATATTTCACCTCATGCAGACAGCAAGGTGTTCCACTGGTCTGAATGGTTCAGATCCAGAAAAAATAGAGGATAGAGGTTGAAGACTCTCCCTAGACGCTGTAGATCTCTAGAATACAAGGCTTTGACAGTTCACCTATGTACCTGCAAAAATCTCAACACGAAACGAATCAAAGCAACCAGAATATGATCTACTAATCTATGCTAGTGACTAAGGAATCTAGCAACATATATATGTGAAATCACAACAACAACATCATATGTGGGACAGAAATCAACTTGCATTATAAATATGAAGAATTTTACAACCAAGCCTTAGTGTTGACATGCATCTCCATGAAACCAGCTCTTCATTCCCAAAATCTCTAAGTCTAGCTCTCTATGCCCTCTCCAAATGATCTTGGGCCAAGGATCAATCCAACAACATAACAATACCTTCAATGTTCTCCCCTCAACCATGGCTATGAGCTCATATTTATAGGGATTTAATGGATAGATATGGTTGAGAAATTAGTGGGTGAGGTGGCCTATAAGATCCTAGGATGAGGGATCTCAAGCTCAACCAACCCACAACAGTATGGATAAGGCAGTACACGAGGCTTATCATCTAGAAGCCTTGAGAAACTTCTCTTTTTCCCTTTTTAACCAGGGTACCGTGCTTCTCCTTCTATGACAGAGCAACTCTGGTAATAACTGCCTTTGGACCAAGGGAAATGGGTGGTGGCACCGCTTGTGGACAACCGATGAAAGGCGGCGCGAGTAGGCATACCACTCCTAGATAAAGGGGCATGTGCGGTGCTGGGAATTTGTATCACAGATTGATGAAAAACCATTTAGTTTCCACTCTAGAAGCTGGGATTTAGGGCAAGTAGGTATGCCAAATGTCTTATCACATGATGGTGACAGGATTTTGGTATAACAGGATGCCCCCCAAAGCATGAGTCATAGAGTGATACAATAAACAAGAGCTTTGAGAACAAGTCTTCTCCAAGAGATGAAAATGTCGGCTCAATCGGAGTATGTAGTCAAGTAGGCATCTGTAGTACATTAGTATGCTGACTCATATACACAAGTAACCAAAATCATAGCTGCAGACCAATACAAGGCGGATCCATGAGTGGAATGAACAAGCATGGCTACTAGAATACAGCATAGATCCATGTGATAGAGGACTCAAACTTGGACATAGCTACCAGACACACAACATAGATCTATATCATACAGACGCAAATTTGAGCATAGCCACAACCATACAAATGTGGATCCATGCTAGATATACAAAAATCCATCGCAACCTAGGGAAAAAGAAATTAGCGATTTTAAACAAATGCCCAGGGTCTTCGTCTCATCTTCCACAAAGTACGATTCTATCCATGTGATTACAATGATCTGAAGTCGAACATGGTAGAAACCACTTGATTATCGACCAATGATGTGAACCGTTAACAAGTGCGAGGGAGATCACCATTAATGCCAATGATTCCCAAGGTACTCTAGTACAATATATTGAGTGCGAATAGATTTCTTGATGTCAAACACCCAATCGATTCTATCGTTCAAAGGTCAATGATGTGAACCTATGTCAAGAGTGAGAGAATTTTTCATTAAGGCATACAGATCTCAAGGTACTAAATATTGTTTCTAAGACTATTTCTCGGATGATGAGCTGATGTTGATGGGAATAGTCTTGTCGAAGGAGGGCCATGATGAGTCCCACATCGATGACACCAAACTCGGAACATAGTTCTGGAATGATGTGAATGTAGTAACCATATGATTGACTCAAAGATACTGACACAAAGACTGTGTAGACTGCAGAGGTAAAACTTCTTCAGATCCCCTTTGAACATCGGGTGGCACGACAAAATGACTTGGTAGCATGACTAGACATGACAGTTACACAATGTGACAGTGGACAATGCATTCTTTTAAAAGACTCAAAGGATTGACATGACTCATGAAAGTGGATCGTCACGGAGATTAGCTGAATACCCAATTGACTGACATGATTGTGCAGACAAGTGCCATGTTCAAAGGTAACGACAAACAACTGCCATTATTTGCAAAATTATTCCCTTCCCATTTTCCCCATCATGATTGATGAGTGCCTCTTTTTGATTTTACGAGTTCAAAGAGAGTAACAAACACTCGATGTAGCTTTTCAAAAGACAAGTCCAGTCTCATATGTTTTACGAACCTGAGAGAGGAGGGGTTCGTTCCCAAAAAGGGTCTCTCAATGTTTAATTTAATGAGTCCACTGAAAGAAAAATCAGTATCGTTCATGTTTAGAGAGTCTGAACAAACACATAAGAAAAATCCATGGGGGTCCTTTTTCGTATGATTTAGTCTCTAAGGCCCGAAAAAGTGTAAAATCATACCTTAGAGAACTCTTCCAGTCATGATTGGCTAGAGTGTTCCTTTCTCGTAAATAGTTCTATCTGAACCGTGAAAGAGATAACCTACCATTGGTCGGATGACTCTTCAAATAATTTAACGAGCATAAACAATACAAGATCGCTCGATAATCTTTTCATATTTAGGGAGCCTGGAAAGAGTTTAAAGAGAACTCCATGAGGTTCCTGTACCCAACGTAATGTTTTACGAGCTTGGAAAGAATCGAAAATGGACTCGACGACCTTTTCGTATTTAAGGAGCATGAAAAATAGGTGAAAAGAGAACTCCATTAACCTTTTTCTTGTTTGAATCTAGAGCACAAAAAAGTAATAAACTAATCTCAAACCACTTTTCATGTTTTAACCAGAGCACAAAAAATGAAAAGTAAGCTCAAAGATTGGTTTCATTTTTATGCAAGCTTGAAATGAATGGGTAAACTATGCTTGAAAAATCCCATTAACATGATATATATAGGTTGGAATCTTGCCCCCAGCATGATTTCTAGCAAATCCTACCCCTAACATGGTTGCTAGCGGCTCGACATGTCCCCAAGCATCATTTCATTGGACGATTCTTCTTCCATACCCAACGTAAAAAACCTAGTTACTAATGTGAAAATGTTCACCAGGGGGGTAGGAAGAACGAGAATCGAGAAGGGGAAAAGAAGGTTCAAGTTCTAACACTAAAGTGAAGACTCGACTCAAGGGAAGGGGATCTGTTTCATTTTTACACAAGCTTGAAACAAAAGGTAACTATGTTTGGAATATGGTTTCATTTTTATGCAAGCTTGAAACCAAAATCTAAACTATGCTAAAGGAGACCTAATTCATTTTTTAACAAGCTTGAAATGGAATGGGAGCTTTGCTCAGGAATGGTTTCATTTTTATGCAAGCTTGAAACAAAAAGGTAAACTATGCTTGAGGAGTGGTTTTATTTTTTAACGAGCTTGAAACCAAAAGTAAACTATGCTCTAGACATGGTTTCATTTTTATGCAAGCTTGAAACCAAAAGCGTAAACTATGCTCTAGACATGATTTCATTTTTATGCAAGCTTGAAAGCAAAAGCGTAAACTATTCTTAAGGGATGGTTTTATTTTTTAATGAGCTTGAAACCGAAAGTAAACTATGCTCTAGACATGGTTTCATTTTTATGCAAGCTTGAAACCAAAAGTGTAAACTATGCTTAAGGAATGGTTTTATTTTTTAATGAGCTTGAAACCGAAAGTAAACTATGCTCTAGACATGGTTTCATTTTTATGCAAGCTTGAAACCAAAAAGCGTAAACTATGCTTAAGGAATGGTTTTAATTTTTAAAGAGCTTGAAACCAAAAGTAAATTATGCTCTAGACATGGTTTCATTTTTATGCAAGCTTGAAACCAAAAGCGTAAACTATGCTTAAGGAATGGTTTTATTTTTTAACGAGCTTGAAACCACAGGGTAAACTATGCTCTAGAACCTGCTCCTATCCAACATGATATCCATAAGTTGGTAGGTTTCCCCCTTACATAAGAAGCTAGAAACTTAACTCCAATATGATGTCCAGAGGCTGGAGACATGCCCCCCATTTTACCTATGATGGGAAGAAGCTAACGAGAAGAAGGGGAAGGAACCACAACAACATGCGGCACATTTAAAGCAGTTTGACTACTAGGAGTAATGCGATGGTTAGGTGTAACAAAGGAGATCTGATCAATGGTCACAACCTTCCAATCATGGGGAAAATGCATAGCTCTAAAGAGTGTGGACACTACAGCTTTCATGGCGTACACATAATCACGTCTATGGAGCATATTGAAATCTAAAGGACCTTGGACCACCATAACATCAATGCAGACAATTTTCCCTCCTAATGTAATAGGAAAATGAGGAAGGATCCCTAAGGGTGCAGTAGGCCTTTGATTAAAAGCCAGTATCTGATCGGTGGTTGGCACAAGATGAGGAGAACCTAAAGCTTTCCAAGTAGTTGAGGATAGAATACTAACAGAAGCCCCTTCGTCAATAATAGGGCGAAGTATCCTCCTAGAAGTAACATTCACAACTATCTGGAAAGGAACACTCGAATGAATATGAGACTCTATTAGGTTACTCCAGTCAAAGGAAATAACCTCACTACTCAGAGAGGGTTCTGTCGAAACAGAAAAAATCTCCTCTTGTCGAGAACAATCAGAACGGAACGTAAAAACTTTAGCAGGTTTGAGTTCATTCTCTACTGGAAGAGAAGAACAAGATGAAGATTTGGTCAAAGAGACTACTTCAGTCTTAACACTCTCTGATGAAAGAGCGGGATCGGGTGGAAATGACACTGACTCAACCACTTTAACTTCACTCTCAAAAGGAGGAGTGGGATCAACCACAGATAAATATGAATCGACCACTTGGTCAACCAGTGGGGGATCGAGGGATAACTTACTATCACTTGTTGATGATCAGTAATATTTTCCAACCAACACGAAGCTTCATCCGTGTTTGGACAAAGAAAAGTACGATGCATAGCCTTGTATATCAAACAAGGATACAAGACTTTACCCTTACGACCTTTTACCAATGGGTTACTGGTTGAGGGAGTATCGTCAACATGATGATCAGAGGTTGATGACATAGATGGTTTGGACCTTTTAGACTACTCTTCTTATACAAGGGAGAGACCGGGACACTCCTTAAGAAGGTGGTCCCCCTTGCAAAGCTTACAAGGGAACTTGGGTTTTTCGAGCGTTCTCTTAGAATGAGCACCATCAAGAGCAGATGGTTGCTGCTTTTTCTCTTTCTTATCCTTCTTCTTTTTACCCTTCCCTTTCTTCTTCTTCTTATCCACATGACTACTAACCATAGAGCTTTGGTCAAGTGAAGAAAAAGAAAGGGGTGGAACGAAAACTGATGAAGAAGGAGAGGGATTAGGTTGAGGTCGATCCTCTCCTGGAGGAGAGGTGACATTTGAGACATTAGGTGTAACAGGATATACCAGATTAAATAGCCAGACCGGTAATCCTATAGTTAATCCAAGAATATTTAGAGTGGAAATAAAGGGAGGACCAATACCTTCACTTGGAGGGAATACAAAAGGTACACCTTGGAAAGGGACCTCTTGAGTGGTAGCCCTAGATTGGGATGCCATCTCTAAATTCTCTAATAACCCCCTAACTACCACGCACAAGCAAGTACTACTCAAACTAAAAGCAACAAGAAAACATGTGAAAGGAGTGCATAAGAGTCAGGAACCTCACAGGATAGGCCAAAAGGATAACTCAGATGGTTTGAGGATTCCTAAAAGGGTCTCCCGATATACGCAAGGTACGAGGGAGCTCAAATCGGTAGTAGTGTTGTCTAATGCATAACCGTTCACAAGGGGCCTTCCAATATACAATCAAGTATGTGAAGTACCTTTCTATATACCTCAAGGGTATGTGAAAGGCCATTCGATATACCGACGATACATGGAAGAACCGCGCGAGTCCCGGAATGTAATGCTGACAAATAACGACAGCTCCTATGCTTAACGACGCCCGAACACGTCTCTTACTTATCACTCAAATTGCTAAAATTTTTAACCTAGTACTATCGTTAATTTTATCTTGTATGTTTAGGTGGAACCATGGAGTGAAAACTTGAATTTAAAGAAGATGCACACCGATCTATATGATAATGCAAGTTTTCCTCTTCAATGAAATTCTACCTAAGAGAGGGAGAGAGATTTACTTTTCTTCCAAAAAATGCACACCCAAATGCAAATGCAATTCTATATTTTCAAACGAAAAGGGAAATATCAATGCACCCCAACAGTCTTCAAAGCGAATAAAAAAGAGATCTAGAGAACATCAAACATAAATAAACCAAAAATGTTTCCTATCTTTTCATGCTTGAAAAAGATGCATAAAAACTTAATGGAAAGATGATTTCACTAACGTTTCCAAACAAATCTAACTCTAATGCACGCAAAGCTGAAAACATATATTTCTTCTTGATGAAAGTAAGATCTAGAATTTCAAACAATCATGCACAAAACAAGAAGAAAATCGTTCAACAAACTTGCGAATAAAGCGAAAGAGAGAGAAAACTAAAAATTCTCTTTGAAACAAAAAGGAAATGAAGAACCAATATTTCCTACCAAGCACTGAAAAAATCAACATGCAAAAGGAAACAAGAATCACCCCAAGCAAAGAAAGACTCGAAACAACATGGATCATTCATGCATTCCAAGTCTCAAAAAAACCAAGGCATACACATGAAAATGAAATGTATATTTCCTATTCGAATGAATAATATCTACAGAAAAGAGAAAGAGGTTTCAAGCAAAGAAAATAATGGAAAATCCAATGCAAGAAACATAAACTCTCTTTGAATGTGAAGGGAATATAACAATCAAAGTGACTGCAGAATACATAATTAAAAAATACACTTCATTTTCTTCAAAAGTAAGCCAAAAACACACAAAAATCAAAATACAAAGTCTGGAATAGGGCCTACCTGGCACCACGCAGATGAAGCTAATGACAGGAGGTTTTGAGGCAGAACCGCTCCTTGCTCACTGGATTCAGGCGGTGGCACCGCGAGCTACTAACTAGACTCAGGCGGTGGCACCGCTTCTTGCCAACAGAACATGTGTGGTTCCCTGTAGATGACCAAAACACAAGAAGAACGAAGGATCCATTCAGAAAAAGGCTAGATCAAGGCAAATACTGTTGAATTGAGTATGGAAACAGAGCATAAAAGACCGAAATGACTCAGATCTGAACAGATCTGGAGGTTTCAAACCCAAACAGAGTCAGTCAGAGAGTAGATATAACTGAAGAGAGTTAAAGAAGAAGGAGCTTGGATTTGGACAAGAGTTATAGACTGAGGAAGATCAGAACAACTGATATAACTATCCCCAGTGGAGTCACCAAATTTGTTAGCCAGAATATTTCACCTCCTACGAATAGCAAGGTGTTCCACTGGTCTAAATGGTTCAGATCCAGAAAATATAGAGGACAGAGGTTGAAGACTCTCCCTAGATGCTGTAGATATCTGGAATACAAGGCTTTGACAGTTCACCTGTGTACCTGCAAAAAGATCAACACGAAATGAATCAAAGCAACCAGAATATGATCTACTAACCTATGCTAGTGACTAAGGAATCTAGCAACATATATATGTGAAATCAAAACAACAACATCATATGTGGGACAGAAATCAACTTGCATTAAAAATATGAAGAATTTTACAACCAAGCCTTAGTGTTGACATGCATCTCCATGAAACTAGCTCTTCATCCCCAAAAGCTCCTACTCTAGCTCTCTATGCTCTCTCCAAATGATCTTGGGCCAAGGATCAATCCAACAACATAACAATACCTTCAATGTTCTCCCCTCAATGATGGCTATGAGCTCATATTTATAGGGCTTTAATGGATAGAGATGGTTGATAAATTAGTGGGTGAGGTGGCCTTTAAGATCCTAGGATGAGGGATCTCAAGCTCAACCAACCCACAACAGTAGGGATAAGGCAGTACATGAGGCTTATCATCTAGAAGCCTTGAGAAACTTCTCTTTTTCCCTTTTAACCCAGGGTAACATGCTTCTCCTTCTATGATAGAGTGGTTCTGGTAATAACCGCCTATTGACCAAGGGCAATGGGCGGTGGTACCGCTTGTGGAAAACCGATGAAAGGCAGTGCGAGTAGGCATACCGCCCCTGGATAAAGGGGCATGCGCAGTGCTGGGAATTTGTATGACAGATTGATGAAAAACCATTTAGTTTCCACTCCATAAGCTAGGATTCAGGGCAAGTAGGTATGTCAAATGTCTTATCACATGATGGTGACAGGATTTTGGTATTACAAATTTTCTAATGCAATTGAATGCAATCAACAATTGCATTGTCATCCCTAGGGATATGCCTATAAGTGATAACCTAAAACAACCTTTTCAATAGACGTACCCTTCGATAGAGACAGAGAAATATAGGGTTTCTGATGGTATAGACCTGGTTCAAATGACAAACCACTAGCTATGAATCCATAAAAACTACCAAGTCATGAATGTCCCGAGATGCAACCTCAGTCAAAAGACCTATGACTAATTCATACTCAGCAATATTGCTAGTAGTAGGACCAATACAAACTGCTCCTGAATTGACTACATCATGTGCAGGGGAATATAGAACCCAAGCAACTGAAGCAAGGTTTAGGGTATGGCGGTAAGCACCATCAGTGAAGCCATAAAAAGTCATCTGATCTGCATAACCAAAACATGGTATAAATAGTCTAGTCATTAAACTCAAAACCATATTGAAAATACTAAAACACACTAAAAAGTAAGACAATGGACATATATACACGGTCCCATGCTTGAATGATCTAGGCATAGTACCTCTTCAGGTACAACCAATTGCGAGGTTGCCAAAAGGGGACTCCATCATAATCCATGAGCTCATAGGCCCCTTTCTCTAAGACCTTGGAAATGATAAAAGGACCATACCACATTGATTCAAACTTTCCTTTTCCTAGCTTATCATGTCTCTGATCATAAGTCAGGACTAGGTCACCTTCGTTAAACAAACGGGGTTCAACAGATTTATCGTACTATGCCTTGACGCATTTCTTGTGTGCCTCATTAACTAAGGCAACATCTTGTCTAGTTTCGTCAAGGTTGGTCAAGTATAAAAAACTTTCTTCCTCAGTAGAAGTATTAGGGAGAAGTTCGACGGCAAGTTTCAAAGATAGAATCTGACATTGAATAGGTAGGACAGCTTCTAGTCCGTATACTAACTGAAAGGATGTAAAACAAGTTGTTGTTTTCACTAATGTTCTATAAGCCCATAGAGCAAAGAAAAGAGTCTGGTTCCAGTTGGATTTGTGATCTCCAACCATTCGACATATCATAGTTTTTAAAACTTTATTAATGGCCTCAACTTGACCATTGGCTTGTGGATAATAGGGAGTTGAGTTTTCATGGCGAAAACCCAGCTTAGCACTTAACTCTGCCATCATCTGATTCCAGAAATGTGATCAATGATCAGTGAAAATAGACTAAGGAACTCCAAACCTAGCTATTACATGGTTAAAAAGGAAGAGGGTAGCAATCTTACCATCCTCTGCATATGTAGGCATAGCCTCACCCCACTTAGTAAAATAATCCATAGCTACAATGATGTAACCATGCCCCCCGACTGAGGTAGGCTTACAATGCATGAAATATATCCCCCACTTGGTGAAAGGGCCAATGGCAATGACAGGGTGTAATGGAGCAGGGTGGGTGCACTTTTTTGGATAAAAGTGTTGACAGGGTGGGCATTTCTTAACAACCTCATGACAGTCTTTAAAAATAGAAGGTCAGAAATAGCCAACGCGAAGGATTTTCTAAGCTGTAGCCATCCCAAAAAGACGACCACCACATGCTCCAGAATGGCAGTCATTTAGAACCTATTCAGCCTCGTCACGGGTGAGGCATCGTCGGAGAATGGTATCTATACCACGTCTATACAATGTATCATTGAGGATAAGATAGTATTTCGCATGGTGACGAATGCGGTGATGATCATCACGAGATATAGTAGGATGAAAATGCTGTGTCTGGAGATAAATGATTAAATTCCCATACCACTGATCAGTTGTGCTTATTAGGAACATAAATTCATCCGGGAATGAATCACTGAGCTTAGAATCCATTACAGCACATGGAAGGTCACACATCAGCTCTACAAAGACTAATGATTTCTTCGAAGCAGCTTTGGCAAACTCAAGGTCAAACTCCTGTAAGATGACAATCCATCGGGAGTATTTCCCCCTAGAACCTAACGAGTCAAGATGTAGTACATAAGGTTTTGGTTTGCAAGTACGGTAGTGGTGCGAAGAAGGATGTAGTGATGAAACTTTTGGACAGCAATGAACGTATCCAATGTTAGATTCTCCAGACGTGAGTATCGATTTTTGGAATCAAGAAGATTCTTACTTGCATAATAGATCACGTGTTCTAGGCCATTCTGGTCGTCTTGGGATAAAACCATTTCGATAGTAGTAGTAGAGGTAGCAACATACAAGAGAAAGTCCTTCGAGTAATATGGGGAGTGTATCATAAGTGAATGGGTCAGAGAGTGCTTAAGTTTATCGAAGGCTCGTTGAGCTTGGTCATCCCAGAGGAAGGGGGTATCCCTCTTAAGGAGACGCATATACCCATGTGTTTTCTCAGCAAAGTTACAAACAAAATGACGAAGAAAGTTTTCCTTCCCTTGCAAAATTTGGAGTTCAATCAAGTTGGTAGGGGTAGGTAGAGTGAGTATTGCAACAATATTTAATGGATCGTCCGAATACCATCTTTAGAAACCATGAAACCTAAGAGACATCTCGTATCAATACAAAAAACACATTTGTGTGGGTTCAATCATATTTTATAATGACGACATCTCAGGAAAATATCTCTAAGATGTTGAGGATGGTCTTCCCATTGTTGTGAATGCACAGGGAGATCATCAATTTAGGGCTCCATGATTTTCTTAATGTCGTGAAACGCATAGGACATGGCATGCTGTAGGAATGTGGCCCCAACGTTCTTAAGACCAAAGGGTAGCTTCCTATAGGTGAAGGTACCCCATGGGAATATAAATCTCGTCTTGTACTGATTGACGGGCAATATCGCAATCTGATTGTAGCCGAAAAAGCTATCCATAAATGAGAAGATGACACTCCCAGCACAGTTATGAATAATGTGATCGATGTGTGGAGTCTAAAAGTTGTCCTTAGGAAAATCTTTATTCAGATCTTGGAAATCGATGCAGACTTGAATATGTCCCTGATTTTTATTCACAGGAACGATATTCGATACCCATTCTGTCAAGAGTATAGGATAAATGAACCCTGCCTTCAGAAGTTTTTTGACTTCAGCTTTGATAGCTGCAACCTTTCGTAGATGGACTTGTCTTAATTTCTGTCTAACTCGTCTGGCTGTAGGATAGGTTTTCATCTCATGGACTACAATAGATGGATCTATCCCAGGCATTTCTTTGTAAGACCAGGAAAAAATGTCTCAGAATTCTTTAAAAAGTGCTCTATATTCTTCAATTTCATCTATTGAACAGTTCTGCCCTATGTGAACATGTTCAACAGTTCCAGGATTGATCGATATGCCGAGTCGAGCCATTTTGGTAATGTTGAATAAATTTCCTTCAGACTCGAAATCTTGCAACAAGACAGGTGTTTGCGGGGCATCAACAATATCAGTACCCAAGAGAGATACAAAATAATTATCTGCATAACTGGTATTGGGGAGGAACAAGGATCGGCGATGGTAATCCTCCCATACTGATTCATTCACGTTCATAATCTCCATGATGGACTCGTCGGAGGGAAAAGTCTGAGGGAGATAATCTAGAACATGAAGTGAAGGTTCTAACCAGTAGGGCAAGTGGTAAGGATCTGAAGCCACAAGATGAAGCTCATCTATATGGGAAGCGGAAACAGATTGGATAACATCATAAACGACTTCATGCAGGCTAGGCAAGGATGTCTAAACAACTTTCCTACCCTTAGGATCATAGCTGAACGAAGAGATCATATTAATGGTTGTTTTTTTTGTGCTAGAAGGGGCTAATGGAAACACGCCCATAAGGGAGGGGTGTTTCAACATCCCTACCCCAATCAACTGGTAAGGAGGAGGGGATTGACCTAGCAAAGGGAATTTTTTTGTTGTATTGGTAGTAACATCCGGTGTATAAAAATCAAGTTGATCAATCATCACAATTCTTCCCAAATGCAGAAATTAGAGGGTTCTAAACACCGTTGAAGCGACAGCTGACATAGTGTAAAACCAATTTCTTCCTAAGAGAAGATTGTAGTCTAACGGGGAATCCACTACTTCCACCTGAATGGAAACCGTTTTTTGCCCTAGCTCTACTAAAAGGGTTGGCATGAGGCCATGGGGTTGGAAACCTCTTCCATCAAAGGATTTTAGGATTGTCGGTGATTTTACAAGCTCAAGAGAGCCAATGGATTTCCAACAGGACAGAGACAAAACAAAGGTTGAAGCACCTTCATCTAGAATAGTCTGAAATGCCCTTTTCCCAAATACTCTTGTTACAATTTGAAAATCCAATTGGTGGGGTAATCTAGGTTTGAGGTTCTCTAGATTGAAATGAATCATATTTGTGTCACCCAAGTCCATGGCTCCTAAGGTGGTCAATAAGTTTTTGTAATGTGTAGGACAACTTTGTAGCACTTCTAAGGTAGACATTGCACATGGTGCCTAAGCTAGGTCTTCTACAACATTATAGAACTATGGAACTAGGGAATTATGATTGAAAGCAACCTTTCTAAGAGTACTCTTGGGTGGACGCAAAATCATGTTGAGATTAGGCTTCTTGATTGTTAGGGGACCAGTAGACGAGGATGCAGGAGAACCAGAAGAAGGAACTTTATCTGGAGAAGGTTTCTCGATTTTCTTCTCCTCAGGTTTGTCATATGACTGACTTTGAGTCGCTATATTAATAGTTTTCAATGACATCATTCGAATTTCCTCTGTAGAACTAGAATTTACCTGGTTAGACATGTGGTCTACCAGTTGTTGTTGAGAGGGAAAATGATCAGTAAGAACTGCGGGTGCGGGGTTACTCTTTAAAAACTTATTAATTTCATCACGTCGGGGACACTCCTTTGTAAAATGATTGCCACCACCTAATTAGCAGAGGTATTTAGCTTTCCTTTTTCCTTTCTTGTCATTCTCTGGGGAAGTAGGTTTGGGATTTTCCTATTGGTTTCCAGGTTTCTTTTTTTTACCTTTTCCTTTCCTCTTACTACTGGATGACTGCATAATTTGAATAGAATTCACCTCGGCAGAAACTGTAGGATTGGAAGGAGTAGTAGTGGAAGGACTGGGTTGTTTGGCAGCTTTTACTACTAACAGAGACTGGATTGAACCGATAACCCCATCAACAAGAGTTTCTACAGGTGGCTTAGCCGGGTCTGTGCTGGGACGAGGAGCTTTAGGAATTAGATCATATAAGGTTCTAGACTGGGAATATACCAAGTCTAGATATTGAGCGCGACTAATGGCCTGCTCTTCAGTAACAACACCTCCCATAGCCACATATCGGGCAATGGGTGGCAACAAAGACTTCGTAAACCAATCAGCTAAGAGTTGGTCCACGATAGGAGCTTTAATGAGCCTTCTCTGCCTTCTCCATTCATGAATATGATCTGAAATATGTGTGGAGGTATTTTGACGTAGAGAGGTCAAAAGGTCTATACCTGTTTCACAGTGAATGGGTAGCTGAAAGTGTATGAGGAAGACAGTTGCCAAAGCACTAAAATCCACAAACGAGTGTCGTGGAAGTTCAATATACCACTTCGTGGTCGTACCAGTCAAAGTGCGCTGGAAGAGTCTCAATCGAATAGAATCATCCATCAAGGAATTTGACGAACACCATAAATGGAAAGTCATAACATGATTCTTGGGATCATCTCCCTTCTTACCATCGAATTTCAGAATATCCGATGGTAACTTGACAGGAATAGGAGGCCATGAAGAATTGTGTTGGATGGGGTCATTGATCACTTTGGAGAAATCGGGCAAGTCCAAAGTTTCTAGGAAAGGTAACTAACGATTCAGTTCAACATATTGGTAATATTGATAAGGCATGTAACCACTAGTAGGATCGTAAGTGGATTGATACATAGGCTACTGAAAAGGTTCATGAGACGATGAACCTCTTGAAGATGGGCCTCCAGGGTTAGGGCCACCAGGAACACCAGGGCCATTAGGAGGATTAGTAGGAGGACCGCCAGGACCACTGGGACCAATAGGAACTCCAGGACCACCAGGACCATCGGGACCACTAGGAGGAGGACCACCAAGACCCCCAGGACCACCAAGAGGAGGAATACCAGGACCCTCGGGACCATCAGGAGGAGGGCCACCAGAACCCCAGGGACCACCAGGAGGAGGACCACCAGGCCCCCTAGGGGGAGGACCTCCATAGGGCCGCCCTTCGGGACCTCCAGGACAACTAGGACCTGTGGTGGGAGGACCCCCATAAGGTGTCCCTCCGGCACCTCCAGCCGTATGAATAGGTATTCCTCCCAATGTTGGCATGTAGGACTAGTTGGGTTGCCCCCATGGGGTAAAAGTATTTCTAGGATATGGAATTCCAATGTATAACATGCCTATAGGGTTAGGTTGGTAATTGACATTTCTTATAGGTACTTGATTTCCTAGGTGACCATACCCCTAGGAATATTGATTAACAACAGGTTGTGCCCCTAAGGGTTGATCTAAACTCTATGGAGGGTTAACTATATTCGTAGGAGGAACGTAAATCGTGGATGTTCCTGCATTAGAGTTCTGTCTATTATGAGTAACAACTCCACTAGAAGGTAATGTAGATCATGCCAAGGGTTTCCCCCTGGCACTATAAGGTACTAATACAACTGGAGTTGAAGGTTTCCCCCCAGCCATAGAAGACCTAGGAGGACTAGAAACAAACCTAACATTTGCAACCGTAGGGTTGGAAGTTTGACCTAGATGGTGTGAACTCTCAACAGGGTCGATAGGTTTCATAGAATCAATCAATGAATGATATCTGGATGTCCAAGGATCCGTATTACAGGGGAGAAGAGCCTACATAGGTTCTTTATGAGGGATTGGGGTTGCTAAGATAGTATCTAGTCTTTACGTTCTCTCCTGAAAATATCGTGCACGGTGAATAGCTGACTGAATTTGTCTATATTTCTCTTCACTTGGTGAATAATTTTTAGGTGAGGGCTTATGTACTCCAAATGAAGAAATGTCATGTCCCATAGAAGTTCCCCAAAATGGAGCATCTAGGCCATAATCTAGATGAGCAGGGCTATCAACATGACCTTCCACAGGACCATGGAAAGAAGTGTCACCCACAAGAGGTTGTTGGACCAAGGGAGTAACGTAAGAGGCAAATTGGTCTCCACCTTCTACAACTAGGTTCTCTTCCACATGAGAAGTAGTTGTAGCTCCTTGGTCAGTAGCTTCCATTAGACCTTCTCCTGCGACGAGAGGAAATTTAGGTGGCAACTCTTGTGTTCTTCTCGACCGTCTCAAGTGAAACTCAGCTAGATTGCATAGTCTCTAATCTAACCTAGGGTTTCAAAAGCTAAAAAAAACAAACCAAAAAAATTTCTCCTACTCAAGCTATAGGCTGAAAAGAAAATTAAAATGACAGGATGAGCTCAAATGGTCGGTCTCTCACCAGGATTGTCAAGTAGGTGCAACTCGCAATATACCACAAGGGTATGTGCATAGTAACCTCCCCAAATGTTTTTTTCGGTGTATTTCTCCACACAATATGGCTAAAGGGATTTTCTCAGATAGATAGGGTATCCTAGTGGGGTCTCCTGATATATTCAAGGTATGTGGGAGCTCAAATCGGTAGTAGTGTTTTTTAATGCACAACCGTTCACAAGGGGCCTTCTGATATACAATCGAGTACGTGAAGTGCCTTTCTATATACCTCAAGGGTATGTGAAAGGCCATTCAATATACTAATGGCATGTGGAAGAACCGCACGAGTCTCGAGATGTAGTGCAGACAAATAACGACATATCCTACATTTAATGACGCCCGAACGCGTCTCTAACCTAGCACTCAAATTTCTATACAAATTTTAAGCCTATAACTATCATTAATTTTAAAATGGACAGTTAGGTAAATGCATGAGGTTTTGACAGAAAAGTAAAACCATGCAAATATGAAAATGCAAGTTCATACACTTCACCATTTAGTATGCCTAATTACGGGAAGGAGAGAGAGTTTTTTCTTTTTCAATTTTGCTTTAAAACCAACAAATTTCCCAAACAACAATACTATAAAGTTATTTTCCGAGCATACAAACAAACAACATTTCTTTTTGAAATCAAACAAGTAGGGTAAGATCTCTTTTCAACAAAAAAGAAAGACAAATAGCACTCAAATATGCATATGCAATCTATTTTTTCGATTTTTCTAAAAAATGGAAAGATCTAACTTAAACTATTGATATTTTTCTTTTTGATGAGATAATGATGCAAAAGAGACAAAAGAATAAAGGAATCCTGAAATCTTGTGAGGCTAATTACAGATCCAGTAACTTAAGACCAATAAAACAATAACCTAACCTGAACAAATTTTCTTTTTTAGAGCGAAAAAAAGTCTTTCTCAAGCTTAATGAAAAAATAGAACTAAGCAAACTGATCTAAGGGAGTCTTTATTTTCGATAATATCCAATTACATGTAGAGATCTAACTTAACCTAAATCTTCCAAAGAATCAAACGTACAAGCAGTAATGAATGAAGAATATAACCTAGCTGTTTTATTTTGACAAACAGGCAATTTCCACAAAAAAATATCAAATTTCAATCACTCAAGAAATTGCAAACAAGTCTGGACAGAAGCAACTAATCACACAAAAAATCCAAAAATCACAAATCTTTGCAAAATTTGAAACAATTCAAGGTTTGGGACAAGCCTACCTGGCACCGCACCAAAGGAGTAACTGACAGAGCAGTTTTGAAGCAGAACCGCTTCTTGCACACTGAACTCAGGCGGTGGCACCGCCTATGGCTAACTGGATTCAGGAAGTGGCACCACTTCTTGCCTCAAGCACATGTGAGGTTCTTTGTAACAGGCTAGAACACAAGGTGAGAAAAAACTCAAGTCAACAACTTGCAAAAACTTTACAAAACTGATGAATCAACAATAATATAGAGCATAAAAATTCAAGGTGACTCAGATTCGAAGAGATCTGAAGATTTCAAACCAAAACTTTACTAAATCAGGTGTAGATATGATTGAAAATACTGAAAGATGGAGATTGGATTAATACAAGAGTAGTTCAAAAACTGAGGAAGATCAGATCAAATGTTTATGATCAGATCAGAAGAATCCGTCCCTAGTGGAGTGGAGAAATTTGTTATCAGGAATATAGCACCTTCTGCAGACATAAGATGTTCCTCTGGTCTGAATGGTTCAGATCCAGAACAAATGAGTGAACAACTAGGTTGAGAAATTTCCCTGAGCATTATAGATGCCTGGAATACAACCTTTGATGAAATACATGTACACTTGTAAAAACACATCAAACATGCAACAACATCAAAGATACCAGACAACTATCTATAAATCCATATTAGTGACTAAGGAATCCAATAATATATATGTGAGATCAACACAACAGATATATGGGAAGGAAATCAATTTTGCATTAAAAATTAATGAAAGAGCTTACAACCATTTTTCCTTAGTGTCGATGCACTCCTTCACAATACTATCACCTCATACCCAATAGCTCCAACTTTCTCCTCTATGCTCTCTAATGGACTAGGTCAAGATGTTAATTCACCAACATAACTTTACTTCTCTCTTCTCTCTTCCAACCATGGAGTATGAGCTTGTATTTATAGGGCTCAAATGGATAGAAATGGTTGATAAATTGGTGGATGAGGTGGCCATGAGATCCTCAAAGGAGGGATTTCGATCTCAACTAACCCAAGTGAGTAGGGATAAGGTTAGACATGAGGCTCTTGTTATAGAAGCTTCGTGAAACCTCCTTTTTTTCACCTTTTACCAAGGGCACCGCTTATACTCCTTTATGACAGAGCGGTGAAGGATAAGAAACGCACCAACAACAAAGGTTAAAGGCGGTGGCACTGCCTGGTTTCCACATGACTTGGGCGGTGTTGCACAAGGTACCACTTATCTTCTTGAGTGTAAGAGCAGTGCTGAGATTTTGTATGTTAAAACCAACACCTAGAGCATGTTTCACTTCAAGTTTTGGGATTTGAGGGAAAATATTTGTGTTAGGGATCTTATCACATGCTGGTGACAGATTTTGAGAGTAACAGTAACTGGTTGTACCTGCTGTTACGGTGTTTACTTAGTTCATATTGAACTAATGCAAACTTCTCCTTTCTTTGTGCAGGTTCATTAGGTAACGAAAACTTCAAAGGATGCAGGGATTATTCCCAACACTTCCAATTCTTATATTTTCATGTTCTTCAGAGCTTCATGCTCAAAACAAATGTTTCATAATTTATGTGCTCCAAATTCTCTCGCTTAACACAAATAGTAAAATACTCATGTGCTCTAGAGCCTCTCACTCAACACAAACATCAAATATTCATGTGCTCCGGAGCTTCTCGCTCAACATAAACATCAAATACTCATGTGCCTTAGTGCTCGCACTCAACACAAACATTTGATCAGATATGTGCTTCAACATCCATTCCCAACACATGAAATCATATACATAAAACATATGCAATTGGATTATGCCCAATATATCAAACAAATCATCATTCTCATGTGCAGTGGGGAATTCTTCCCAATATATAAAATAAAACATCAAAGCAACATCATATGCAATGGAGCTTATGCCATAAGTGCCAGGTGAAAATTCAGGATATTACATCCCTCCCTTCTTAGAACAACACCGTCCTTGGGGTTCTAGGGACTCAGAATGAAATCATGAAACAAGGCAGGGTAAGCCTTTCTCATGGTGGCTTCATTCTCCCAAGTAGCATCATTGGCATCAAATTGATTCCATTGCACTTTCAACTGGACTATGGTGCGCTTCTTTTGCTACACCTCTCTCTTGTCCAGTATATGAAGGGGTTCAGGTGCAAACATCCCTTCCGGTTCCATTTGTAATAATGACCAATCAATCACATGTTTAGTATCATAAACACACTTCTTTAATAAATATGTGTGAAAAACATTATGGACTCTTAAATGAGTAGGTAAAGCTATTTCATACGCCACTGGCCTTCTCTTGGTCAGTATATTGAAGGATCCACAAAATCTTGGTGCTAACTTACCACACCTTCCCAAGCTCAATGAGATTCCCTTTTTTTTTACTTTCAAGTAAACATGGTCACCAATTTGATAATCATTATCTTTACATTTCTCATCTGCATAACTCTTCTGGCAGTCTTGTGCTTCTTTAACGTTCAACTGGACCTTGGTAACCAATTGTTCCAATTCCTTTAGTAAGTCAGGCCCTAACATGAGTCGATCCACCGAGCTATCCCGAGTAATCAGTGTTCTACACTTCCGTCCATAGAGTACCTCAAAGGGGCTCATCTTGGGGGAGGTCCAATATCCATTGTTATATGCAAACTCTACAGATGTAGGTAATGTTCCCACTTGGTGGGGTTTTTCATGACATACATTCTAAGCATGTCCTCTACAATTAGGTTTACCCATTCTCTATGTCCATCTGTTTGCAGGTGGTAATCAGTATTGAAGCTCAACTGCGTCTCTAATCCAGAGAATAAGTATCTCCAAAAATTCTCAATAAACTTTGCATCTTGATCAAAGATGATTTCCTGGGTATCTTGTGCAATCTAAACATCTCCTTTAAGAAGATGTTGGCAATGTGTACTTCCTTGTAGGTCAACTTCACTAGAATGAAGTGTGTTTCTTTTGACAATTTGTCAACTACTACAAAGATAGAATCATTTTGCTTCTTACTCTTAGGTAGACCCATGATAAAATCCATACTAATGACCTCCCACTTCCATTCTGAAATGGGAAAGGTTGTAGTAACCCCAAAGGATGCTAGTTCTCATCTTTGAAAAACTAACATTCTTGAAATTTGGCGATAAACAACGATATGTCAACCTTTAACTTAGGCCAGAAAAAATGTTTCTTTACTGTGGATATCATCTTTTGATATACTGGATGCCCTGAGTAGGGTGTCCAATGAAATTCCATGAGAATGATAGACCTAATTTCCACTCCTTCTAGAATGTACAATCTCTCTTTGGACCATAGCAGTCTCGTTTCGTCTACCTTGTACTCTTTTTGTTGCTGAAACAACCTGTCCTCTTGGACCTTCTTAAGGATTTCAACATAGAAAGGGTCAACTATATTGGTCGTTTTAATCCTCTTTTGTAAATATGAATCGGTTTGACTTAGAGTCACCTCGTATATCATATGAGCTTGTGGGCTCAAAGCATCAACAATTTTGTTCTCCTTTCCCTTTATATGCTTTAGCTCAAAATGGTACTCGCTAAGGAAATCCAACCATCTGGCTTGACTAGCATTCAGATCTGGTTGCTCAAATAAATACTTTAGACTCATATTGTCTATTTTTGGAAGAAATTTCTTTCCAATGAGGTAGTTCCTCAACATATTCAAGGTGTGGATGCTAACTCAAGTTCATGGGTGGGGCAGTTTTGTTTGTGTTCTTTTAACTTACGCAATTCATAACAGATCGCAAAATTGTTCTGTAGGAGGACTCCTTCGAGCCCTTCCTTTGTTTCATCTGTTAAAACAACGAAATCCCCATCGGGATATGCAATTCGTAGTATTGGTGCAGTCGTCAAAAGGTGTTTAAGCTTCTAAAAACTTTCCTCACAGTTGGTCATCCATAAGAACTTGTTTTCCTTCTTTTGCAAAGAGGTTATGGGGCAAGATATCCTCGAAAATTTCGGTCATAACCAGCTAATCCAAAAAATGATCTAATTTCAGTGGCACTATTAGGGGTAGGCCAATCCTCTATGGCTTTAATCTTTTCTTGGTCCACAACTATCCCCTTCTCGGAGATGATGTGACCCAAGTATTGTATCTGTGGTTTGTAAAAAACACATTTACTAAACTTGGCGTAGATTTGGTGTTCCCGTAACACATGTAGCACTATGCGGAGGTGCTCCTCGTGTTCCTTTTTAATCTTATATTAAACTACGATGTCGTCTATAAAGAACAAAAAAAAATTATCCAGGTATTTATTGAAGATATTTTTCATCATACACATAAAGTTCATGGGTGCATTGGTCAACCTGAATGGCATCACTACAAACTCGTATTGTTTGTACCTCGTACTAAAGGTGGTTTTGTGAATATCCTTGTCGTGAATCCATACTTGATGGTACCCGAATCATAGGTCAATCTTCAAAAATATCTTAGCTCCTCCTACTTGCTCAAACAAGCCATCAATCCTAGGGAGTGGGTATCAATTCTTGATGGTCATCTTGTTAAGTTGACGGTAATCGATGCACATCTGCATCGTACCATCCTTCTTATTTATGAAAAGAATCGGTGCTCCCCAAGGGGACATACCCGATCAAATTTATCCCTTCTCAATCAACTCCTACAATTACAGTTTGAGTTCCACCAACTCTAGTGCGCTTATGCGATAAGGGAATTTTGAAGCCAGAAGTGACCTTGGTGTCAGTCCTATGGAAAAATATAAGTCTCATTTCGGTGGTGATCCTGGGATCTCCTCAAGAAATACATCCTTGAAGTCTTCGATAACTTGAAATTCCTCAATGTGTTGTTCTCTTTAAGATTCTATGTCCTGGATGCTTGTTGCAAACAGTTTGCAGCATTTCCTAATGCACTTCTTTGCTTGTAAAGTGGATATCTACCTTGCGGAAACCTTCTTATGTATACCTTGAATATTTAGTGGATTCCATTGGATATCTGTACACAAGACTGACTTGTGTAAACATTCGAGCATGACATGGTGTTGTTCCAACCAGTCCATGCCGATAAGTATATCATACGATCCTAAGGGTGGGATATTCAAGTTTATTCTAGCAGAAAAACCCTTCTGGTTTACCTCACAGTCTTTAACTATTTCAGAAACCTTTTGTTTCATATCAGTGGCTAATTGCACCATCCAGGATTTCTCATGTTTAACTTTGTCTAGTTTACATACATCCACATTTTAAGGAGATACATAGCTTCGACAAGCATTAGGGTTAATCAATATTGAAATAGAAGTGTTGTAAATATTACCTTTTATCTCAACCATGGTAGCCTGATGGTTTGCTTGTCGGCCATCTAAGGATACATAGATCCGCAATGTTCTAGGTATGTCCTCTACCGTTGGTTCTTCTTGCAAGTTGTGAAAGACTCCAATGGTTTTGTTCTTATAGTATTTGGAATAATGGGCCTTTGTCATTTCCTACATTTGATTTCCAGCAGGGAAACATTGTCTCCCCCATTTGCTACTGGTTCATTAGCATTTGGAGATGGTACATAGGGCTTCGTACCTATTCTTTTGAAGTTCTTATTGGTTGGGAAACTTTTGTTTTGTTTCTTGTAAGGTGGTGGATTGAAACCCGGTTTGCGATTATCCGAGAAGGTCCTAGACCTATCTATGCTTCTGTTGTTGTTCTCTTGCCTCAGTTGTCCATGCTCATAGCAAAACATAGCTTTGTGTAGGGTGGTGTCTAATGTTTTAGGCATGTCAAATTCAATCCTCTCTTGAAAGTTGGGAGGAATACATCCTAAAAACTGTTGTATTTTCACTTCCTCGTCCTTTATGTAAGGCAGATAATGTAATAGATCCAAAAATATATTAATGAAAGCATCCATAGTCATGGAACCCATCCTTAATTCGTGAAATTATTTCACCTTCTTATCGAAGAACCTTTTAGACATGTATTTATATTGAAAAATTTTGCGAAAATTACTCTATCGTATTTCTCTTACCTCATCTTTCTTGGTATGCTTTAGGTCTCTCCACCATCTAGCTACTTTTCCATTTAAATTCTAGATGGCTAGGCGGGCTTTCATCTCACTAGAGTAGTTATGTACTTGGAAATATTTTCTCATACCTAGAATCCATTCTTCATCTTTCTCCCTTGTGTTCATCTCTCCTTCATAGGTTGGGGATTTTATCTTTCTAAACTCTCCCTAGATATTGTCATCATTTCTCTGTTTCTTTCTACAAGGAGAAAGGGAATTATCACTAGAAGGACTGTGATAATCTCTTTCTGGAGGTTCATGCGTGTGTTCCTCTTTTTCTTATTCTATCGCGCTGCTGGCCCGTTTATGATAGAACTCTTTCTTGAACCTCTTGGTTGAATGAGTGGTTTTTCCCTGCAGGATTCTTCCCGTCATGTTCTGTATCAAAGCTTCATTAATTGCTTGCTATTCTTTTCTTTCATTCATATTATCATCCTTGAAACTCTGTAAGTTTTCTTGAAGAAATTGTATGGTTTTTGGTATACCAAAATTTAGTTCAACCACCAGTTCTGCTTCCCATGTGGGGGTATTCAGTTTTCCTTACCGGTTGTTGTCTTCTTTCGTGTTCATGACCTGAACTGTTCTTTGAATCCCGCAATTAGAAATTTTTAATAATAGGAAAAATTTATGTTAGTTAAAAAATCTCAAAACAAACTTTATTTTTTACAATGAACGTTTGGCACGCCCATTAGGTCTCTTAGTGTTGAAACTGGGCTCTGATACCACTTGTAATGTCCCCAAAACTTGAATTTCTTTTTTTAGGCCAGTTAAATACTACCAAACTTGGACATTAACTTATCTTATGCAGAATATGTTGTTCATGGTTTTCTAAATCGAAGTGTCATAAGATTGTCCTTACCATTTCTATGTATTTTCCTAAGTAGTTACTGATGAAATTATGTATCATGTTTATTTTACTTGAGCTGGTTTAAATGACTACTCTGTTAATTGATTATTATTTGTCATGCATGTGCATATACTCGTTTAGATATATCTTAATTTTTGGTTTTAATTTTTGTTCGTTGTTTATGGAAAATTCTAACTTTAACTTTTAACTGTCAAGGGGTGGAGTGCTGGGACTTGTATCCCTTCTGAGGCCACTTGAAGAGGTAACTGGTTGTACTTGCTGTTACAGGGTTTAATTAGTTCATATTGAACTAATGAAAACATCTCCTTTCTTTGTGCAGGTTCATTAGGTGACAAAAACTTGCTATGACCGCTAATCTTGGCATGCTACCTATTCTATACTACTTCATTGCCTTTCGAAGACAAAAGGACCAAATTCCTATCCTAGAAATTCTTACTACTACTATTTGCAGTATTGTGTATGCAGAGCTGGGGTTTTAAGACCTAAATATTTATGGTTGGTATTGTTACTACGGTGATGATAATTTTATTCATCTGAAACTTATTTTATATCCTAATTGATTGTTACTGGAGGTTGACTCAACATAACTTCTTACCAACCACAACCAAATGATGGAGGTTTTCGATGGAACTCAGAGTGGGGTCCTATAATGTATGGATTGGCACTGGTGGTACCAATGGCACTAATGGCACCAATGTTACCCATGGCACTAATAACACCAATGGCACCCATGGCACCAATGGAACCAATGGTGTGAGTGGCACCAATGGCACCAGTGGAACTAATACTCATGGTGGCACCAAAAATCCAGTAAGGTGATAAATGATCTACTAATCTAGGAAATAATAAAAAATAGACTATATTGGACAAAGGAGGATTATTAATCCCAACACCCCCCCTTAATCGTAACTTTGGACAACTTGGGCCTTGGAAACTAGGCCAAAAGTCACCCAGAAAATGTAAATTATACAAAATAATCTACTTAATAAAATAAGTAAAATGGGGAAAACCTGATGGGAAACCCCCCGCCCCCCCTCAAAATAAGCAAGAATAAAAAAACAAGCTATAGTAATTAAGAAATAATTTTTCTCTTTGAGCAAAAACTTGTGAAAAAATTGTTGCAATTTGTTGGGTGAAATTAATGTCATTTTAATTGTGTTGCAGTACTTTCCCAACCATTTAATTTGTCAATCTAAGGTTCATAGGATTACGAAGCACACACACTATATGTGCAGGACCGAACTGGACCTAACCTAATCTAGGATCTAATCTAAGAAGAGTGAAACATACTTTTGAATTGAAATTGATGAAATCAAAACTAATCTAGGAATGGAAATTTGCATGAACAAAAAGCAATAGAAAACGTGAAGGGTTCAATGACAAACAACATATGTGAGCTCACAAAATAAATCTATCTCAAATTATATTACAAAAAATCAAATGAGAAATCATGAAACAATAATGAAAGCATAAAGAAAACCAATAATCAAAGCTAATAATCCCCTTCTCCAAATTACAAAGTCAAGACTAACTTCTACAATCTCAGACAAATCAAGACTAATAAAAAACTACCCAAGACTACCCGGAATACTCCCCAAATGGAGAGAGGGAACTTTGCTTTATACATGAGAGCCTTGAAGATAACATAACCATCTGATAATTACAGATCCACTATTCTCTCAACTACTTTGAACTACTTTCCCATTATTACAAATATGGTTCCTTCAAATCATCCACATGTTTCTCATGAATCCTGGATAAGATATTCCAACCAAATCTCCATGATCTTCTCCTTGGAATATTCTTTGAATAACTATCTCCTTGAAATGGTGGAGAAGATATTTGAGAAGTCTTTTTGTATTAATTCCTACACATTACAAAGCTAGCACATTTTTGACATAAATATGAAAAACATGTTGATTTCTAACATTTAATCATAAATTCCTTTTTAATACTAAAATGAATAAAGTGGAAAATAATAAGGTGAAACCCAAATATATGTAAGGAAATGGTATAATGAAATGCTAATGGGACGATGAAATGTGATAATGGAGAAAGGCAAAGTGGATGAAAATATTACATTTCTGACTCCCAACATCCTCCCCAACTGAACTTGTTGCATGTCCTCATGCAACCTTGCATAGATCTTCTTGCAAACCTTTGGCATATGAACTATATTGGCTTTGATTGATATTCTATTTTTAATAATGAATGTTTCTAGGGTGTGAGATACATGAGTAACTACTGAATTTTTGTTATGGTTGGTTCCTTTGTGACAACCATGAATACAAAGAATGTTGGTTCTTGTGTTAACAACATTCATTTCATTATCTATTTTCTGGCTGCAATAATAATTTAACCATACACTCACTAGAAATGATAAGCTATCAATGTGCATAGAAAACATCATTGTGCATAAGAAAATCCTTTTATCTTTAGGAATCATGCCAATATGTATATCAATGCTTATGAATCAAAGTGCGACAAAGTGTTGTTGGAAAAGAAATGTTGATGAATGGTAAATGAGATGAAAAATGGGATAATGGTAGTGAATATGTAGTGAATATAATTTGCCTCCTCCCCAATTGAACTTGTTTGCATGTACCCATGGAACTTGGTGTCGGTCATGGAAGTGAAAAGGAAATGGAGCATGATGAGGTAATTTTCTAAATTGTTCTTTGCTAGTAGTTAAGGAATTAAATGATTAAAGTTTAGAAAATAGCATACCTCCACTTACCCAAAATGGTGATGAACTATGCAATAGCGATATGGCTGATGCGACTGCTGGAGCATAGAAGATGTTACTGCTGCAGAATCATGTGAAAGGTGTCTGCTTCTATCATTGCAATTACTGCAACTACAATTGCTGTAACGACAACTATTGTAAGTGATGAATCAGAGAATGTGAAGTGGAGGGATTTGAATTGTTGCTGATGAATCATGGAAAAGAGGGAGTATGAAAGAGGAACTGTAGTACTCTCATATAGATGAATTCATGCTGCTATAACTGTTGAGGGAGTCAGGAAAAATTGTATAGTCTTCACCCACTACAAACCGAATGGTACAATTCTAATCATGCAAACGGATGTGTCGATGTCAAGCATGAAGAGAAATCATTGGATTACCGACCATCGATGAATGTCGTTAACCAATGTGAGGAAACTCACCATTGATGTTAATGAGTGCCAAGATACCCGTGTACATATTTCAAAGTGAAAATGGATGTGTTGATGTCAAGCCACTTGCAAGATCTGGTGATCAAGGGACATTGATGTATTCCCATGATTGTTAGCAAGAGATCTTGCCATTAGGGCATGCAAGCCTCTAGGTACTCAAAATGGACTCTAGTCTATATCCTAGATAAGGTGCTAAGGTCGATGGGGCCAGAAGTATTGAAAGGTGGACCTTAAGTAGTCCCACATCAGTTAATGTGAGTTTTTACAAAAATATTGGTAGGACTATAAGAAATATATCAGTAGCAATAGGGTTTATGGAAAGGAAATCAAAGCAATGTAATCATGGAAAGGGAGATGGTTTTGTTTTAAAGGAAAAATGGAATGGAAAAAGAAGGAAAAAATGTATGCGACTCAGACAATATAGGCATGTGTGAAGTCGTGATTGATAAGGCAGCTGAAGTGGGATTCAAGACGTGGATGACTAACATGTGTTGAAGCAAAAATGGGGGTAAACATTCATGACGCAAATGGGTTATGAATTTTTTTTGTGTAACAGCAAATGTCATGATTTTTGTGATGAGTAACAACACTTTTCAGGATGTCAACAAAGAATGCTTCTCAAAAATTTTGTGATTCTTGAAAAATCACTTCAGCAACAAAATGCGATAATCTCTGAAACTGGAAAAAAAACTTAGTACAAATTCCTGCATGAATACTTGTGAGAAGTTCGTAAAAGAAAACATATCATGCAAAAATAAGTACCTAAGCTGGAAAGAAAATGTCAGGAAGAAAAGAAATGTCACTTATACCTATTTCCGTTGTGCTCCTGGTTTGTCATTGATCACTGCTTGAAGTGACTCAAAGAAAACAATTTTAGTGTGAAAAAAGATAAAATCATCATTCCAAAGATGTTTTTACGAAGTGTTGAGGTCCATTTGCAATTTTTTTTGTTTTGGTTGTTTTTATTTTTAACTGTTTGTGATTTTTATATTATATATATATATATTTTTATTTTACACGGTTTTATAATGTTTTTTATTGTTTTCTTTCTCTAAAACAAACGAAATAATTTTTATGATTTTATATATATGTTTTTTTATTGTTTTTGTGTTATTTTTAGAACACACCAAAATAAAAATGCAAAAAGAAAAAAATGATAAAAAATGGAAAGAACACTCAAAATTAAAATTATCATCTACATCCCTAGATATTTGTTTCAAAGATTTTTAGTAGAAATAGTGTCTCGACTTCATCAAATATTCTTAAGTGCATAAGTAAAAGTTTCCTGATACCTGTCACTAAAGTCCTGGAATATCAAATATGTTTCTTGTCCAATCTATCCAAGCAATTATTCAAATTTGTTGCATTAGTTTTGATTGTTTTTCTGTGCAATCAAACTATACAGTATCAACCATATTGAATCTTGAGAGCCTAGAATTCTCCAGAACAAATAGCAACTTGGAAGGAAACATAAACGTCAATCTTGCATAAAAACATGTTGCCTGCAAAAACACGTTATTATGCAAAAAAAATAGTCTCGGCCCTTCAAATTGGTCCATTCTGGCATCGAAAGTTGACATTTTTCAAATTCTATGACCCAATGTCTATTCTTTAATTTTCATCATTCTGCATGATTATGAAACCGAGAATATAGTGAATAACCACCTTCCAAATTCACACTTATTTCAAATGACACTGGTACCGTCTGAATTAGAACAAATTCCCAGTTATCTTTAAAAGGGCCCAGCATTGACTGAGTTGGAAACTTAACAAGGGAGAGGCTTAGCGATAAAAGAAACGAGTCTTAAGATTACTCAGGGTCAGTTGCATACATTAAGACGTTATTTTATATGTCATCAATGTGCACTAGAAAGTGAAAGATAAACCATTGGAACTGCTGCTAGTTGTAGTGCTCTTGATTATGCCGCTGAAAGTGCTCTTTGTGTTGTTCTTGGAACTGCTAGTTATGTTGTTCCTTCAACTGCTCATTCAATTCCTGATCCAAATGATACTGAGAATTGGAATGATGCTTGAACTGCTGATTGTAATGCTCGTGCCGGGATAACAACTTGCTTATTCTTCCATCCAAACATACATGCCCATAAGATTCAAGTTGTTTTCACTGTATATATATTGATGGATGTGAAATGAGATTGAAGGATCTATAAAAAGCTAATTGAATAGTGATCATTTAGTCATGGCATTTTTTCAAAACTTCTAACACCATGGTCTTGTGGTATGCACACATTCAATTGTTTTTGGTGTGACAAATGACTTCATATAAAAGATAGAAGAAAATTTTATTACTAAAGTCAGTGACAAAAGAAAAATAAATAGAATGTACACCTATCAAAAACCAAATCCCCATATATGTACATTTTCACTCTTTCGAACATCCATAAATAAAGTTTGCAAACCTGCAACATAAAACCAATAGTAAAAACAAAATATGCATTATTAAATATATGTAGGCTTTTGAAAAGCTTAATCTCGATGCCAAGTGACTATGAAAAGAAGTTGCACCATTCAACTGGTCTCTGCACATGGGATACACCAGTTACATCCATAGGGTATCTCTTCCGAGCCATAAGCCATTGCAGCGAGACACTAAAGGTGGAGCCGACAACTATTGGAATGAGTATTAAACTCATGTAGTGTGGGTACAACGTTTTTACGTACAATAGCATAATGCAAGGCTAGAGTCATAGGTCGATTCTGAGGTTGGTCCACAGACACGCAAAGGAGAGAGGAGCTCATGAAGGTGTATCATCGGATCATAGTTCGAGGATAGGAAATTGCTCTAGAAATTGCTCCCACAACAGTATCGATTGATTGAAACATGGCTGGGATTAATTCTTATATCGCCAAACCTTTATTGAAGAAATGGGAAAAATGGGATAACTGGATAGAATTCTTAAGTCGAGAACTTGATGGCCAAGTTTCTTCACAAATTATTCTCACACCAAGACGTAGTGTCAGCAAGAACCCCATAGGATTCTCTATTTGGAAAAATTACTATCAAGCATGGATGGGAGTGATAAAGAGATGTAGTGCCATCACCATAACCCCAAGCATCAGTGTTCCATTAAATTACAGCCTTTCCTTTTGGCTTTCATAGCGACTTCTCTATTCTCCCAAACTTATGCATCAAATATGCAAGCATCCCTTCAACAGATCTCTCACATGGTATATTTTCTTCACCAATATTTTTCTCTCCCACAGTCCTCCAACTGTGTGCAAACATCTCTGGTAACTGTTCTCCATGATGGCCAGGCGGTTATTAATGAGGCATTGAAAACAACATAAATGTTGGGTGACTTATTTTTGATATGGGAGGAATGGCTATTGAGTTGGACGACCGGGTTGGAAGATATAAAAAATGATATGCATGTGGCATTGTAACCAACAATTAGAAAAACTGTATGCGCATGTTTAATGCCACGGTCATCCTAGGAAACCATAGGTTGTTTTACAAGTGTAAACACTTCAATATCTTGAAATTTTCACGCGTTAGTTTTCATAGAGATTGGGAAGATCGCTATCCTTTACCTCAATTTATCACTCATTTATTGCTTGTTTTCTTGGTAGTTGAAACCGTCTCCATCCAAAAGACATATTACCATACATATTTAACATAGAATATCCAAAACAGATGGCATGGTCAGTTATAATTTGGATATGATCCCATTAAGACTATTTATATACACTTGAAAATTCTCATTCAAATGCCTTCTTATATAAAAAAGAAACCAAAAATAAATAATGTCACCTATCATTTGTGAAGTGGACAGGATTTAGTCAATGATTCATGGCTCAAAATGAGGCAACTTTTAAGGAGTCAATCGATGAGTCACGTCATTAGGAAATATATTGAACGGACTCAACAAATCAGCCATATACAGATTCACAATCATCAATACATTAAAGGTTTGTTTCCCTAGTTAAGATTTTGTTTCAAAATTATCGCCAGGTTTTTTTTATAATGAAAAAAAATAAAATCGTTGATGTTTTACTTGCAGATCTTGATCAAGACAAATCATGGCGATCAAGATGAAATTATGGTTTCATATTCTGATGTTAATGATTTAAGCGTGGAAGGCCCAAAGGGGAAGAATTTTATTGTTTCTTGCAGTTTTTAGTTCAATGTTGAAAGATGGAACTTGCGATTACATTGAAGGTCTAGGATGAAGGAAGATGAAGGTGAGAGATGGAATTGCTACCACTCAACCATAAATAAACTAGACTGAGAAGACACAATTCAATTGTGACATAGGTTCAACTACTGTTTCAACTACAGTTGTTACAGCTGTTGTTTCACCTTGGAGTTGTTGTTTTAGCTACAATTGTTACAATTGTTGTTTCAGCTACAACTGTTACAACTGTTGTTCCAGCTTGGAGTTATCGTTGTAGCAGATTTTTTAGTTACAACTATTACAAATGTTGTTTCAGCTTTGCAGCATGTATTTTTTTTATTGCATGCCATTAAACAGACTCTTCTTCTTCTTCTTCTTCTTATTTTTTAAATAATCCTAATGTGCCTATTGTTTTAATTGTAGATCGAGGGATGGAGGCACAGATTTATTTTTTTTTTCTTTTTATATTTTCAGAAAATCAAATAAAAGAACTTAAAAAAAATTATTTTGAAAATTTATTAAAAAAACAATTATGAGAAAATGGAACAAATTGCAGACGAAAAATAGATTAGGAATATTTTTTTTCATCATCAACAATTAAAATTCTTTCTGAAATCAATTTAGTCATCCTACTTTCTGATCCTTGCGATCGCAAGAAGTGCAGAGGAGAGCATACTTATTCTAATTGAAAGCAAAAAAACTAAAAAAGAAATCCTACCTACTCTATGCTAATTGAAATTTAGAAATCAATTACGTGTATTCAAATTGCCAATTTAGCCAAGCATGCAACAGTAATAATAATATATTCATTGTCAATTTCATGAGTGAAAAATGGAAATATACAAAAATGAACAAATTTAATAGTTGTAACTGCAATTTAATTAAATAAAAACAAAAACGCAATTTATCTAATCGAGTACTTATTTGGAACCAATGCTCAATAAGGCTTTCATAAGTGCACTTCCCCTCATGCTCATGCTGTAACTCATCTTCGTCTTCCTCGATCTCCTGTTCGAATAATTTTTTTCCTTCACATACGTAGGAGTTTTCCAACGATGATTCCTCGCTCGATTTTGGAGGAGTGGTTAAATATCTTATTGCTTCCAACACCTCCTCTTCTTAAGAAGAGGAAGAGGAGGTCTTCATGAGTGAGTAGTTCCAAGATTATACTCATTGTTAAACCATGTTGAAAAAGGGATTCTAACAGCACCCAAAACTGAAATTTGAAAATATTAGATGAAAATAAACCATCTGTGTAAAAAAAAGCACTCTTACTGAAACACACAAAAAAACTTCTTCACAGTTGCTGCTGAAATGAACACATGTGCGAAAGATGCCACAGGCTAACCCTTCTCATCATTTATCATCATTCCCACTATGTCTATATTGGGAAATAGCCATCCAATGACCTCTGCACAGGGAAAAATCTCCAACCTGGTTGCTATCTTAGTTATCCCAGACCTCAATATGTTCTCATATAGAACTAGGTCTCCCAAACCAGTTTTTGACACTTTCCCTTCAGCCATCATGGGGTAGATTTGACCCGATTTTAGCTCATGCTCTGCTCTTGTAATTTCCTTAGTGTCTTCATACACTATTTCAGTCCTTATCGCCATCGAGACCTCTACATCTTCTGTTTCAGAATCGTAATCAACAACCTTAAGCTTTTTCCTTTGTTTTTTTGTCATGATTTCTGTAGTGAGTGGTACCTGTAAAAATGTATTTGTCTTAACATTAATATTTCAAAATATGAACACGTATGTATACATAGCCAACAACACAAAAAACCCTAAAATTTTCTTACTTTGTCAGTTCCTTCCATTAGAAACAGTAATACGAAATATGGCTCAAGGTTACGGCTAGAAAACCCTACTGGAATACGAGAAAGCACTGTGAAACCTCTGAGCTCTACTTTAAAAAATGAAAGCCTACCAAAACGGCCCTAACTCTCTCACAGGTACAGAAAACTTCAGATCACGGCGGTGGTATCTCAATGTAAAACCAGTCCCAAGGTCCCACGGCCAGCCATCTACCGACTCTGTACGAACCATGGAAAACGTGGCCCTCACCAATGCCTACAAGAGGGGTATTGGCGAGCTTCATGCCAATGAAAAAACTGGTTCTCTGAACACCTATTGTTAACCTAGCCGACTAGGTGAAAAAAACACTTCTGGATAAACAAATGGGCTTTGCAGGTGGGTTACTACCAGGGTAAACCTAAAATGACAACAGCCAAACCTAAAGGAAAAAACAGGCTAAAAGAAACCCCCTATAAACGGGGCCACAAACCTAACCCACCATCGACAATGGATATTTTACCAACCTTAACAAATAAACCACTGGAAAAAGGGATAAGAAACCTACCTATTCAGTCAGAAAAAAATTCGCCATGCAACTGAAAATGACTAGCGAGCACAAGCCACATGAGCTCCACCGAGGAATATGCACAGTAAGCTTTGAATGGAAAACGTTCTCCAAATTCAAATAGACTCCGTAAAAAACAAATGGTAAAAGACTTAGAATGAGCAAATAAACAGGATTTTTGGGCTTTAAAACTTTTAATTTACTTGCACGCATGAACCCAAAACACCATTGGCACCAACCAATCGTGGGCCAGAAAACATAAGTTATCATGGGCAACGCCCCGACACGGCGATTCGAACATCCTAATCCATCCACAACAATGGCTCACAAATAACAATTCCCCTCGCAATATCTTTGCAGCTTGGTGGAAACAATCACATTGAGGAGAAAACAAAGATGTATTCGCAACAGCGACTCCAGACTCAAAACAACCTTTGCGACGATGGGTCCTACCAAAAATCGGCTATTTACCAGATAATGCCTCCATCGTAGCGGCAACGCATTGTGAAATACCTCTGTGATAAACTTGCACAAACACCCACCATAGCGACTCACACCAGGGGAAGTGTCCACCGTAGCGGCTCCCGGGGACTAAATCGAATGATGAAACAAAACCCTACCCATTAGAGGAAATTTCAACTCAAAATGGGCCTTTTAATTTTAACTCAAATTCTATGTCATCATGTGTTAGCTAATGAAATTGCTTTAAATTTGAAATACCGTATAGGTCTTAAAAAAAATTTTAATATAAATTTTGGGATAGGTATCATAAAAAAAACTACTTTTTTTGTTTGTATTTTCGACATATCTCCTCGTGTTTTTACTCAAATTTTGATCGAGAGAGCTCATTCGATGCGAAATTAAATTCTGCATCCAACGAGTACCCACTCGGCATACTTTTGACGGACCCTGCTACCCCAAAAACAAGAAATACTTGAAAAAATGTGATGATGATGTCATCATCACATTTTTTTAGGTATTTCTTGTTTTTGGGGTAGCAGGGTCGGTCAAAAGTATACTGAGTAAGTACTCATTGGATGCAAAATTTAATTTCCCATCCAATGAGCTCTCCCGATCGAAATTTGAGTAAAAACACGGGGAGATATGACGAAAATACAAACAAAAAAACTAGTTTTTTTCTTTTCTTCCTCCAAAATTAATAAATATTATTTTATTAATTTTTTTTAGGATGCCCATTTTGAGTTGAAATTTGCTCTAATGCCACCGTAGCGAGCATTGCTCCCAAATATTTCCACTGTAGCGGAATCTTTACAAACAACAGCTTGAAAACAAAAAACAGTCCGCTATAGCAACTTGAACACGACAATTCATCCGCTACGGGAAAGAAAGAAATCAACATATCACCGTAGCGGCTCACAAATCATAAACAAGCCCAATGTTGCGGCTTGAAAACAAAGAAGAGTTCACTGTAGCCGCTCGAAACCAGGAAATCGTCCTCTGTTGTGGGTCAAAATAACTTTCTTCCTTAGTGAAAAATGAAACTTTTGGAAACTTTATGATGGACAGACAAGCAGAAGGTTGACAATCAAAATTAATCAAACTGAGGAGAAAAAACTAAGATTTTCAAAGGGGGCCAAAAAGTATCTTCAAAAATATTTTGGGAAATGTTGCAGCGATAACACCTAATTGTCAGTATCTTAGGGCTCTTTTATCCGAGGTCCTTATTGGTAGTGGAATTTTCTCAGCCTTTTATTCTCACATTTCACATTGTTTGACTGTGGATTTCATTACCCAATAGAGGATACGACTTGTGAGCGGATTCCATCCTATAGCTAGGAGCTTGCTTGCACTTATACCCCATACCTTAGTGAATCATTTTATTCATACCTAGTGCTGCTTGTTGGCTTTCTTTTCGGTTTTGTTTTAGACTCACCTGTTGTGACACACTGTTGCTATTCGATTTTAGATATTGATTTTTGGCATGTATGTCACCATTCATCAGCTCTCATTCTGCACACTCAGTTGTAGTTGGATTTTTGATCTTTCGTTTTCCATTTTTAATCCTTCAATCATCATATAGCACACCATCATGACACCATTTCTCCCCCATGATACTCCCATAGACCTAGGAGGAATACCCCTTAGTTCGATTCCTTGAACCGATATTGTTGGATCCATATTTAGCATCGTTCCCCACCTTCAAAGCCAAAAATTTCATTTGAGTCTGATTCAGATTCCTAGTAATCTAATCCTACATTGTTCACTACCCCATCTAGCCCCACAACTGGTGCACCTCACAACCCCTTCCAAGGGGGGATTGTCATATCGGGTATCCCTTCTGCTATACCTACAAGTCCTTGTGCTAGTGGGCCCCTCCTCACCACACACATTGTTTTTGGTTCGCTACCCACTAGTGGTGGACCCACTACAACCACCATGGTTCACACCATTACTACATTTATGCATGGAAGCACTTTCCCTTATACCACTATTTTGGATATTCACACCATTCCAATGAATACTTATACTATCGGGAGTTGGCCCTACCAACCCCCATTTGCTCGCAATAACTACATGCCTTTCGGTCCCAACACCATTGCTATCCCTCACATGTCTAGTCTAGGTCCTAGTTTGTTGTTCATGGCTAGTCTCAACCTACCTAATTTGGTGAGGTTAGCGAATTAGCCCATTCGTCATGTCCCATTCTGGGCTCCCATTCCTATGAAATTCCTTTTGTACATCCCTAAGTTTGAAGGAAATGCGGGAGAAGACCCTTTGAACTATATCATGCCATTCCACTTATGGTGTTCCTCCAACAACATAGTGGATGATTATATATGATTTCGTCTATTCCAATGCACACTCACTGTTGTTACGACCAAATGGTACATTGAGCCGCCCCATCCCACTTATCCTAATTTTTCCTCTTTAGCATCAATGTTCCTCTAATACTTCCATATACCCATTCATTATGATGAGGGCATGGAAATCATGTTATCTTGTAGACATAACATTGCTACCCATACCACAGATGACATCCATGAGTGGCATTGAGGTCATAGTTTATGAAAAATACAAATAGATGACAGGATCTTCTTTGATTTGTTTCTTAAAAACTTTGCCCCTCCATCTCACCAAGGATGTTGCATCTAAGCTCCCACAAACTTGGGAAGAGGAAATACTCCAAGAAAAGCAGTTCAACCTTATCTATGCCCCATCAAGTTACCTTTACACCATCATACATGATTCTCCTCATGTTGCCTCCTCATGGTGAGATATGCCAAGGGAACCCCATGCTCTTGATGGAGTCAATGGCTGCATTACCTAGCACCCCCACCTGTACATGGCCTCTCCTTCGATTCCGCCTCACTCCAGTAACTCCCCTAGTATTTCCCAACCTAGCTACACCCCTAAATTTTCATGCACAGTGGCTCAGTTCAAAGCCACACCTTCATATGCATCTCTCGCACCTTTTCCTCACGTTCATGTACCAAATTTCCTGGAACCTGCTTATAGTGGCCAAAAAATAGGATTTTTTAGCTCACCCCTCTAGTCGCTCTCGCCTACTACCCACCACCTATGCAACATACACCTTCTCCATCCCTGACTCCTCCTGTTCCTTGAGGACAGGTCTACGCTCAATAGAACCTCCCCAATCAATCCCCTCCAATAACCAACAAGGTAATGGAGGAAGATAGAAAGGTAGGAACTAGGGAAACAACCAACCCCAAGGAGTCGTTCAATAACCCAACCCTCCTAACAACAACAGAGCCAATTCCCCTACATAGAACCCCTAGCATTCTCCTAGAACTGGGAAGACCCCTCAGTTATAGACTAACCATCTGTGTAACATTTGTGACGTTTATGGCCAGTATACACAATATTCCCTTAGTTAGATCGAGTATGCCACCTATTACAGGGTGTAAATCAACGTGAAACCAATGCTACTGCTCCTGTACAGCCAAACCTAGAAACACAAGTTGGTCTGCTTATGGTAATGCAGAACTCATTATCAAATCAAGGAGTGGTTGCAACCCAACCATTGGTACACAAAACACCACAACCACTTCTTTAATTCAACCCATCGATCCTGGTGTCCATCATCTTATGACATTGTCATCTGACGTCAACTTACATTCTTGATGAAACTAATATGCCTCCACCATGGAAACCATCAATCCCTCCATGGAATCCACATTCACTACTCTCAATATGTATCTACATTTGTCAAAACCCCCTATGGATAGAACTGCGAAAGTCCCCAAGTTCCCTTTGCTTCGCGTTGGGAATGTTAGATTTTTATCATTCAAGCTAGCATTATGATCTTAGGATCTTTAACTGAGAAAATAACGTGCACAGCAATAAACACAAGAGACAAGAAACATAAAGAATTTTCCTTGGGGAAACCATAAAGTAGAAAACCCCGCAGCTTCCTCAAAGATAGAATCACCACCAAAAGTAAAACCCGAAAACATAAAGATGATCTCCCGACAGCAGTAGTCTCTCTCTCTTATCCCAGCTTCTTCTCTCTCACTCATGCACCCTAGTGAGTGAGTGTGTGTGTGATAAATAGAGAGGCTCACACTCTATTTATATTCTTTCGTTCACTTAATGTCCACTCCAACATGTCGGTCTCACTTAAAAATTACTTACTAGAGCCGACATCTCTATGAGAGTCTAATAACCCTAGTGCCCCACAACTTGTGGGGACTTTTCCTTGACTTACAATAACTCACCTAGGTCTGACTTCTCTAGGATAGTATAATAACCCTAGGGCCCCACAACTGTGGGGACTTTAACCCTTGTACAATAGGAGGGTTACCCACAATGACTTGACATGACTTGTTTACATTATTGAATCTCCCGATAGGAATGTCGAGGCATGACATGACCCAAATAAATTACAGACACTTCCTGAATAAACATCGGGGTACAATACCTAAGATATACAAGTGAATACATTCTGAAGTTACAAATACATCAACACTCCCTCTTAACTAGGAAGGTATTCTCTCGACGCAATTTATCAGCATAAGTCTTCTTCTCTGTATCATCTGGATCATCATTGAGTTCTCATCATATTCATCTTCAAGTCATCTTCATCTGGATCTAGATCATCACTCGATATGGATCATCATCACCAGATCTAGATCATCACTCGATCTAGATCATCATTGTTGGATCATCATCACTGGATCTGGATTATCACTTGATCTGGATCATTACTACTGGATCGTCATCACTGGATCTAGATCATCACTCGATCTGGATCATCACTGCTAGATCATCATCACTAGATTTGGATCATCACTTGATCTAGATCATCATTGGGTCATCATCGCAGGTGTTATCTGATGATTCTTCTCGTCACAGGAAGTTCTGCAGAGCCAACCCTTTTTCATGTTGGTTGTAGGCCTAGCCTCCATGTAGGTCTTCTTCAGTGCTTAAATCTGACCCTAAGTCAGAATGGCCAGCAATCACATCTGACCATGAGAGGAACACATCCAACACCATGTCAGAAATGCACAACACTTACATTCACCAGCATGATAGGACACAACTACTATCATCTGTGAAAAGGCACGGCACTCACATCCACCACCATGGTAGGAAACACCTCCTACCGTCTGTGGAAAGGCACAACACTTACAATAACCAGCATGGTAGGACACACCTACTACCATCTGTGAAAAGGCATGGCACTCACATCCACCAACATGATAGGACACAACTACTATCATCTGTGGAAAGGCATAGCACTTACAATCATTAGCGTGATAGGACACAACTACTATCATATATGAAAAGGCACAGCACTCACATCCATCAGCATGGTAGGACACACCTACTACCATCTGTGGAAAGGCACGGCACTTACAATCACGATCATGGTAGGACACACCTACTACCATCTATGAAAAGGCTCAGCACTTACATCCACCAGCATGATAGGACACAACTACTATCATCTGTGGAAAGGCTCGGCACTCACATCCATGAGCATCATAGGAAACAACTACTATCATCTGTGGAAAGGCACTGCACTTACATCTGATCATGTGGGAACCAATCCCATAGTCATATCAGAATGGGCCTCAGTCCTAGACTGAGTATTCCTGGTAATTGACCAGGCACCTCCGTTTAGAGAATGACATTCAACACTTATATATGATCATGTGGGAACACATCCCACAGTCACCTCATAATGGCTTAGCACTCACATCTAACATGGAAGGAACCAATCCTCCCACCATGACAGAATGGCTTAGCCCTTACATATGACCATGGAAGGAACCAATCCTCTCACCATGTCAGAATGGCTCTCAACTATAGGCTAAGTATTCCTGTTAACTGACTAGGTGCCTCCATTCAGAGAATGGCATTCAACACTTTTATATGATCATGTAGAATCCAATCCTACAGTCACCTCAGAATGGCTCAGCACTTATATCTGACATGCGAGGAACCAATCCTCTCATCATGACAGAATGGCTCAGCCCTTACATCTGACCATGGAAGGAACCAATCCTCTCACCATGTCAGAATGGGTCATGGACTCATCACTTCCCCTTGGAGGGAACCTCGATCTGGAGAACACCAAGCTTCTCCCTGATGTACTCAAACTTCACTCTGGCCAATGGCTTAGTCAACACATCAGCTATCTGTTCGTTCGTCGCAACATATTGGAGCTTCATTGCTCCTCTCTAAACCATATCCCTGATATAGTGATATTTGATCTCGATATGCTTTGATTTTTCATGGAACACCAGGTTCTCTGACAACTTCACACAACTCTGGTTGTCGCAATATATACAAGTAGCATCCAACTAGAGATCAAATAAATCATACAGTAGCTTCCTTAGCCATACTGCCTCACAAATAGCTGAACAAATTGCAACATACTCTGATTCAGCTGTACTCAGTGCCACATAGGACTACTTCCTGCTAAACTAATAGATCACACCTGATCCCATACTGAAGCAACACCCTGAAGTGCTCTTCCTATCGATGGAACTGCCTGCCCAATCTGAATCAGAATATGCTTTGTATCAATCAAGTGAACATGTCTCGGATCTGTCAAGAACTGGCTCAAGGTGTTCACAGCAAAGCAAATATCTGGTCTCATGTTCGTCAGGTATATTAAGGACCCAATCATCTGACAATACATCGTAGCATCAACCACTTCTGATGAAGCATCACTCAATAGCTTCAGGTTCGATGCCATAAGTGTGGTCATGGCCTTGTAGTCCATCATCCTGAACCTCTTCAGGATCTCTACTACATACTTCCCTTGTCCCAGGGAGAATCTGCCACACCTCCATGCCTAGAAAGTAGTGCATCATCTCCAAGTCCTTTATATCAAACTCGGCAGCAAGTAACCTTCTTGTAACTTTTTTCAAGAACAAGTCATTGACATATAACATGAGCATCACCGGTCTTCCACCTTCAACCTTGAGGACAAGGTTGGAATCCTCTTTACTCTCAGTAAAGCCTAGAGTCACTAGTAAGCTATCCATCCTATCGTACCATGTCAAACCTCAGGATCTTCTATAGTCACTCCCTCTGAAGTGAAGCATCATACTCCCTCTGTCTTTTGTACTCTATGCACTCTTTTCATGAGAAGCCTCGTGCTACGAATATTTCCCTGTATCCCATGATGTTTCCATCTACTGCATGATGGAACTACGAACTCCCCTTCACGCATCCATACTGCATCCTAGACATCATTCTCCTTGAACTGGTCTTTCCTTTCCTCTTGGTTACTTCTTCATAGCTAGAAGGTTCTGCATCAATGATGTCGCTGCATTCATCATATTATTCTTCATCTTGAACTGTCATCACTTATTCTTCGAAACAAGTCTCATCCATCTTTGCTTGTAGGCGATTATGTATGCGATATTTCCTACAAGTCAAATGCATTTGTATGGTTCGAAACATTTCATAAGGAATATTCATAATGGCGAACTCTTATGCCGTAAATATATGATCATGCAACTATTTTAGCCAATACAAAATTCATCCATATCTCATGGAAACTTTTCTAGATGCCTTCCATCTCCACCAAGACAACATTGAGATTGTGCACTAATCCAATATGTCAGCAAGGAGGTTTCATTCTAGATAAGTAGCAATGGAGAGTTGTATAGCACCATGAGCTACTTACCCTTCACATGCATATTAGTAGTATAACGTCATTAATGCAAATAGTCTATCATGCATAATACATCAACTGAATATAAACAAATGCATAACAAAACAATATCATGAAATGACAATTGAATACTTATCTTTATGTGTTTCATGGGTAGACTCCTTCTTGAGCCTTCAACTTCATCATCTTCTTCATTCATAATAGCATCGTTTCTTATCCAAATGTTAAGATGGATAAGAGGTTCTTCAAGAGTTAAGTTCTTCATATTCCTCATCACTTGAGGGATCTTCTTTGGATGGTGAGAGCTTGATCTTCCTATATTCTTTTCTCTTATTGTGTGTCGAGTTTCTTCTTGTGTGTGCTCTTCCCAGAGTCTGCTGAAAGTAATCACTTACTTCTGGCACACATTCCTCGCATGAATGAATCCCATGATCCTGGGAGGCCATTCAAGGTGGCTATCACCACTTTTTCATTCTCCACTTCTTCTTCCACTACTACAAGTTGTTCTTTGATTTGAGAGACCCTCGTAAAGTATGACTGTATGGTCTCTGCATTCTAGATCTTCACATTCTTCAATGGTTTTCTCAAAGTCATATTCTTATTTATGTTCTTCCCTTCAAATAGCTGGCACACATTCCTCGCATGAATGAATCCCATGATCCTGGGAGGCCATTCAAGGTGGCTATCACCACTTTTTCATTCTCCACTTCTTCTTCCACTACTACAAGTTGTTCTTTGATTTGAGAGACCCTCGTAAAGTATGACTGTATGGTCTCTGCATTCTAGATCTTCACATTCTTCAATGGTTTTCTCAAAGTCATATTCTTATTTATGTTCTTCCCTTCAAATAGCTGGCACACATTCCTCGCATGAATGAATCCCATGATCCTGGGAGGCCATTCAAGGTGGCTATCACCACTTTTTCATTCTCCACTTCTTCTTCCACTACTACAAGTTGTTCTTTGATTTGAGAGACCCTCGTAAAGTATGACTGTATGGTCTCTGCATTCTAGATCTTCACATTCTTCAATGGTTTTCTCAAAGTCATATTCTTATTTATGTTCTTCCCTTCAAATAGCTTGGTCAAGGAAGCAAACATATTCAGTGTCTTTAGGGAAGACACTTGTGGTACAAGGTGATCCATGATTGAATCAACAATCATCTTCTTGGCCTTGACCAAGTTCTTCTTGTGTAAGGCTTTTAGCCTCATCTGCCTCTGGAACTAGAACCTCTCTACTCATGTAGGTGTCCAATTCATTTTCTTCAGAGAGATCATATACTTCCATGCTTGGAAGTTGTCAATTTCACCAAGATTATCATCAAGCTGATGTGATAGATCACTTTGAAATGAGAACCTCAAATGAAAATAGCAGAAGATTAGATCTTACCAATTTGAGGTGTCCATCTTGGTTCTGGAGCTGGCTAATCTAGGGTTTGTCAGAGAAACCCTAATTTTCAAAACTTGGAATCTTTCAGATATGATTCAATAGAAAGATATATATCTTCAAGGTGAGCTGTCCAATGTACTCATTTTCTGAAAACAGTGGAGGAAAGCTCCCGAAACATGAAGCCCTAGTTTACCAATTTCTTCTATAGAAATTCCTGATACTGTTTCTACGGTATCTCCAAAATTACTACTCCTTTGTATATGAAACTTTGTACTGAGGTATCCTTTCTTGTCCCTGTTCCAACAACATAGGTTTCATCAGAATTGGTTTTACCAATTGGGACTTATGAGCGTTTTCCCAAGGTGACCTGTTTCAGGACTGTTCAGCATAGAGAAGTTGTATGGATTGCCACGTGTCACTTTTTCATCTTCTAGGTTTGAAACTTGGACCACAAAAATTAAAGTCTATGTCGTTTCTGGAACAGCTTCATAAATTTCATTTGAACCTTCGTAGCCTGAGATATATCAATTATCCCTAGGTGTCGTATTTAGGGATGAATCCTGGAAGAGGCTGGAACCCTAACTTGGAGGGATCATATCTCCTAGAATATAGAGAATGTGAGGCTAAAATTTTGGACACAGTGTAAATATGGATCTTATCTTCATCCTATGACATTTTTTGCTTCTGATCCTTCTCCAATCCTGAGATATAGTGAATGTACCAAAACTTATTAGTTTTAGTATTTAGGGTTTTTCCGGCCCAGGGTCAAACTAGGGTTTGACTTTCCTGGAGTTTCACCCAACCAAAAATCTCGACCCAGGTCTCTAAAATTCGATTTTTATGAGGAGATAATTCCCGTGCCAGGCTCATTCAAAAATTCCTCTTCTGTAAGAAGCCCTAATTTCCCGCACCAAAAATTGAAAATGTCCAAAATCGAATTCCGCTTCGACAGAAAGATGTGCCCTTCAATGGAGAGTCAGCCTAGCATACTTTTGCTGATGGATTGTGGAGAGAGACCCAAAAAGTAAGAATCCCTAGCTTCTGCAGCTACACAATGTCTTCTTCTCAGGTTCACTCTGATACCATGTTAGATTTTTATAATTCAAGATAGCATTATGATCTTAAGATCTTTAACTGAGAGAATAACATGCACAACAATAAACACAAGAGACAAGAGACACAAATAATTTTCCTCATGGAAACCATAAAGGATAAAACCTCGCAACTTCCGTAGAGATATAATCAGCACCAAAAGTAAAACCCGAAAACATAAATATTATCTCCCGACAGTTGTAGTCTCTCTCTCTGATCCCAACTTCTTCTCTCTCACTCATGCACCCTAGTAAGTGAGTGTTTGTGTGATAAATAGAGAGGCTCACACTCTATTTATATTATTTTTTTCACTTAATGTCCACTCCAACATGTCGGCCTCACTTAACAATCACTTACTAGAGCCAACATCTCTAGGAGAGTCTAATAACCTTAGTTCCCCATAACTTGTGGGGACTTTGCCCCAACTTACAATAACTCACCTAGGGCTGAATTCTATAAGATAGTATAATAACCCTAGGGCCCCACAACTATGGGGACTTTAACCCTTGTACAATAGGAGGGTTACCCAAAATGACTTGACATTACTTGTTTACATTATTGAATCTCCCGATAGGAACATCAGGGCATGACATGACTCAAATACATTGCAGACACTTCCCGTAATAAACATCAGGATACAATACATAATATATACAAGTGAATACATTCCAAAGTTACAAATACATCAACAAGGAACAACCCCACTACTAAACATGCTCTCAATTATACTATTGTTGATGACTTTTCCTAGTCTCCCTCTTCCATGTCCCCTCTGGAAGTCCTGAGAAATTTTCCTTTGTAACGCAAATCCTTTTTATCTGCTTTAAGTGTAGTTGACCCTTCTAACTCTAGGTTGATCACTTTTGACCTTGATTAAGAAGAAATTCGAATTCCTGCATCCATATCCTTCTAGGTTCCTTTCACCGTTAAGAATTTGGTCATTCATAAATGAGGGTGGATCCACTTGCATTATGTCAACCTTCATTTGGAAGAATCCATGATCCCCAATCCTTCAACCCTCAACCACCACCCTATGCACTTATAATATGTTCATTCCCCAACCATAAGGAATTCTCATGAATGTCCCCATTGAGTTGGAAGGTAAAACTATGTTGATTGACATTGAGGTTGTGAACACCCAGCTATATTATAGCCTTCGCCTTTGACATAGTTCCATGTACATGATGTGATTTATTGCTTTAACCATCTTCCAACTCATGATGTTCCCTCACGATGGGAATATTGTGACCAATGATCAGTTGACATACTATGATCCCAAAGGACCGGCCATGTCAGAGAATGTCCTCCCTACCATCAACACCACCATCGATAGCACATCCATCTACTCCCTGTCTGTTGTTAATCCAGGACTATTTACCAACGCCACTTTGATTGACACTTTTTTTCCCTACCACCACCTCCCTTTACCACTAAAATATCGGTTTTTTGTACCATCACATCTAGTAAACTTTTGATCTCATCCATATTCAATCGTAACCTCATCTGTAGCCCCAACCATAGGTCGCTCCCACCCCCAATCTTTTTCCAGGGAATTATTGGGGTTCATTTCCTATACACACCATCCCATTTCTTTTTCCACCATATGGAATCGTGAGTAAGCCATTCATGGCTACTCTTAACCTTCTAGGATTAACTTTGGGCACTCCAATGTGGTACCTTGATCCACCAAACCCCACCCTGAAACCACAAATTGTGCTGACACCAGTCAAACTTATTGAAACAGTGTCACATCCACCTCCCAGTACACAACCATCTTCTCCTTCATCTACTCTTACATCCCCTCCTTCTATGAATATTGGGGGAAAGGCACCAAAATCCCCTGCAGAACCACATCCACCTCCTACTTATCCTTTATGCAATGTCCTTGGTCATGCTACTGAAAATTGTCCTAATTTGTTGTTTCTTCGCAGCCACATGTGCACAATAGTAAAGGTTAATGACACTTCATTTGTTAATGTACCAAACATCCATATGTTTAAGAACAAATCTTTAATACAAACCACTCATGTGTAGTTTGTGTCCTCTATGGTCATTACTCCCATCATTTTCCAAAACTTCTCGAGTATCGGTACCTCCTCACTAATATACGTGAGCACTCCCTTCAGTTTGAAAGCACTATCCTTGAAGAAATCCACCCTTCAGCTTATTTCTCATATACCACCAACACCATCTTCATGATCTCAACTTCTAGTCCTCCTCCCCCCTGATCGACCATGGAAGATCCCTCTAGTCTATCCCAGTACCACTTTTGTAATGAAGAAGAAATCCATGAATCTCTCACAACTCCTAAGTATCCTTGGGATGACCTGCACCATCGTTCATTTTTCATCCCCGATGAAACTTCCTCATTGTCAGACCAGTTCTTTGTCAAATTGAGATATTTTATTCATGGAAGTGTCAATTGCTTCAAAAATCCAATCTCAACCCCTAAAACCTTTGAGGAAGGTAATATGGCCAATATCTCACCAACCATCCAAGTCGACATCTCAATAAAAAATAGGATAGTTGATAATATTACAATCGGTGCTTCATTCTCTTGAGTGAGGTAGTCACCACTTACAAGATACCTTTTCAAGAGTTTTGTGATGTTTTTTCTTGGTCCTACACTAAAATTTCTGGGCTTTATCTATCTATTGTTAAATATCACATTGACACGTGGCCTAATGTTGCCCCCATTCGCCAAAATCAACGGCCTATCCAATGGTCCGAGGCCCATGCTATCAAAGCTGAGATTGAAATACTTTGCAAAGCAGGTCTTATATACCTCATCATGTATACCATTTGGGTTTCCAATCATGTTCTCTCTAATAAAAAACAAGGAACCATTCGAGTGTGTAGTGGCTTCTGTGATCTAAATTTTCCTTATCTCAAAGACAACTTTCCCACTCCGTTTATCGACCAGATCATAGATGCTTGTGCCAACCATAGAGTATTTTCCTTCATATATGGTTCTTCAGGTTACAACTAAATCCACATCTGCAAAGACAATCAGTATAAAACTACCACTGGTTTTACCCCATTCCATTTAGTCCATGGTGTGGAGTCGATTCTTCCCATTGAATGCTAGATTATGTCCCTATGCCTTGTCATCGAGATTCTATCTGATACTTCACTATTGGAAAAACACCTACTTACACTTGAACAAACTGATGAGTACCATCATACTTCTCTCCAAATCATCAAAGTGACTAAGACTAGATCGAAGTCCCATTATGACTCCCATGTCCACTCACGCAACTTTAACGAGGGGGGCCTTGTCATCATCTACGACCAAGCCAATGATAAGACTAGAAAACAAAATTTTGAATCGATGTGGTAGGGTCCTTATGTCATCCATTGTTGTCTCAGTAAGGGGGCATACCTCCTCATTGACTTTGAAGGTCTCCTCTTGAAGAATCCCTGCAATGGCATCTATATCAATATATTCTACTCCTAAGCTAACCAACCTGAATACCCTTGTATCATAGTTTTTCTTTATTTTTCACATCGTTTCTAATATGAGTCTCATAGTTTTTTTTCTTTTTTATTCCATATGGATCCTACCTCGCCTTCCTATGTTGGTTTCGATGATGGAACAAGTAGATGGTCTCCTAAGATTTCCTCGGTTGCATGGGTCATTTATTCCCTGTCACATGAGTTGATCCATATCGAAGGAATGTGTGTTGGCATTGATACCAACAACCATGATGAGTACAATTTTTCATTGGTCTCCTGACCACCTCCCTTCACTTGGGTATTTGTCACCTTAATGTCTTCCTAGACTCCCAACTGCTTGTCACCCAGTTGAATAAATACTACAGGGTACATGATCCTTGTATCTTTAGAAAGTTCCTATGCAGTAGACAATTGGTTAGACGTTTCTAATTCATTTCATTCACACATGTTCCAAAAAGTATCAATAGCGTATAAGATCAAATAGATAATGACATTCTTGAGTGACACATCAATCATCACACATAGGAAATAAACTGCATCATGCATCATCATATATTCATGCATACATATGTCATATACATCATATAGGAATATTCATCCTCATAACAAAATACTGATAACACCCATAAAAATACAAAAAATGTGCATCCACATGCATCCATATCTTAATATCATATTCAGTGTCTTCTATCCAAATAAGTACAATACAGAGAAGCTCCACGGGATTTCTCATCTGATAATACATATAATACAAAAATTCCTCAATCAAATGCATTGCGGGGGAAACACCACATTCTGTTAATCAGAGTCTGATTCCTCTGACTCTGTGTCCTCCTTGGTATCAACCTCATCATCTGATCTCTCCTTCTCCATCAACACATCTCATTATTCCACTGTTCTAACATACTATGTAGCCACTACAATCCTCCTCATCATAGTGATTTGGTCACGTGTAGATCAGTAACACACGGCGATCAATTTTTCATTCATATACTGCCAACCATCATCGGTGACTCCCTCCAGTAGCCGCTCTGTTTCCATCCGGAGTGAGTATGAAGTAGAACTACGTTGCCTCCTCTTCCCGTGAGTAGGTGGATCTAATCCCTCCACCCTACCCCTAGGTCACTAGTATCCCATTGGAGGATGTTGTCCCACATATGCACATGTATAGAGTATGTCATCATCATCAATCACATGTATAATCTAGCTACCAATTATGCTATTAAACCAAAATATATGACTAAAACCATAAAGAGTCATGCATACATACCATCTGGTCCCTAGACTTGTTTAGGAGGTCGAGGCATCTATGGATCTCCCCGATAATTCATTCCTGCATATAGATAATCCTCAATGAGGATCGAAATTTATTTCCACTGTGCAAATAGATCCCAGATGAAGAAACAACCTAATAGACCGCCTCCCTCCTAGATCATCATCTCACACCACTGCCTCATATAAGGCTCATGTGGTCCCCTGTCACGCACCACTAGACGTGGTCATAGTGTCGATAACCGCTCCAAAAATAACGAGCACAAAAAGGATGGGAAGTAGAAATCCCCATCCACTAAGCTAACCTAGTTCATTCCACAAACCTTTTTCAAGTACATATGGACCCACCCATGGTAGGTTCCCCTCAACACACTTTTGACCATCAATAACTAGTCTCCCAAGATCTTATGTGGAACTTTTGATCCAAGAATCCTTAGCACCATCACTGCCACTACACAAGTCTCGAGACTCTCGATGTCACAAACAAGTATGTATGACACATGAACATACATTGTGGCATAGAAATGCTGAGAACACAAGTCATCCACACGGGGGCTTCACTTGTTGACCAATATGCTANGGGGTGGGGAGGAGGTTTTAAGTATTGGGAGGGGGTTTCAACAAAAAGAGTTTGGGTCAATATCTCTAGAAATTAAGGGTATTATTTAATATCCCACGATCGCATGTGCTATGTGAGAGGTTCACTAAGTGAAGTCCTCGTGGTCATCCATGGACACTCCTCTCAGGAGTTTCATCTCCATTTGGTCAACTTATTCTCATTTGCACCACAAATTTATTCAACATCCATGTTTCATGTCATTCATTTTGAGAGGCTCATTTTCTCATGCTCTATCCACCCATGGGACTCGCATCTCATGCTCTCCCTACTTTTTTCGGGCCATTTCCTGGACTTACCTCAATTTATGTGCCACTAGGAAAGTCGATCCCTTTCTTTATTGGCATGTTCACAAGCCCTCCACTACATCCATACTGCAAACTTTGCATTATTTTACCACCATTCACCATCCCACGTGGAATCCTCACTAGTGTTCCATTGTTATCTTTTCTCCCCATCAACCATGATCCCAAAATCACTTCTTTTGGAATATTGAACACTTCCTCCTTGATTGACTGAACATTACAGAGTTTTTGTTAATCTCTTTTCTGACTCCTTAAAGAATGAAAACATTGTCAAGAAATATTTCTTCCTTTCACGCTTGTTAAATTATTTGAAATGGTGTCTATGTTGTATCGTTTATCCCCTTTTTCAGACTATGTAGACCAGTTAAGGAAAAAGACCACCCTAGCACCTTCCATCTAGAAACGGTTTCCTTTGTATCATTTTATTCTTTTTTGGACATTGGGACCGTACTCTACGAAAAAACTCACTTATGGGTAGTGTTCACATTTCACTCTTCGACCTAGGTTCAGACCTTATTTGTATAAGAACAAAGCCCAAGATATCGGTTCAACAGAGAAAGGCTCAGTTGGAAGCACCTGCAATGCAGATGTATTCTCACCTGAGATATCTCTTATGGGTGATTGCCAGAACCAAGATTATGTAGTTGGGTAGGGATTTATCCTCTCACAACACCTTACCAACTCACTCAACCAAAGACGGGGGGTTTCTTACTTATATTTATGATGCACATTCAAGATATAACTCTATTTATGCATCGACAAATATTGCAACAATCAATATAATTAAATATTTCAGACCTCTCATCGCTTCTCTTGATCTAGTTTATATTTCTCTCGAAAATGGTAATCACACTTGGAACAACAAAATAGGTGGGCCTCATAAGATTGCCTCCATAATTTGAAATATTTTTAGCCTCCTCTATTGGTCATATTAGGAATCACTTTGTATTCTCTCATTCTTCTTGGAGAGGGGTTAGATCACCATCCTATCATTCTTGAGCTCGATACAAACACCAATTATTCAAACAAACATTTAATGTTTGGGAAATTAGTGTTGGATCATCCAGATTTCATGGAGACTCTTCCACAATGGTGGAGTGAAGTTCCCTCATTTCATCGTTCCAAGATGTACAAGCTCTAACAAAGGCTTAAATTTTTCAAATGAGGGCTCAAATCATTGAACAAGTAAGTCTTTGGAAAAAAAATGGAGGCCAAAAAAATTTTGGAAGAAGAAATGGCCAATCTGCAACAGGAAGCTATAACTTAGCGATGCATAGATGAACTTCTGTAGAAAGAAAGATAGCATCAAGGCGCTATCAAACAACGAATTAACCAAGAGGAAACTTTGTGGTGACAAAAGTCTGGAATTAGATGGCTCAAAGAAGGGGATAAAAAATAAAAGTTCCATGAATCAACTTTCCATCATAGAGGTCACAATCATAATGCCTTTCTCTAGACAGACCAAGGTTTAAATCTATCTAATCATGCTAAAATTGCAGAGAAACTTGTCTGTTTCTATCACAACATTCTCTCCAAAGATAACATCAACCAGAATCATGCCATGGATAAAATTCTCCAAAATAATTATGCTCTTGTTTCGAAGGAGAAAAATGAAATTCTTCTGATGAAAATCACCTTGGACAAAGTGGAAGAGAAATATATGATCATGCCACCCAAAATAGCCCTGGGACCTAATGGATTTACTACCAACTTCTACTACCACTATTGGAAGATAGTGTAGTAATATGTTTAGGAGGTAGTTTAAGAATCATACATTTGCTTAGGATTCTTACCATCCTTCTAATCCACTTTTCTTGTCCTTATCCCCATGGAAGATATCCCCTCACACTGTCCTGGTAATTTCTAACCCATTTATTTATACAATATTGTTATTTACAAAATTATCACCAAAGTGATTTCCAACAAGATTAAAACTATTCTACCTCACTTAGTCACAAAAGAACACTTGGGCTATGTGGAAGGACACCAAATTTTAGATGGCATCATCACGGATCATGAAACCATCCATACCCTCAAGAGCACCAAAAAATATAGCATGCTAATCAAATTAGACCTTTCCAAAGCCTTCAACTAGCTCTCGTGCCACTTCATCGAGTGCTCTCATTTGTCCTTTGGATTTTCTCCTCAATGTGTTCATTGGATTATTATGCTCACTTCCTCAACTTTCTTCTCCATTATAGTCAATGACTCCCTATCCCCTACCTTTTCTCCTTCTGAAGGCATCCGTCAGGGGGTCCCACTCTCTCCTGTTATTTTTATTATGATGGTCAAGGGTCTGGGTCGGTCTTTAAAAGATGATATTATAAATAATCTTCTCTTGGGTCTATACCCTGCTAATGATGACACCACAACTTCTCATCTCCAATTTGCAGATGATACTGTTAGAAGGAATATTTCACCTTCTGTGGACAATAAGGTGTTCCACTAGTATGAATGGTTCAGATCCATAACAAATGGAGGACAAAGGTTGAAGACCCTCCCTGGACGCCATAGATACCTGGAATGTGATGCTTCGATAGTAACCCTATGTACCTGCAATCAGATTAAACACTCAAACACATCAAAGCTGCCAGAATATAATCTACTGATCCATGTTAGTGACTAAGGAATCTAACAACATATACATGTGAAATAAAACAACAACAGTAATGTGGGACGAAAATCAACTTTGCATTAAGATAAAATGGAGAAGTTTACAACCAGTTAAGCCTTAGTGTTGACATGCATCTCCATGAAACCAAACAATCTCATCCCCATAAGCTCCAACTTTTGCTCGCTATGCTCTCCAATGGCTTGGGCCAAGTAATCAATCCAACAGCATAACAATACCTTAAGAGTCCTCCCCTCAACCATGGACATGAGCTTGTATTTATAAGGCTCAATGGATAGGGATGGTTGAGAGATTTGTGGATGAGGTGGCCTCTAAGATCCTAGGATGAGGGATCTCGAGCTCAACTAACCCAAAATGATAGGGATAAGGGAGGACATGAGGCTCATGATCTAGAAGCCTTGAGAATCTTCTCTTTTTCCCATTTTACCCAGGGCACCGCGTTTCTCCTCTTATGACAGAGCAGTTCATGTAAGAACCACTTATGGACCATGGGAAACAAGGAGTGGCATCGCTTATGGCAAACAACAGAAAGGCGATGCGAGCAAGGAACCGCTCATGGCTAACAGGGAAAGCGCAGTGCTGAGCATTTTTATGTAGAATTGACAGACATCATGGGTTTCCAGTCCAAGTGTTGGGATTAAGGGAAAGTAGGTATGTCAAAGGTCTTATCACATGATGATGATAGGATTTTGGTATAACAGGATGCTCCCCAAAGCATGAGTCTTAGCGGGATACGATAAACGAGAGATTTGAGAGAACAAGTCGTTGTTATGAAGTGAAAATGTTGGTTCGATCGGAGCATGTTGTCAAGTAGGCATCTGTAGTACATCATTATGTTGACTCATAGACACAAGTAACCAACTCATGGTTGTAGACCAATACAAGGAAGATCCATGAGAGGAATAAACAAGCATGGCTACTAGAATATAGCGTAGATCCATGCTATAGAGGACTCAAACTTGGACATAGCTACCAGACATACAATGTAGATCTATGTCATACAGACGCAAATTTGAGCATAGCCACGACCATACAAATGTGGATCCATGCTAGATATACAAAACTCCATCGCAACCTGTGGAAAAGCAATGAGCACTTTAAACACACACCCAGGGTCTTCATCTCGTCTTCCACAAAGTACTATTCTATCCATGTGATTACAATGATCTAAAGTTGAACATGATAGAAACCACTTGATTACGACCAATGATGTGAACCGTTAACAAGTGCGAGGGAGATCACCATTGATGTCAATGATTCCCAAGGTACCCTAGTACAATCTACTGAGTGCAAATAGATGTCCTGATGTCGAACAGCCAGTCGATTCTATCGATCAAAGGTAAATGATGTGAACCTATGTCGAGAGTGAGAGAACCTGTCATTAAGGCATATAGATCTCAAGGTACCAAATATTGCTTCTAAGGCTATTTCCCGGATGATGAGTTGATGTCGACGAGAAAAGTCTCATCGAAGGAGGGCCATGATGAGTCCCACATCGACGACACGAAACTCAAAACATAGTTCTGGAATAATGTGAATGTAGTAACCATAAGACTGAATCAAAAATACTGACACAAAAGACTATGTAGACTACAAAGGTAAAACTTATTCAAATCCCCTTTGAACATCGGGCGGCACGACAAAAAGATGTGGCAACATGACTGAAGGAGACAAACACAGTGCGACAGTGGACAATGCATTCTTTTGAAAGACTCAAAGGAGTGACATGACTCATGAAAGTGGATCATCGTGGAGATCAGTTGAATACCCAATTGAATGACATGATGTGCAAATAAGTGCCATGTTCAAAGGTAACAACAAACAACTACCATTATTTGCAAAATGATTCCCTTCCCATTTCCCCCATCATGGTCAATGAGTGCCTCTTTTTGGTTTTACAAGTTCAAAGAGGGTAACAAACACTCGATATAGCTTGTCGGAAGACAAGTCTAGACTCATATGTTTTATGAATCTGAGAGAGGAGGGGTTCGTTCCAAAAACATGCCTCTCAATGTTTAATTTAACAAGTCCAATGAAAGAAAACTCGGTATCGTTCATGTTTAGAGAGTCTGAACGATTACGGAAGAAGACTCCAAAGGGGTCCTTTTTCGTATGATTTAGTCTCTAACGCCCGAAAAAGTGTAAAATCATACCTTGGAGAATTCTTCCAATCATGATTGGAAAGAGTGTTCATTTTTTGTAAATAGTCTGTCTGAACCAAAAAAGAGATAACCTACCATTGGACAAACGACTCTTTAAATGCTTTAACGAGCGTGAAGAAGACAAGATCGCTCGACGATATTTTCGTATTTAGGGAGCCTAAAAAGAGTTTAAAGACGACTCCATTAGAATTTTTCATGTTTGAATCCAGAGCATGAAAAAGTAATAAAATAAGCTCAAACCAAATTTCATATTTTAACCAGAGCACAAAAAATGAAAAGTAAGCTCAAACCCATCTTACTATTTTTAACGAGCTCGAAGATTAGTTAAAAGAATGCTCAAAGATTGGTTTCATTTTTACGCAAGCTCGAAACCAATGGGTAAACTATGCTTGAAAAATCCCATTAACATGATATACAAAGGTTGGAATATTGCCCCCAACATGATTGCTAGCGAAGCTTACCCCTAGCATGGTTGCTAGTGGCTCGACATGCCCCCAAGATTCGTTTCATTTGACAATTATTCTTCCATACCCAACCTAAAAACCTGGTTACTAATGTGAAAATGTTCACCAGGGGGGTAGGAAGAATGAGAATCGGGCAGGTGAAAATAAGGTTCAAGTTCTAACACTAATGTGAAGACTCGACTCAAGGGAAGGGGATTTGTGTCATTTTTACAGAAGCTTGAAATGGAAGGTAACTATGCTTGGAACATGGTTTCATTTGTATGCAATCTTGAAACCAAAAGGTAAACTATGCTTAAGGAGATACATTTCATTTTTTAACGAGCTTGACATAGAATGGGAACTTTGCTCACAACATGGTTTCATTTTTATGCAAGCTTGAAACCAAAAGGGTAAACTATGCTTGAGGAGTGGTTTTATTTTTTAATGATCTTGAAACCAAAAGTAAAATATGCTCTTGACATGGTTTCATTTTTATGCAAGCTTGAAACCAAAAGGGTAAACTATGCTTAAGGAGTGGTTTTATTTTTTAACGAGCTTGAAACCAAAAGGGTAAACTATGCTTAAGGAGTGGTTTTATTTTTTAACGAGCTTGAAACCAAAAGTAAACTATGCTCTAGAACCTGCTCCTACCAAACATGATATCCAGAGGTTGGTAGGATGCCCCCATTTCATAAAAGCTACTAGCTTAGCTCCATTATGATATCCATAGACTAGAGCCATGCCCCCCATTTTACCTATGATGGGAAGAAGCTAACTAGAAGAAGGGGAAGGAACCACAAGAACATGTGGCACATTCAGGGCAGTCTGATTACTAGGAGTAATGCGATGGTATGGTGTAACAAAGGAAAGATTATCAATGGTCACAATCTTCCCATCATGAGGAAAATGCGTAACTCTAAAGAGTGTGCACACAACAACCTTCATGGCATAAACATAATCACGTCCAAGTAGCAGATTGAAATCTAAAGGAACTTGGACCACCATAACATCAATACAGATAGTTTTCCCTCCTAATGTAATAGGCAAACAAGAAAGGGTCCCTAAAGGTGCAGTAGGTCTTCGATTAAAAGCTAGTATCTGATCAGTGGCTGGCACAAGCTGAGGTGAACCTAAATATTTCCAAGCAGTTGAGGATATAATACTAGCAGAAGCCCCTTCATCAACAATAGTGTGAAGTATCTGCCTAGTAGTAACATTCACAACTATCTGGAAAGGAACACTCGAATGAAGATGAGACTCTGCTAGGTTAATCCAATCAAAGTAAATAACCTCACTACTCAAAGAGGGCTTTGTTGAAACAAACAAAATTTCCTCTTGTCGAGAACAATCAGAATGAAGCACAAAAACTTCAGTAGGTTTTGGTTCATTCTCTACTGGAAGAGAAGAACAAGACGAATATTTGGTCAAAGAGACTACTTCAGTCTTAACACTCTCTGATGAAAGAGCAGGATCGGGTGGAAATGACATCGACTCGACCACTTTAACTTCACTCTCCAAAGGAAAAGTGGGATCAACCACAGATAAATCCGAATCGACCACTTGGTCAACTAGTGGGGGATCAATGGATAACTTACTATCACTTGTTGGAATCACCTGTTGATGATCAGTAATATTTTCCAACCAACGTGAAGCTTCATCCATGCTTGGACAAAGAAAAGTACGATGTATAGCCTTGCATATCAAACAAGGATACAAGAATTTACCCTTACGAACTTTTACCAATGGGTCACTGGTTGAGGAAGTATCGTCAACATGATGATCAGAGGTTGATGACACAGACGGTTTGTACCTTTTAGACCACTCTTCTTGTACATGGGAGAGAATGGGACACTTCTTAAGAAGGTGGTCCCCCTTGCAAAGCTTACAAGGGAACTTGGATTTTATGAGTGTTCTCTTAGAACGAGCACCATCAAGAGCAGATGGTTGCTGCTTTTTCTCTTTTTTATCCTTCTTCTTTTTACCCTTCCCTTTCTTCTTCTTCTTATCCACATGACTAGTAACCATAGAGCTTTGGTCAAGCAAAGAAGAAGAAATGTGTGGAACAACAACCGACGAATAAGGAGAGGGATTAGGTTGAGGTCAATCCTCTCCCAGAGGAGAGGTGACATTTGAGACATTAGGTGTAACAGGAATTACCAGATTAAAAAGCCATACTAGTAATCCTATAGTTAATCCAGGAAGATTTAGAGTGGCAATAAAGGGAGGACCAATACCTTCACTTGGAGGGAATACAAAAGGCACACCTTAGAAAGGGACCTCTTGAGTGGTAGTCCCAGATGAGGATTCCATCTCTAAACTCTCTAATAACCCCCTAACTACCATGCATAAGCAATTACTACTCAAACTAAAAGAAACAAGAAAACATGTGAAAGGAGTGGATAAGAGTCAGGAACCTCATAGGATAGGCCAAAAGGATAACTCAGATGGTTTGAGGATTCCTAAAAGGGTCTCCCGATATACGCATGGTACGAGGGAGCTCAAATCAGTAGTAGTGTTGTCTAATGCATAACCATTCACAAGGGTCCGTTCGATATACAATCAAGTACGTGAAGTACCTTTCGATATACCTCAAGGGTACGTGAAAGGCCGTTCGATATACCGACGGTACGTGGAAGAACCGCATGAGTCCCGGGATGTAATGCGGACAAAGTAACGACAGATCCTATGCTTAACGACGCCTGAACACCTCTCTAACTTATCACTCAAATTGCTAAAATTTTTAACCCAGTACTACCGTTAATTTTATCTTGTGCGTTTAGGTGGAACCATGGAGTGAAAACTTGAAATTAAAGAAGATGCACACTAATCTATATGACAAAGCAAGTTTTCCTCTTCAATGAAATTCTACCTAAGAGGAGAGAGATTTACTTTTCTTCCCACAAATGCACATTCAAATGCAAATGCAATTCTATCTTTTCAAACGAAAAGGGAAATATCAATGCACCCCAACAATCTTCAAGGCAAATAAAAAAGATATCTAGAGAACATCGAACATAAATAAACCAAAGATGTTTCCTATCTTTTCATGCTTGAAAGAGATGCATAAAAACTTAATGGAAAGATGATTTCACTAACGTTCCCAAACAAATCTAACTCTAATGCATGCAAAGCTGAAAATAGATGTTTCTTCTCAATGAAAGTAAGATCTATAATTTCAAACAATCATGCACAAAACAAGAAGAAAATTGTTCAACAAGCTTGTGAATAAAGCAAAAGAGAGAGAAAACTAAAACTTCTCTTTGAAACAGACAAGGAAATGAAGAACTAATCTTTCCTGCCAAGCACTGAAAAAATTAGCATTCAGAAGGAAACAAGAATCGCCCCAAGCAAAGAAAGACTCAAAACAACATGGATCACTCATGCATTCCAAGTCCAAAACAAACCAAAAACCTACTCATGAAAATGAAATGTATATTTTCCAATTCCAATGAATAATATCTATAGAAAAGAGCAAGATGTTTCAAGAAAAGAAAAGGATGTAAAATCTAATGCAAGAAACAAAAACTCTCTTTGAATGCAAAGGGAATATAACAATCAAAGCAACTACAGAATACACAATTCATGGCCCCTCCCAGCCACGAGGGAGCATTTTTTTTCAAAAATGCACTTCATTTTCATCAAAAAGTAAGCCAAAAAAACACAAAAATAAAAAACAAAGTCTAGAACAGGGCCTACCTGGAACTGCACAGATGAAGCTCCTGATAAGCGGTTTTGAGGCAGAACCGCTCCTTGCTCACTAGATTCGGGCGGTGGCACCGCGTATTGCTAACTAGACTCAGGTGGTGGCACCACTTCTTGCCATAAGAGCATGTGCGGTTCCCTAAATAAATCCAAAACACAAGGAGAACGAAATTTGAAGTCAAAATTGATCAAATCAAGGTAAGAATTGATAGATTGAGAATAGAAAAGAGCATAAAAGGTCGAAATAATTTAGATCTAGACATATCTAGAAGTTTCAAACCAAAATACATAGAGTCAAATAGCAGATTTGACTTAAGAGAGTTGGAGAAGGAGCCTGGATTCAGACAAGAGTTGAAGAACTGAGGAAGATTAGATCAACTGATACGTATATTCATTCCCTAGTGGAGTCACTAGATTCGTTAGCAGGAATATTTCACCTTCTACGGAAAGTAAGGTGTTCCACTGGTCTGAATGGTTCAGATCCGGAACAAATGGAGGACAAAGGTTGAAGACCCTCCCTGGATGCCGTAGATACCTAGAATGTGATGCTTCAATAGTAACCCTATGTACCTGCAATCAGATTAAACATGCAAACACATCAAAGCTGCCAGAATATAATCTACTGATCCATGTTAGTGACTAAGGAATATAACAACATATACATGTGAAATCAAACAACAACAGTAATGTGGGACATAAATCATATTTGCATTAAGATAAAATGGAGAAGTTTACTACCAGTTAAGCTCTAACTTTTTCTCTCTATGCTCTCCAATGGCTTGGGCCAAGTAATCAATCCAACAGCATAACAATACCTTAAGAGTCCTCCCCTCAACCATGGACATGAGCTTGTATTTATAAGGCTCAATGGATAGGGATGGTTGAAATATTTGTGGATGAGGTGGCCTCTAAGATCCTAGGATGAGGGATCTCGAGTTCAACTAACCCCCAATGATAGGGATAAGGGAGGACAGGAGGCTCATGATCTAGAAGCCTCGAGAATCTTCTCTTTTTCCCATTTTATTCAGGGTACCGCATTTCTCCTTTTATGATAGAGCGGTTCAGGTAAGAACCACTTATGTACCAAGGGCAACAGACGGTGGCACTGCTTATGGAAAACAACAGAAAGGCGGTGCGAGCAAGGAACCTCTCATGGCTAACAGGGAAAGCATGGTGAGCATTTTTATGTAGAATTGACAGACAACGTGGGTTTCCACTCCAAGTGCTAGGATTAAGGGCAAGTAGGTATGTCAAAGGTCTTATCACATGATGATGACAGGATTTTGGTATAACAGATACCCTTCTTCTTGTGACAACTACCATGCATGAAACAAGACATCTCAAAACTTTGCTCAATATATTTTTAAAATCATTTGGCCTCTCTTTGAATAATGACAAGTATGAGCTCTCTTTTTTTAAACACCCCTATCCGCTTTCAACTTAGAATCTCTAGATTCCTCCTCTTCCAAAGAATCTCTCTTCCCTCAAAATATTCAGTTGCCCCTCTTATCTCTTCATCCATTTGTCATAAGACTTCGTCAAATATCCTTAAGAAGATAGAACAACGCTTATCTAACTATGATTTCATATCTCACAATCTTGTTGGTTGTATTGTTATCCTACACTTTGTGCTCTGTAGTATGTGTTCCTACCTCTTCTCTATTTTTGTTGCTCCAAAAAAAATTCCTCAAAGGGATTGGATTGCTCCAAAGGAATTTTCTATGGGGGGGTTAAAAGAAAAGGAAATAAAATGGACATTGATAGCTTGGGAAAAAATTTGTAAACCAAAATTTCTTGCCAGATTTGGCATTAGGACACAGAGATAGAAAATGAAGCCATGTCATACAAATTGTGGTGGAGATGGTTAACCACTCCCAATACTCTTTGGGAAAAAATATAAAAAAATAAATAAGCGATCCATATAGCCCAATAATATCTTATTCACGTGCAGAATTCCAACGCATGATCCTTAATTTCGAATGTAGTATATCTAAACAGAGCGTTAATTCAAGGGAATTCTTTTTTGGAAATATGAAATGGACAAACAACTCTCTTTTGGGACAATGCCTAACAACAACGAGCCAAGCTCAATTCCCTCCCATTCAGTGACCCTCTTCGTCATGCTACCATATATGCCAATAAATTTATCGTCTCACTTTTGGAAACCTATAGAAAACGATGCGCAATGGCATTCCTCGCATGAAAATCCCAACTATCCCAGTCCCCACTTGGAATTTCGCTAGGATGACTTCTGGGAAAACATTTTATCCTAGAGAATATCTTATAACCATGAAGAAGATGTCTTACATTGGGGCCATGAAAGTCGGGGATTCCTCAACATCAAATAAGTTTAAGTTTGGGATCTAAGGTGCTAACATCTTCAGATAGATTAGAGGAAATGAGCTTAGCATCAGGGATGCTATTGCCAACTAGTGCCCTCAAATCCCAAGCAACAACATTGTTAACAAGACTTGGCAGCTCTTTCCAAGCTTCCTTATTTGGGAAGGATGAAAAGAAATAAACAGAAGGGTGTTCAAAAGTACAAGCCCCCCGATTGCTCAGATATGGAAGAAGATACAATCAAATATTCATGAAACAGTTTTGGTGTCTTCATGGTCTAGTGATCATGACCAAAATGGCCACCTTTAAGATTGCTTGATTCTCCATACCTGGGGCCTTCACCAAGCTTTGAATCATTTTAAAACCCCTCACACATGTTTCCCTCATGCCAGTCCTGTCTCTTAGTCTCCTCCAGAGGAAGGATTCTTTAAAATCAACTTTTATGGTGCGAGCAGAGGGAATCTAAGAATGGCTAGTTATGGAAAGTCATTTTGGGATCACACAGGACATTTTCTTCACATGAACATATGTTTTCTAGGCATTGAAAGCAACAACACAATAGATATGTATGTGTTGATTCAAAATATCAAGATAGCCAACAACAAAGGATATCACCATCTTATTATGGAAAGACACTCCAAAATTATGATCCAACTTCTCATCCAACTTCTCATCAAACTTCTCAATGGTTCCAGAATCAACAAAATATTCCTAGTTGGACACTCTTGCTTCCAATTTCAATAATGAAGCGGAATTTATCACTCGTCTTGTCCAAAGGGAATCCAACAAGATTGCATACAAATTATCCAACTAGGGTGTGGATCATTCTCAAAAAATCTGTAATCACTCATATTCTTACCTCAAACAAGAATTATCTCAAATCAATCAAAATATCCACCCCCTATAGCTAGTGTGAGTGTCCACAAGCCACGCAAAAAGAACATGCATAACACTCTAACCGGATGGTGGGGAAAAACATGCACGACAACATGTATCCACCCCAAAGGTTTTGGAGAACATTACTCTACATGCAGTGCAACATCTAATGCGATGGTTGTCATACTATGGGCCATTGGATCTCAACCCGTTGGATCTCAACTTGTTTGAGATCCAACAGCTCACAGTGCGATGGTCGTCGCATTAAATGCCACACTGCATGTAAAATATTTTTCGCCAAAAGTATTAGGAACTCATGCTTCCCTCTAGTCATGATGATGTGTTGTATCATCTCGTACAAGTATTTGAGGGTTCTCATGTTTGACATTTAGTTGGTAATCTCTTCCTACGTGCGAGTATTCATGGCAACTAACTCCCTTCCTAGCCACCTCTTTTAAGATGACTGGCCAACCTCATAATGGGGTTTCTCTCTTAGATGACTGCCTCATAATGGGGTTTCTAATTAGGATACGTTAATGTTGACTCTTTCACCACTATGGTTCATATAGCTCTTTCAGCCGAGCAGAACTTCTCGGTTTTGTCAAAATTGGGTGACTCTATGGTGCTTCCCTCTCATACACACTAAACACTTCTCTTTATATGCCTAAGTACGTAAAGGACATGAGGAATGCCTAGGGTTATTTTGAGCAGAAAGTGAATCTAAGGCCTAGAGCATGCGTCTCCAGAATGGAAGAAGGTCTTCACAGCAGGGGAAAAAAGTAAATCCAGAGAAATTAGTGGAATATCTAGGGGTATAGTTGACAACTCGGGTTCCACCAGGACCAAGGAAACCTGTTGTACTCATACACTCGGTATGCTTTGGAATATGAAGGCAATGTTTAGTTTGGCGCTAGAGGATTTGGTGGAAGTAAATTTTCAAGAAGAACCCAATGGCATTCCCTTGGATGCTTAGATGGTTAGTTTGGAGGAGGGGTTGCAGAGGTTGGCTCTGAACCAACTAGCTGGTAATGAAAGAATTAATGCTAATCTTAATGATTTGGCAAAGGAACTGACTCATAAGACCTTTAGCAAAGAACCCTCAACAAGCACCTCGTCCTCGTAGTTGATCTTCTGTCGTTTCCCTCAATACTGTCATCATAGTGCTCCTCAACCGGTCAAGTTCGATTATCTACGTACATGAAAACCATCTATTTCCCTCTCCTATTCTCATATCTAGTGATGATTAGCTCTAATATAGAATTCTAGTGTTAAAATAGGTCTGGTCTATGGTTTAGACAATCTTATTTTTGATATTTTGGTCATAACCCTCAACCTATGGGGGGTTGTTTTGAAAAATCTCTACAGACTACTTGTCCCTACACTTCTAGATAACCTTTATAGACAGTTTTGGCGTAGAAGTAGCAATCCAAAAAAATGGCATTCAAACTCATGAGACGACTCTCTTGAAAACTCTTAGTATATTTTCAAACCTTACCAAAAAAAATTGCCAAAGGTTATTAGAGGTTTTCAAGAATACTCAAGTACAAAATTGGATGGATAAAATTATGTCTTACAGTAGAGTATGGTAAAAAACTGTTGTTAATCATCAACATGATTTAAATAGTAAATTTTACAAATTTTCTCATCTTGAAGTGTTTTAAGTTGTAGTCTAATAACATGTTTCACTATAAAGGCCATAAACATTTTTTTTAATTTTGGTAATATTCATTTTTTTTAAGTTTAATTATAGTTGCGATCAATCAAATTAGGTTTATAATCATTTATCTCTAGCTCATTCAGTTAAGGTGTGGATTTCATCGACAGGTCGACTTGGGTCCTCTTTAGGGGTTAGCTAGTTCGAAGGACTTGAGCTTAAAAAACATGTACGTTCAAGCCATCCAAAGGACCAACAGCGAAGTCAACCGTTAACTTTGTTGTTGGTCTATTGGATGGCTTGAACGTACATGTCTGTTATGTTGGAAAGAGACACCCAAAATCCAATCAGTTGAGGGTTGGTGTGGCCCCAGCCATGTGTAATCCCTAAGTGATTTTGACAGCTTAAATGTTCTTAGGTCATAGTTTCTTAGAACAAAGACCACTCCCCCAAGTTTTAAAAATTATAAGAAACAAAAAAAACAATTAAATCTATAAAAACTTTATAGCATTTGAACTTTTTATTGTTAATGATTTCATTATCATTTAGAGATCTAAATTTATAAAAACTTTATTTAAATTTTTTAAAACTTTATAGCATTTGAACTTTTTATTGGTAATGATTTCATTATCATTTAGAGATTTAAATTTATAAAAACTTTAAAGCATTTGAACTTTTTATTGTTAATGATTTCATTATCATTTAGAGATTTGTTTTTAAAGATTATAAGAAAGTAAAATATAGTATAACAAGAGGAGCTGCTAAAGGCAGCTAGTCCCTGCCTTTAGAAGTTGAAAATCTATTGAATCGTTATATATTTTTAGAAATCGAAAATGCAAATCGTTTTGCAGAGACATTCAGCTCTGAATCGTTATATATTTTTTAGTGCCACATTCAGCTCTGTTCGAATAAACACGACCAACAAAATAATTACAAAGACCCACTTGTCATATGAAGAGCCTGGACAGAGTACAAAACGCTTCTATTCAACGGGGTTTTAAGCGCCTCTAACCCTCATTTATATGCAGCCTCGTGTTTGTGCATTATTGTAAAGCAAACGCTTTGGCATTTCGTTGGGCATTCAAATTTAAACAATATATGTTTTCTTTTGAATAGAATACAATCATTGAAACATACAACTACCATACTTTTATTTGAATAATTCATACATACGAGAGTTTGCTGAGAAAATAGACAGCTCTAGTGTGTCAAACAGGTCGAACGAACACAAGCTTTTAGTAGTTCGATGCAAAGTTTTCTGGCAGCAGAACCTGAGATTACAATACACGTATCATGTGCTATGCAGTTGTTAAGTGTGCACGACAAAGACTGAACCCACTCACATAAATACATGTTTGCTTCCTCGCTTTCATTAGGAAAATACAAACACGTGGAGTCCATGCACATTCATGAGGCATATAGTTTAGGTGCCACATTCAGCTCTGTTCGAATAAACACGACCCAGAATACAACACTTCGAGCTTTTTAGTTGTGATTCATCTGCCTTTTGTTGTATGTACTAGTTATATTAATCTGGACTTGATTAAACTAGGAACTGTAATTAGGAAGCTCAGGTTTGCTTCTACCCATTCCTCTTCTGTTTCCAAAGTTCATGGTTGGATTTTTTGAAATGACACTCTACGAAACAAAGTTCATGCAAATTTATCTGCGTAGTTTGTTTTAAGAGTTCCTTTTGGGAGAGACTCGCCTTCGGTGTCTTTGTTTGTCCTCTATTTCGTTCTCTTGCAGATTTGCGTGCTCAAATATATCGAGGTGCCTCTTTTGGTCCGATCAGGTATGTGGGATCTTGCTTGTCTCTGCAAAACGATTTGGAATTTTTTTTTTAGTTGGGGTCGGGCTTAGCATGGATTTGATATTGAAATTTATTAAAAAGACCAGTTTTGAAATCTGGATCCATGTTTGATTGTGCATTAGGGGGCCAATATCTGATCTTTTTGTGGCATATTAAAAGATAGCATAGTGTATTTGCTTTCTTTCTGTTTGGTCCTTCTGGTATCCATGGTCTGTGAAGTTTCTGAATCCAAGGTTTGATTTTGATTTTGCATAAATCATATGATTTTTGTTTCATCATAAACACATGCCTATGTACAAACCGCCAGACAAACCCCCAGAATAATAATTTTGCATAAATCATATGATTTTTGTTTCATAATAATGGAGGAGATCTCAGACACATTGTAGAGACGCGTCGCAGACTTCCTAATGAGAGACAAACCGCCAGAATAATAAAATCTCTCGTGGAATCTCTCCGTTTCTTCCATTCGAAAAGGGTTATTCACCGAGACGTGAAGCTTTCAAGCATATTTGTCTGTTACGGTGCGAATTATAGTTCATGGACGACCAAACTAGGAAATTTTGATAGAGCGATTCAGATCGAGCCAGGTAGGACGTTAAAAGAACAGAAATTATAGCGATCGAATTCATGTCTGTGACATTTTTTTCATTACAACGAATATGAAGTTTAAATTTATTCATCTTGATCGTTTTAATTCATAGGGAAGCGTTTTTCTTATGATAATGTGGGCACCGTGGGATATTCTGCACCCGAAATGCGAAGCGGAAGAGGATACTTGGCTAAGGTTGATTTATGGAGTGCTGGAGTCGTATTGTATCTTCTTCTGTGTGGAAAGATGCCTTTTCATGAGCAGGAGCCCGAGAATGAGGAGACCACGTATGAACAAATATTAGAGCAGAATACAAAGCCAGATGTTGCTCACGGTCGATGGAGCTCTGTATCCGATTCCGCAAAGGATCTTGTTCTTGGAATGTTACAGAAGCGAATCCGGAACAGGCTATCCTGCGATCAAATCCTAAGTACGGTACACCTTGTGAATCTTTTGTATTTGCCTGCAAGTTATAATATTATTATTATCGTTGAAACATGTAATGCAAATAATTATACAATGACATACCAAGAGACTTTGTATGCAGATCGTCCTTGGATTCTGGGCAATACAGGAGACGTTTCAGCTACATCTAGGGTGGCGACTTCTGCTAATAAAGGGAAAGGGAAGACGTCTTTGTCCAAGATTGATACAACGGCTGCAAGCTATTCAGGGAGCATTAAAGAGGAGTTGGGTTGTAGTTCCAGCAGTGTTAGAGAGGCCGCCTCAGCTTCAGAGATTGTTGCCAATACAGAGGCCGCTTCTGAGATCTTGACTACTAAATATGGGGTTGAAACAGTGCACAGGCAATGGAAACAGTGGTTCTTACAGTCCCAGTCCCAGATGTTCTATCAAATATTCATCTCCTTCCACACTGACGGCCAGAGTTAGTAGGAGAAACAGCAGCAAACAGTATGAGACCAAGAGAATAACGCCTCATCTCCCAAGACTTCTTCAGTAGGGGATCTTTTCTTTTTTCAGAAAAGATGAAACGAATGTGAGTGACCAGAGATATCTTCTAATAAAATTGCAAAATTGTACAAATCAATATTCTGTAAGGATCCATCTTGCATGATAAATCCTTCATATTTCTACAACATAATATTCACATAAATGTTTATACCATTGCTTTGCAGTGCCCTTGGAGGAGTTTTCTTTGTGGTGGGGGTCTTTATACAATTCTTTGAAGAAAGAGCAAGGACCTGCAAGAAAATATGGGTGAGAATAAGTTGCCTTCTGATATAAGCTCCAGCTCCATTAATGAATTGAATATAAGCTCCAGCTCCATATAGTTCTTCACATGTATTATGCCCAGTATTCTAGCAAACAGAGCTATGTTTTTTTGTGCTCTTTGAGGTATTTGGAGAGAAAGTCCTGCACTGCAATCTAGTAGAGAATGTATCTTAATTTGTTTAGTGAAGTGTTTGGCAGTGCAATGACAATATGAGTAGCCAATATGCTAGCACTCACAGCAGTAGTCACATAATAACAAGTGGCAAACATGCACGCACATAATAACAAGTGGCAAACATGCACTCACAGTAGTCACATGATAACAAGTGGAAAACATGCACTCACAGCAGTCACATAATAATATTGAATGAAGGCTGCTATATCTAAACATTTAGTGTTGTAGAGTTAATGTTAACCTTGGCGTTAACATTAATTCTCCGTACAATATCTCCTACATTTTGTAAATGAAACATTGGATTATATTTCTCTGAAATTTGGTTCTTGCCTCGTTATGACGCCAAATAAGAAGTTGAAGTGGTTGATTGGGGCAGAAAGCGGTCAAGGTTACCCATTGGTAGAGAAAGCGGCCTCAATTAAGTGATCAATGATATTGATAGGTGAAAAAAACGGCGTTGAATTCGTTTGCATCCAAACTTAGGAAAAATACTTCATATTTTTTTTGTTTTGTGTGCAGGTTAATTGAAATCGGTGGCAAGCCGATTCATATAGTCCCTGCTAGCCGAGGGCAGGGACTAATAAGAAAATCCGCTTAGCAAAAATGTCCCTACGATTAAAGTACGAAGGGGAAAAAGCTAATAAACTCCAAGATATTAAAAAAAACAATTGAAATAAATAAAAATAGAGGAAATAAAAAATAGCACTTAGAACATCTATATAATTAGAGTGAATGACCACTTAGGTATATATTTCAAAGATTTGCATACAAATGTCTTAATGCAAAAATGGTCCATAGTTTGAAGACTCGTGTTATAATATATGTGCTACAGCTCTTGTTGTTTATCTTGTTTATATTTATATGTATTTTTAATGGTCAATTGTGATAAATATCAAACACCTGAACTAGTTAATGTGGCATTGGAGCTTTACTAAGTTGTTGGTTGCCCCTTTAAAGAAGTAATTGAATTGAATATTAAAACATTAATAAAAAGCCCATTGTTATTTCTAGCCTGCTTTAATTTTTTTTTATTTTTTTTTAATAACATTTTCTATGTTAATTTGAGTTTTTTTTTCATAAGATATGCCACATTCTTTATTATATAACTAAAAATTACAAATTTTATAAAAAAAAAATAAACTATGTATAATTTTTTAAATATAAAAATATTATTATTATAAATATATATAATATAAAATTATTAATTTTATTTAAATAAAAATACTTAAAAATGAAAACTATGTATAATTTTTTAAATATAAAAATATTATTATTAATAATATAAAACATGTTAGTCTTGTCTAATTACGTCGTTAGGAGTTCTTTCCTCGGGTGGATTCTAAAAGACACCATTTATTTCGTCGTCCCTTTGGTTAACCATTGACTGCCACATCCACCATTTATCTATGCAATAAAATGCAGCCACATTTAATTACTTATTTTTTTGGTGTATCGTGTCTTCCCGCTCTAGTGTCCACTAGTTCTAATGCACATTGTATGCCTGTCAATGTCATCTTGATGTGTTCCGCAAGTAATTTTGCTTGTGTTTTGCAAGTCTGCATTTTTTGAGCACTATGTTGTTTGTGTGCTTTATTATGTTATGCATCTTCCCTAAGTGTATTGTCAACTCTCTTACAGTTCCCGATCTGAGGGAAAGGGCATGCGTCTAGAGAGGTATCATGAGAGCTCATGCATATGGGAACATTTCTCCCTCGACATGGGGAATGGTTTTAGAATTGGAGCGTTTTATGTATGAGCTAAAGGGAAAATAGAGGAGCTTTATTTGAGGAGTGTAGGATGAGAAGCTTTAGAAAATAATGAGTTGGAGAAAGCATTTGGCCCATCTTTGGGCTCCTCCAATCCTAGTATCGATGGTGGTACTCGTTGTTTCTAAGAGAATCCTCTCGCTAGGAACCTAGCTTTATATTACTCAAGGGTAGGTTGTTTTATTATTAGTGACTTTTCATACAACTCATACAAAACCTTATATATAAAAACACCATTATAGGAGGAGCCAAAACTCATACAGAACCTCATATACAACTCATACAGAACCTTATATTACTCCTTGGTTAGAGTGGATGGATTTGTAAGGAATTTTGCGTCGAAAGAAGAGCTGCCATAAGACCTTTAATGCTTTCTTCGAAATGGTAATACAAGAACACGCAGAGAAGAATTGAAGGACAACAGCGCCACCAACAAGTATTTCGTGGATGTAATACTGTGATCAATGGAGAACGATGATCTCAATATCACTCGAGACAACATCAAGGCTGTCATTTTTGTAAGTCCATGATCTATTTGATTTTGATATCTCTTTGTCAATATTAACAATTTCCGGATTAAGATGAACAATATGTAAAAACAATGGCGATGACCTGTGGTTTAAGAATTACTAATCATCCTCTAATGTTATCAATCACATTAGTTTGCAAATCATTGTGAAGGAATTTCTTGACAATTATTTGGTTTTATATTAAATTGTAGGGTTTTATTTTGTAATTTTTTGGTGGAACACGACTAGTTGACTAAGAACACACCGATCGGTGATCTACAAGGTTTGGCATGTGCTATTTTTTAAACCCTTTCACACCTCAGTTGTTGTTCTTTCTTTGAGGGTGATTCCATGAAGGTGGGTAACACTTTTTGGCCAAATTTGGTGATGAAAACCTGATTTTTTGCTCATGTGATAGATAGAAGCCATCGAAACACATATATGCCATGTGAATTTCGACTTGCAGTAAAAAGAAAATTGTAGAATATTATGTTGCCTTCTCAATGATATATTTTTTTAAATATTTCGATGTCATTTAATATGTGAAATTTTGCATTTAATGAACTGTGTGACCTTTAAAATTTGAAGAAGTTACTAAGTGGCTCGTGTCCATCCCCAGTAATTCAATATTACATTAATAATTAAAAAATATATATATACGAGCATGATCTACACAAAATGCATTGTGGTTTGCATATTTCTTTGTTAATTTATTTCGCAATATACAATTATTTATTATTTTTCGAAAGTGACCACATCTGATTTAAGCATCATTTTATACACATGTGTGTCCATCCCAGTTTTTTTTCACTGTTTTAAAAAATTGAAAAACCAAAAATACCCTTTTGAAGACGACGCGTTGATGTGTGCGCTGTGTATTTTTTTGAAATTTTTGGATGTGTACTTTTTACCTTGCGTATTTTTCTTTGAGCTGCTTCGAAGTTGTTGTCAAGTTTTCTAAGTGTAAGTTTTAGAACTAATTAAAAAAAAAACATATGAATGCCAAAATGCATGCATGATACCTCAATGGATAGAGGATTCGGTGATGAATCTATCGGTATGAACTCCGCTCAGTTGTGTGCCATGAATGGCAGCGTTTACACCCCTAGAAGACACAGAGAAATATTGATTTTCATGTAAGAGGGATGAATTTCTGTTTTTCAGGCCCTCGATCAAGAAAATTATAAATAGCTCGATCGAGGTCTAGTTTTTGTTAAAAAATCATACAAAAGTGGTCGGGAATGAAGTTAAGCACTGATGGAATTAATGTCATTTCAACTACCTTCCTAACACCATTTCCCACCCAAATTCCTAAATAAATTCTATATAAACATAAAACATAAACATCTTACTAATTTTGTCATTCACAATTGGCTAACCAATTTGAAACAATGCTTGTGTTCTAATGCAAATTTAGCATTGTGTATTGTGTATTATGTTTACATATTGTTGTAGGTGTGAATTTGGATTGTTCATCTTGATCAAAATGGGAAGCAAAAAGCATCGAAGTAAAATATCTACTAGGAAACAAATCAACACCGAAAAAATAAGAGAGAAAGATAGAGAAAGAAAGAGGAAAAAAAGAACAATCTTGAGAGGAGAAGAAGTTGCAAATCAAGCTATGATGGGAGAATCAAATGCCATTGCTAACAATATTGGTATAATTTAAAAGTTATGCAATTTCATATTCATAACTATAATTTTTTTTCCTAGTGATATAGTTCATATAATTTCATTCATATTTTCATATAATTTCATATTGCATAATATATTTAATTTCATAGTGTTCTATTTCATAATTTATATATATATATATATATATATGTGTGTGTTAAATTGTTTAGAATGTAAATATAATTTTGTAATTGTAATTTTGTAAATAATTCATAAACTTATATAAATTGTATGTGCATGTTTGAATTCATATATATGTATTCATAATTGTATAATTTCCTATTCATATAATTTTATAAATTGCATATTCATATATTTAATTTCATAGTGATCTCTAGTTCATAATTTTTATATATACATGTACATGTGTTAAATCAAGTCTATAATTTATTATAATTTTGTAATTAATTCATTAAGTTATATGTACATTGTATGTGTATGTATGAATATATATGTATTTATAATTGTAATTAAATTGTATAATTTAGTATTTACATATTCATATAATTTTATAATTTCATGTTGCATAATATAGACTCACATATATATAATTTTTATGTAAAAAATTACAAAGATTGTTCTCAATGGGAGTTGATTGCACTGGTCATCATTGATTTTAATATTCAATTTTAATTTCATATTCATGTATATGAACATTTTCAAAGTGTTCAAATTACAATTTTTCATGTTACATTAAATAATGATGATGATCTATAGTTACATTAAACAATTACAATTTTAATTTTAAACGTGTACAATTTTAATTTCATATTCACATGTATATGAACATTTTCATAGTGTTCAAATTACAATTTTACATTACATTACATAACATATTCAAGCAAAGAGGTAGATATAATATTAGATGTATGTAAGAGTATTTTTTGTACTCCAGTGCAGAAGGAGGTGAATCTAAGTAGCCTTCATCATAACGAAGAGAAGGAGACGACACAACTCTTCCATATCAACATCCATATCATGAATACCAAGGTTGATGCTCTATTGGATTCTACTTCGCAATACAATCTCATAGAAGCACATTAATATGCATGGATGATTTAACAATGTTCTCAAAGAAACGCATAGACCATGTCAATAAGATATTGCGTAGTTAATCTAAAAAAAAATCAATTTCCTTATGTAACATATTAACTCTAGTAGAAGAAGATTGAAACACTTGTCAATATGTTGATCATTAGTCCGAAAATGTAGTTTTCCTCCATATTGAGTCTAATAACAATCAATTTATCCTTCCACATCTTGAATGTGCATCATAAATTTAGTAACATATTCTCCTTCCTTCATGGTCAATGTGTATGACTAATTCCTAAGGTCATTCTTTTCAAAACTGCATGATTTATATCAAGGAGACAATAAGAAGAGGAAGGAAATATAACAAAGGATAATTTAATACGGACACCTTATTAATTATGAAATTTTGTATCTACAGTAAGCATTTAAAAATAGGATAGATTAAGATATAATAGGTCGCCATTGATTAAGACCTACAAGGTCAAGCAAGGAAAAACTTAGAACACTATTTTGAGTTGGTGTGGGTTTGCTTGGAGCATATTTGGCCTAATTTATACAAGTAGATGGTTTATGTATGGAAGAAAAGTTGGATGGCACTGGGAATCCCTTCTATGAAGTCTTCAACAACAATATATGCCCTCATTCTTCCACATACAATGTGTTCATTGTTTGTTTTTGTAAGGAAGGCATGCTCGAAGACTTTAACTCTCAAAGTAGATCTTGGGTGCATTCTGAAAAATATATAAGAAAAAATTATTCTAATTGTATAAACTGATAAGATTTCAACATCCTAGTTGAAACCAAATAGACCTATGAGACTATAACATCAACCAAAAAAATCAATGGTATTAATATAAACTTGAACATAATTGTATTCTAGTATATGATAATGATGATAATTACATTACAATTACAATTACATTACATTGCAATCTTGTACAAATGACTAGGAATCATACTTAATAACCTAATTTAGTTAATAACATCCGGATTGGGACATGTCTCATCCAAAACAACTGTGGGAAGTACTTGGGATTTTCCCTAAAACTCATTATGAGGAGTACCACAGGAACCCCAAAGTAGCTGGCTAATGAGAGGGCCTGCCAAGGGAAAAGGGCAACGACCCCTACCGGATTGACTAGATTCCCACCTGTGAGGAAAACCAAAGAGCTTGCATTTGTGGCCAAGCGGTTAGCAGTTTTACCTGCGCCATGAAGTGAGGGGTACTGCCCCAATACTTAAGCTTGAGACAGCCTTGGTGATCGAGTAACTACCTTTTAACCATTAGGAATCCTATCTAAACTGGGGTCCATATTCATCTCCAGTTACTACTACAGCCACCATTGTTTGCATTTATTTGTTAATTTGTCAAAAAACAATGGAAATATGATAAACTTAAAATAAAATGTTATTCAAGCTTGTATAACTTATTTGCTATTTTTTTAACTAACAATGGAAATATGATAAGTATTAAAATAAAACATATGTTATTCTTGAACTTGCATTTATTTGTATTTATTCTTGAGCTTGTAAATTTATTTTTGAGGTTGTATTTGTTTATTGCTATATCTTGGCCAGCCATCACAAGATCGTGCACCTTCTGATTTCTCAAGGGTAATTGGGAGTTTCAATGACATTGGAAATATGGCTGCTAATTGTTTAAGAGGGTTGGATGATGCCACTCAAGAAGAGTTCGGGAACCCAACCCCTGATCGGATAATTAGAGAAAATGTTAGTAACATAATCAAGTTGTACTTTGAATAACAATCGGTGATTACACAAGCTCAAATCCTACATGGATTGATAAAACACAAAAAATTGAAACATGCCACAAAGTTGTTGGTCTTTAAGGATGTTAAAAATGAAAAAAGGATGTGAGAATGTAACAAAAAATGTAACAACTGCACTATCTGCATTTGGAAAGTAAAAAAAAACTGATATCAGCACTGCTCGTAGGGAAATTGCAACTGCTATTGTGGCACGAAGCACCTCAAGAATTCGAATGGTCACAACAATGTCAAAGCTACTCCACGTTTCGAGAAAAACACTGAACAAATACACTAAATTCATGGTAAAGATAGACGAAAATGATGAAGCTACTTATTGGGATCTTATATGCAGAGAAGCATATAAAGACAGGATGGAAGAGGGCATCAGAGAGAAGGTGATATAGTATTGGGACAACCATTCTCATGCTATACCAGATCAAAAACATGTCTTGCGACAACGTTATAGTAGAGGCATTTATAAGGAGCATTGCAAGCATGTTATGGAGATGACAGGAGTTTCTTTATTCGAGGAATTCAAAGAATCAAATCCAGGTGTCCAGATCTCATTTACCATGTTCAGTAAGTTGAAACCGTGGTATATTAGGCCGAAGAAAATTCGAGACACTTGTTGTTGTCGACACTACATTGAATTCTAGTTATACTACGACACATTTGTGGATTTTAGCAAAAAACATTGGGATGGTGAACTAGCTCCTCACACAGTGCGGGATTTTATTTCTATGATACTATGCAATAGGAATCCTGAAAGTTTGTTTTTCAATAAAAGGTGTGTAGGTGGGCGAAGATGCCATGAATGTGGTGATTTGGTATTGTTCCATAGGAAGTTTCCTATCGATCCAACACACCTTGGATTGTCAGATATCACAGTTAAGTGGAAGATATATGAGTATGTCTCCATGACTCCATCATCTTCTTCACATGTTCCATCTAAGAGGATCGACTTGCTGGAGGATGATATTCATATTTCAAAATTCATGGACAAGTTTCAAAATCAAATTTACAAATACATTAAACACTCCGATAGGTCTAGGTGGTAAGATTTAGAATTTAAGCATTCTCGTGAGGTTTTTGAGCCAGTCATAATCCTATCGGTGGTAGACTTTGCCGATAATTACACATTTGCTCCTCAAAGAGAGATACAAAGTGAGTATTATCACTCCGACCATGTGTCCATATTCGTACATGTATTGTATAGACATGCTCAGGCGAGCATTGATGGTAGGGATAGCACTCCTCAATCACGTGATGTGATCAAGGAATACCATTTTTATGTCAGTGATGATCGTGAGCATGACACATTGTTTGTTCAACACTGCTTTGGGTTGATTTATGATTCATTCAAAAAGAACGGGGTGTCATTTACAGAACACTGGATTTGGTCATATGGGTGTGCGGGGTAGTTCAAATCGGCACGTTCATTTTATTGGTTGAGTCTCCTTCACAAAGAGACGAGAATTCGACACACCTGGAGATTTTTTGAAACAGGGCACAGAAAGGGTGAACATGATGGTGCAAGTGCATGCGTGAAACGAGCACTTCAGAGGTATCAAATGAGTCATAGTGCATCTCAACTCAAGTGCTCAACAGAAGTAGTTGATTGGTGCACACAAAATTTGGGTCATCAAGGTCATGAACAAGAAAGGTCAATGCACAGGTAGGAAAATCAAACAACTTAATTGGAATTTAAATGGGGTATCACCTTTTTATGGTCCCTTTCATAAAGAGACCTTTTTTTATTTCATTAAATGGGGTTTGAATTTATTATTAAACTTGTTTTATTTTTTAAACTTTTTAATGTTTTATTTTAGTATTTAAACATTACAAGAGGTCTTTTGTTTATGTTAAAAAATTGTTTTAACTTTTGTTATTATTTCAACTTTATGAGGTTTAATTTATTTATGGGTGGGCCTACTTGTGGAGGATTTTAAATATTTATTAAGTTTATAACATGTTTTGATATTTTAACTTTATTTCAATTTTACTAATATTTTAATTAAAGAGGATTGTATTGATTTTAAATTTGTTTTACACACTTTAGATTAAAGATAGAAGTTTAAATAATTTATTAAATTATTAATAGATGTTTTAACATTTTAACTTAATGTGTAGTCTTAGTGGGTCACCTTTTAATATTTTATTTATTTGTAAAAATTGTTTTAAACAATGTTTTATCATTAAACTTAATATTATTATAATTATGTTTTAATACTTATAAACCATGTGTGTAGTTTAAATTATTATTATTAACCATTTAAATTATTATTATTAACCATGTGTACAATGAGCAATATTAGTGTGTTGTTATTGTTTTAAGAGCATAGGGTAGATTACGCTTAGGAACCAAGGGTGGGGGTTTTAGGGTAGTTTGTTAGGTTATTAGAGTTACTACAAGTAAAGATACATAACCATCAAGGTGTGGGGTGCCTAGGATTCTCTTAGGGTACCGTGACCTTTATCAAACATAAATGACCACTAAAAGGGTCATTTGGACTCTTGCAACTTTTTCAACCCACCAAGGACACAATCCAAAGCAAAAGGGCATGGTTATGGTACTGGGAAACCAATGAAACAATTGGGGAACCATCGAACCAACTTAGGGGTACTTAAACACTCTAGTACAGGGCTTTTGGAAATGTACCAAGGGCTCTAAGGGCTTTAGACTTGGGCTTGGACAAATTCAAAAGGTATCCTTAGACACTGACACTTACTCAACCCTCAGAGTCTCCTCAAGAGGCACTAAGACACACTGACACACACCTGTTGGCATCAATGACAATTTAGTCAACAGATTCACCCTCCTCTTAGTATTTCAACATAAGCAAGGTCAGTGTGTAAGTAGGAAAAACCAACAACTTACTTGGAATTTAATAAATGTGTTTGTATTATATATATATGATGTTTGTTATTCGATGCAGGTTTTTTTGGGATGTTACCCTTGGCGATGTGAATAGATCCATGCCATGGTATTGCGAGACCACACCTGGTACGAGAGAACTGCATTCAGTTCGTAGTAAATACATGGGAAACATATTTTCCATCGAAATGAGGAAGTATGCATGCTTCTGTGAGTTCTACATTGATGCCAATGGACTGGGGGTTGATCATTGTGTGAATGATGCATATGTCAAACAATGGAAATATGTCCCTCTTAATCCAAAGGGGCCACATCCGATTCCGATATGGCAAGAGATGCACACAGACGAGGCCGTGGTTTCACTAGATCATGATCGGGTTTCTGATTTGGTTAAGCAAGGTGTTTGGGTACACAGGGTACTCCCAAAAGACTGAACACCTTCAGCAATCGCTTCACACAAATAGATCACAGATCAACACATCGATGTTTGTCACGTGGTTAAAACTCTCGAGAGGGAAACAGTCCACAGCCCCAGCCAAATAGCTACTTGGAGCAATTTATTATGCAAAAGAAAGAAAGTTACATGAGCTTTTCATAATCAATCAACTAGCCAAGGACCCTCTATGCTCTGTAAATAGAGATCGTAGACCAATCAGGTGTTAAGCCACGGATCAATGGTAGGTATGATCTAAGAGAAGTTGAACCGTCAGATTACTCTATGTCTAGAACATATTGTAACCGTCGGATTAGAATATGTACAAACGCATACTAATGCATACTAAAGAAACACGCTTTTACCTAATGGATATATTACACGAGTTGATCTTAACTAACTCCTAAGTGTCTAAATATCCTAACATCCCCCCTTAAGAACAACTTGGGATAGGATTGAAGGATTTATGAAAGTGACACTATTAGGAGAAGGAAGGAGGCATTAGAGCCTATCCCCCCTTAAGGACACATTCCTGAACTCCTAACATAGACCGAAGTTTAGAAAACTTCACTTCTGTAAGAGACTTGGTGAAGATGTCTGCAACTTGATCATCTGTTGGGCAATAGAGCACTTCAATAACACGATCATGAACAAGATTTCTAATGAAGTGCATGTGTAGCTCAATGTGTTTGCTACGCTGATGTAGAATTGGATCTTTGGCAAGCTTGATGGCACTTTGATTGTCGCACCAAAGTGGGGTAGGCTGCTGCTGCTAGAATCCAAACTTTGAAAGGATCTGTCGAAGCCATAAAGCTTCCTGACTGGCATTAACTGTGGCTCGATATTCTACTTCTATTGAAGAAAGAGCAAGAGCTTGTTGTTTATTACAAGCCCAAGTGACAGGTCCAGATCCCAGACTGAAAACATAACCTGGAGTAGACTTTCGATCATCAGGATCATCGGCCCAATCTGAATCAGTGAAAACAACCAAGAAAAGTTCCCCCCCTATACTGTAATGAATCCGAAACTGAATTGTACCTCAAATATATTGAAGTATTATTTTTGTTGCTTTCCAGTGACTTTCATGAGGATTTTGCATATAACGGGCAACACAACCAACGACAAAGGAAAGGTTAGGACAGGAATGAGTCAAGTATAAAATACTACCAACAAGGTGTCATATACTTCAGGGGAAGAACAAGTGGCAGAAAGTTTGACTCCAGATTGGAAGGGAGAAGGGGCTGGTTTACAATCTTCCATGTGGAAGTGACGAAGAAGGTCACAAGCATTCTTAGACTGGGAAAGAAAGATTCCTTCTTTGGTTTGCAAGACTTGGAGACCAAGAAAATAATGCAAATGTCCTAAGTCTGACATTTCAAAATTTTTCTTAAGACTGGATTTCACATGGGTTATAAGGTTAGGGTCACTACTAGTAAGGATAAGATCATCAACATAAAGAACAAGTATGATGAGATGGTTTCCTACTATCTTGGTATAGACATTGGGGTCAAAATGGCATCTAGAAAAACCAGTGTCAAGGAGAAAGCTATCCATTTTGGCATACCAAGCTCTAGGAGCTTGCTTAAGTCCATATAAGGATTTCTTAAGGAGAAAAACAAGGCTAGAGTTATTCTGAACATATCCAGGAGGTTGTTCCATGTAAATTTCCTCATGTAAATCACCATGTGAGAAGGCAGACTTGACATCCATTTGATGTAATTCCTAGTTATGTAAGGTTGCAAGGGAAAAAACAAGGCGGATGGAGTTCATTTTTGATACAGGGGCAAAGGTTTCATTGTAGTCAATCCCTTCAACTTGGGAAAAACCTTTGGCAACTAACCTTGCCTTAAGTCTTTCAACACTTCCATCTGATGCATACTTATTTCTGTAGACCCATTTACATCTAACAATTTTTCTTCCTTTTGGAAGAGGAACAAGATCCCAAGTATCGTTCGCCATTAAGGAACGATATTCTTCATTCATAGCTGCATCCCAATCTGGATTTCTTGAAGCTTCTGCAAAAGTTTTTGGATCATGATTCTCGAAAACTTGAGCCAAAAGAGAAGAGGCTCACTGAAACTGAGAACGTTTTCGATGTTGATCTCTAGGATCATCGGCAAGATCACTAGCTGTTTCACATGTTGAATGGACCCATCAAGGAGGCATTGGTGCTGGTGCAATTGGAGGAACATGAGCAGGCGGAGGTGGATTTTCATCCTCACTGTCATCATCAGAAACTAGAGTTGGAAACCTGTCAAGGAAGTTGGAAGAAGAAGAAGAAGAAGGCACAATCACTGAATCAGGCTCGCAGGCCAAAGATGGCACACCCACCAAGTTAGGCTCGCAGGCCAAGAGATTTTCATCAAATTTAACATCTCTTCTAATGATTATATCATGACAATGTGGCTGAAGAAGTCGATAACCTTTTACATCTTCAGAATATCCAACAAATATGCACTTTTCACTTTTAGGCTGCAATGCTTTCCGTTTTTCATCTGGAATGTGAGCCCATGCTTCACAACCAAACACACGAAAGTGACTTACATCTGGTTTAATTTTACTCCATGCTTCTTCTGGTGTTATACCTTGTAAAAATTTAGTGGGTGTGCGATTAACTATGTAATTTGCACAATTTATGGCCTCAACCCAATATTGAAGACTTAGTCCTTTAGATTGGATCATACAATTAGCCATTTCTTTTAAAGTGCAGTTCTTCCGCTCAGCTACACCATTTTGTTTTAGTGTATATGGAACAGTGTGCTGTTGTTGGATTCCTTGTTCAGTGCAAAAAGTAGTGAACTTGTTGTTAACATATTCTCCTCAATTGTCAGATCTTAACTTAATAATTTGATGACCAGATTTTTTTTCAACAAGGGCCTTGTAGGCCAAGAACATGTTAAAGACTTCGGTCTTAAGTTTTAGGAAGTAAACCCAAGTGCATCTGGAGTAGTCATCAATGAAAGTTAAGAAATATATGAAACCAGAAAATGAAGCAGATGGAAGAGGGCCACACAAGTCACTATGCACAAGCTCCAAGGGAACCGAGGCGTGCCAAGAGGCACGTTTGTCAAAACTTTCCCGATGATGTTTTTCGAGTACACAACTGAAACAAACACCATCCTTGCAGGATACCAGTGGAAGACCAGTCACCATATTGTTTTTAGATAGTTGTTGCAATGAGTGAGAATTTAAGTGACCAAATCGCTTATGCTAAAGTTTGCTCAAGTTATCACTCTGAGCAACAAAAACTGAAGGAAAAGGTGATGACCCAAAGTTGTTAAATTTGTACAACCTGGTAAAATTATCAACAATTCCAGTAGCAAGTACATTTTGAGGATTTTTAAAATCCTTGATTACAACTTGGTGAGGTGTAAACGTCACAGTTTTACTTTCACTCGAATGAGTGATTTGATAGACTGATAACAAATAGTCAAAATGTTTTGAAACACATAGTACATCACTGAAATGACCATTTTCCACTGGAACTATTCCAGATCCTACAACACTTAGAGATCTATCATCACCAACAAATATTTGTTTGGTGTTACATTCATGCATAGTAGAAAATATGGCTTGATCCTTAGCCATATGATAAGATGCTCCAGAATCAATGAGCCATTCATTTGAAGTAGAAAAAGAAGATGTAGTATAAGAGTAACCAGAAGCACAAAGTGCATTCCATGAGTTTTAGATTCTGAAGACGAATCTAGGTTGATATGGTGCTTCTTCATTGCTGCTTCCAAGGCTGCCATCTTCTTAAAACATTTAGATTCATCATGATTATCTTTCCCACAAAAATTGCAATGACGCTCAGTCTTCTTTCCTTTTTGCTTGGATCCTTTGTCATTTTTTAAAGGAAGACCTGACTGAGAGGGTTTGAGACCCTTGTTGTTTAGCTTATTATTGTGAAAATTCTGTTTCTTGGGAGGCTTGGACTTTTCTTTCTGTTGGGATAATAAAGATTTCACAGATGTATCTGCATTGTTAATTATTCCAAGATGAATGAGCTTTTCTTGCTCTCTAATTAAGGAATCACAAAAGGATTCAAGGCTAGGCTCTTGATAGCTAGCTGCAGTCAAGGATTCTTTCATGGAGTAGAATGTAGATACAAAAATAGAATATGAAGGTCCAGGTTTTGAAAGAATATGATAAATACATTGTTTGTCTTCTTTCTTAATATTGTATTCGACACATAATAGTCTAAGAGTTTAATACTTAGATAAATAGTCTTGAATGCATGAAAAATCATTTGGATTCAAGGAAAGCAACTCATTCTCAAGTTGATGACCCCGAATTTCATTTTGTTTACCAAACACAGATTCCAACTTTTCCCAAGCTAGATTAGGTTCATCAATTCCAGATATGTGGAATCGCAAATCAGTAGAGATTGACATCCCAATCAATTCATAAGCTTCATCACATCGATTTTCCCATTTAATTTTCTTATCATCATCAGTGGGTTCTGTTTCTTTCCCTGAGGTTATCCTGAAAAGTCCCCTACTTCGCAAAACATCCTCCATACAAGATTTCCATGAGAAATAGTTAGAAATTGTAAGTATAATATCACAAGGGGCAGCCATACTGTAAATTAATGGCTGAAAGAACAAAAACTAACTGTCTGGATGCAAAGAGCTCAAAAAAATATGCGATTTTAAAAAAAACGACACTTAAAACTGATTCTGGATGATGAAATTATGCTTGATCAAAGAAAATGTTGAAGATGTCCCCAATAGCGACGTGGCAGATATGAACTTGACCAGCTAAAAAAAGAAGCCCCCTCTTCCCAAGATCAACCTTTGACAATCACTTTTACAATAAAATTGCTTTGAAGTGAATCACTTTTGTAGAATAAGTGATGTTCACTTTTACAATAATGTGATTTTTAAATAGTGCGGCAATAAATTAAAATACTTAAGTGACTCACTTTTATTTTATTTTATTTATGTGAGATGCACTATTACAATAAATGAAACTTGAAAATAGAAATTGCATGCACTAAAAAGTAGCTTAATAAGACTTGAACTCAAGACCTATTAAGTAATAAAACAACTTTGGACCAAGTGAGCTAAGTTTAAAAAATATGTAAAATAATGGAAAGAGGAAGGGGGCTTTTTTTTTACTCTTCTCTCTCGTTCTCCATGCTTGCTTTCTTTTTCCTGCAAATAAAAAAAAAAAATGAAAAACAAAAACAAAACAAAAAATTCCACACAATGGGGTTAGATCTTGGTTAGCTTACCCGAAAAGTCTACATTTTCAAGTTTTCTCATTGTTTCTGATTTGCCGTGATCACACAAAGTGCACGGCAAAGAGCATATGTAGCCGAGAAGAAAAGAAAAAAAAACAGTCCCTTGTTGTTTCTGATTCGCCGCGATCACACAAGATGCATGGCAAAGAGCATACGCAGTAAGGAAAGGCAATAGTCCGATACTAAAACAAAAAAGATCTAATAATAAACTAATAAAATATGAGAGATTTACAAAAAACAAATCCGTCACTGTAACATTATACCTTCAGATTTGTCGAAATGGGTGTTTCTGGAGCAAACGGAAACGGTTTTCAGTGAAACGAAAACTTATTCCCAATGAAAACGATGCTCCGGATGTAATGGAATAGCTCCCATATGCCAAAAATGAATAGAAAATCTAGAACCAGAAACCCTTTCAAAGTTTTTGCAACACCAGTTCCAAATCTTGATCAAAACCAAAAGCGACTCTTCATAAAAGCTCTGATACCATGTTTGGGTACATAGGGTACTCCCAAAAGATCGAACACCTTCAGCAATCGCTTCACACAAATAGATCATAGATCAACACACCGATGTTTGTCACGTGGTTAAAACCCTCGAGAGGGAAACAGTCCACGCCCCCAGCCAAATAGCTGCTTGGAGCAATTTATTATGCAAAAGAAAGAAAGTTACATGAGCTTCTCATAATCGATCAACTAGCCTATGACCCTTTATGCTCTTTAAATAGAGATCATAAACCAATCGGGTGTTAAGCCATGGATCAATGGTAAGTATGATCTAAGAGAAGTTGAACCGTCAGATTACTCTATGTCTAGAACATATCATAACTGTCAGATTAGAATATTTACAAATGCATACTAATGCATAATAAAGAAACACGCTTTTACCTAACGGATATATTATACAAGTTGATCTTAACTAACTCCTAAGTGTCTAAATATCCTAACACAAGGTACATGATACTTGATTGAATGTTTAAGTCTCTAGTCCTGTACACACACACACACACACACATGTATATATTGTTTAATATTTGAAAATATTGATGCAAGTGATGTATTTGTTGTAATTGCACCACCGAGAAATGTTGAGCATGTGGCATAATTTTTTATGCGATGTACACAAATCAAAAGCAGGTTGGTGCAGCCCTATGTCAATGGAGAGTTCACATACCAAGTTGGTGACCTAGTTGTGATGGGCCACTTTTTTAAAAAGTGAAAAAACAAGGTGACTATATTATTTATAGAGATTTCATGCCTGAATATATACCTTGTCAATACAGTCATCTGGTGGTGGCAGCTCAAATACATCTCATTGAAATGAAGGTGAAGAGGGGTGAACCAAAGAGATGGAAGATGTCAGTAGCTGACCATGATCATATTATGGAGACATGCATTTCTATAACCCATTGACCGGATGAATGAAGGTTATATGTCACTTTTAATGTTGACATAGTTGACATGCTTTTGAAATGTAGAAAAATCAAAATTTCTTCTGAAATATATCATTTGTATTTAAATGTAATTTTTGTAAACATATATATGAGAGTACATGTGCATTCATATATGTACTCTATGTGCATGAACACCTATACCTAGGAATAGACAAGTTGTAAATTGTAAACTTGTAAATTGTAGACAAGTTGTAAATTGTAAACTGTTAGTGACATGCAATCCAAAGAACAACACATATATTTATTGCATCCTCATTAAATCTACTGATTGCAATTGATATTAATTTAAGTTATGTTA
>LPNX010564612.1:362705-488076 GCA_001517045.1 Pseudotsuga menziesii | reverse complement strand
TAAAACATACTAAGATGCATAATCCTTCATATACATAGCGGAAGCAAACATACATTCATTCAAGCATACCACATGTTCATCATATTTATTAATCAGTAAATATAAATGCTGAGACAGAATAGTCAAGAATACTCATATTAAAAAGAATTCGTCTCGCAACCAGCTACGTTGCTGCAACATTCCACCCAACCATAGGCCAGCATGCTCATCAATATCTCAGCAACAATGCCAACCCTGAGTTGGGCATGATTCCTCAAGGAATAAGGGTCAAAGCAGGCTTACACATAGCCAAGGTACACAAATCAGCCAAGCCCACACAGTAGGGTTTATCAGGCTGTCAAGGAGCTAGGAAAGGCTAAATGCTAAGATGGTGGCCTCAATGGAAAGCTAAGGACGCCTACACTAGAGTTAACCAGACTTCTAAGACATCCACACACCCATCAACAGGAATCAGTCCTTTCTCTATTTCACAGTCCCTCAGGCTCTAACTTCCCTTTCCAATACTCTTCAAGGATTGTGGAGAAGAAATCCAGTAGTCTAACTCTGTCTGAGTGGCTCCAAACACCAGTTTTATCAAGCATACCTGGCCTCTAATCCTACTCTCAACAGTCCGAAGACCAACCACTGCATATCGCAGTAAAACAAGCAGCTCACAGCTCTGTAAGGAAAATAAAGATAAGAGGGTGACAACCCAAACGAAAGGGTGAACACAGCTCAATTCAACGAGAAAACTAAAAAAATTTCTTGGCCCTAGCATGGCCAAAACAACTCAGCAGCAACCCCACAAGATAATTGCACACGTAGCAACCAAAACTAGGGAAAGATCTACAACCCATTTCCATACTAAAACAACGAGAACCTTACATAGTCCACAGATGGGGAATAAGATGGATTCCCAACATTGACATCGAAAACATATGAATAGTAGAGTTGTGCTCCTCAAACCACTCTTCCAACTTGTCGCATGAGATCACAATCCCCCAACCCCTGCGTGAGGTAAAACCCTCTAATTTTCGACCTATGCATGAGGATTAAACAAAACGATGGGGAAATTCCCCCAAGCAGTGCGTGAGGAAGTCCATAGAGGGAAACATTCGCATGAGGGTGAACAGTACTCAACTGCCAGAATGGAGTCATGGGAGGAAGGGAATCGTGGTATGTTCACCTGCCCCCAGCGTGAGTGAAGAGGAAGAGTCCATTGATGGAGTGGGCACGTGGGCAAAGAATGATAGTCCTGCCACACCCACCACTACTCAGCAATAACTGCTCCCAGATAGCAGAAGTTTAAATGGGTGGCCAACACATGGAAAACTCCCAATGACTCCCACAGGTTGGGCAACCCCCCCTTAACCTTAGGAATCATACCCTTTTCATTTAACGCTGCACCGTCGTAGCTTGTTGTAGGTGTATTTTAATTAATGCACATATTTACATGATGTCAAAACTATAATGTGTTGGATATCATGATATACCATCGGCAATGATCGTTATTGCCGAAACATACACGACCAAATTGATGGTGGGGCTTTAGCTCCACACCATGATTAATTACAATATATACATCATGTACCTTTTTAATGTAACTGGGGTCAAAACCGGGGCATTACAATCCCCTCCCCCTTGGAATAACATCGTCCTCGATGTTCCAATACATAAGAACACATATACAAATTGCACCTCCAAATTTCAAAATTTTGTAGATCTATCCCACGTTCAATTATTTACTTGAACTTTCAAGACCAAGCCCCTCGGCTTCCACAAACTTCTTCTACTAGTTCTCAGCTTTTGGCTCATCCCCAAGTCGAGGAACTTTGTGGCTGCTACCCTCTTTATGTTCCCTCATTGGGCAGTCCCGGCGTAAATGATGTCCTCTGCATTTCCAACATCTCGTTGGCTACTTCATCTTTACCTGCTCAATTTCCTCTGAGTCTTCATGCTTGGACCATTTCTTAACGGATCACTTGGACGAATGTCCCATCATTGATCCACTTTCCTTGCCTTTACAGATTGCCCCCAGAAGGCTTTTTACCTCCTTTTGCAAACCAATAGAGTCTTGCAAAATCTGGTGGTTCATCTCATTCTATCTTTTCTGTATCTTGAGCATCTCTCCAAGATTCTCTTGAGCCCTAGCAATCGTTTGAAGGATACTTCCAGCCAAGTCCAACAGTTTTCGGTCGGCTGCCATGATCAATGTGCACCACTGGATTTCATTTTTCTCACCTGTGAAATGCACCATTGAAATTCTGTCAGACCAAGCATAATATAGGCTTTAAAATAAGTCAATTAATTGCCCAATTGGCATGACATTCCAAGTCTCATCATGGAGACTTTCATATTTTTCATGCCTTCCCAATAGGCACATGAGCTCATTCATGTCCATTTTTGGGCAGGGAATTAACTATTCAAGCATTCACAATTTTAGACCTCTCATCCATGGAGCCAACCCACATGGTTTGTCTCGGCTACTAGGACCTTCACAGTATCACTAGCACCTTTTTCATTACTGCTCATTCTGAGCTCTTCAGGACAGTCACATGTCCACATGCACCCCTGAATTCTCTCATAGTCCTCGCTTCTAGCGATACCTATATTCAAACATTGAATAGATTTAGATGTTTAGTTTATTCTCAATGGTTTTTATCTCTTAAATAAGAGCTTAAAACATCATAACCAAATCATATACACATGTATATTCATAAGCAAGAAATTGCAAAATAATCCAATACTTATCTGTATTTTGCATTTCCTCGTTGGTCCACAGGATCCTGCTTTGCTTTGCAAACCTTAGGATCACCTATGGACTTGGATGTTAGGCCAGCATGCAAGCTACTTCACAACATCGTTTATATATATATATATATATATATATATATATATATTAGGCACATTCAATCCAACCTTCAGTTGGGTTTATCAGACCGTCAACAAATCGCCTGTACTTATCTCAACAATACACTTATATCAACAACCAATCATCAGCCAAGCCAACACAGTTGGGTTTATCAAGCCATCAACAATAACACATGCACTTATATCAACAATAAACGACCATTTCCAGGTTTCATTTCCAGTAGTGAGCTCTAATTCCACTACCCCATATCACACAAGAGACCACTCCCTTCTCTGAGTTGACAGTCCCTCAGGAATGTCTCCTTCTAAGTGCTCTTTAATAGAAGGTAGGATGAGCTCAAGCCATTGTCCATTTAGTGTACAATACCAGACTACATCTGTTTATCCTGACAACACAAGAAATATAAGCATATTCATTAGCGTTATTGCTCTAAAACTGTAATCATATTTCACATCATTCACTATCAAGTATTGAGACACCAAGAGTGTGTCCACTCCCTAGGGTGTAATCAATATTGCAAAAACCCTTACATGATCCAACATCGAAAAATTGTGCACCCTTTTCCAGTGTGTGCCATGTATGCCCTATTCATACTCAAGCAATTGGTCATAATGGAAATAAAATCAAAACATGCTCTGCATATTGAATTTAACAATTTGACACACATATTCTTAGCTAGGGTCACAGAACACTTATCCATTTACCAAGGAAATATTCCTTCGTTAAGGAGGAATGGGGGCTCCCTTCTTTGAGTTGACAGTCCCTCAGTTTGCCATCCCAATTCCTCTTTACATTTTTTATCCACACATGTCTTACTGACATAACCTATACCATCTCACTCATGTTGCTTTTACCAAACATGTAGTGCAGATGAGATATTTCCAAAAATGTCCAATGGAGTTTCACCCAAAACCCATTTCCAAGATAAGGGAAAACCTTCCCATGAAGTTTGGCTCCTTTAGGTCATCACACATGGTCTTCCTGCAATGTGTACCCCTGGCACATTCATCAGGTAGCCAAATAGTCAATCATTATCTAATAATACAATCCAAATTTGATTGTTCCATAACCAAACAATGACATTAATAATTCAAATCAATAGGAATTTGCAACTCTACCTACTACAGAAATTGATTTGCTTGGCAATGAGGTGATCCTCATTTGTGGGTCTCTTATAAGCAGCACTACTATGCCCATTATAATTTTATGCTTACTAGCATAACATGAACACCCACTTACAATGTGTCTTCCTGACACAATCTTATGCAAGCCAATAGTGATTAGTAGTTGTCAGCAATTTCTTAAATCCGAAATTCACAAATTCAAATTTAACAACCCATTATGCATACAAACTATTTTCACATCCATGAGACTCTTCTCATAAGGTTTGGCTCTTGCACATGGTATATTTCGGCCTTTGTCATGGTCTTATCCCAATTGCCATGCCCCAAACAATCTACCTGAAACCTGAACCTCATTCAGCCAAACACTTAGTAAGTCTTGATGCATATAACTTTTTCATTGTTGCAACAATCACTAAAGCATTTTCAGAATTTATAAAATTCAAACACTTCCAGCTGTTAATCACATCAATATTACCAAAACTCATTTACCTCACGCAATCATTATCATACTAAAATTTGCAACGTCACATCATTTATGCCAAAATGAAATGTTCAGATACTCCTTACTCCATAAGCATATCATTGTACCATCTTGCCCTTCCATAGAGCATTTTCAGCAGCCAATCGATCATGACTACCCTCTTCATGCACTTATTATCCTGCATTCATAACAGCTCTTGAAATGGTTCCATAATTGTCATCAATTCATCATTTCAGCCATTAGTTATTCATAATAACTCATGCACTATCTCTATCCATTCATGCATTGCATCGCAACATTTGCACCCATACTTATGTATGCATATCTACAACATTTACTCATACTTTTCATATGCATCCATTCAATGCATAACTACAAGATTTATAAAATATTTTAATGCGTATCCACTTAATGCTACCTTGCATTGATTCAGGAATACTATGCATTCAAACATACCATGCATGGCCTAACCATGACTACTTATATAGGATGCATGACTATAATCAATATCATTAGTGCTTACTTTTCTTGGGCTACTAGGCTTATAACAACATAATACATGCATGACACATTTCTATATGAATGCAGTATAAAATTCAAATACCCACATGGTATCAAACCTCTTGCTTTTACCACTCCATGCAATTGTCATAATTAGGCTCTTACCTTCATGGGTCCTACTTACACCCTTGACATTACCAGTTTGGTTGGTCCTTTGCAGGAGATTGTAGAATTTGCTCACCAACTTTTGATTTTGGACTTGTTGCCTTGTCCCTTTCTCCATAGGGTTGCTAGTCACCTTCGTCAGCATCAACAACATATTCATCCATGTCCATGTTGTCGTTGGTTTTTCCACTAATGCCAACACCAATTCAATAATTATCATTAGTGGCTCATTATAAATGTATAATCCTCACTATTCTTACCAACATGTAATATCCTATGCATGCAAGGAATATTCTCATACATTTTACATACAAAACTTATAAAACGTAATTATAATCAGCAAGATAGGGTTTAAGGAAATTTCCCTTTTCAAGTCCCTCATCTTTGCATGGGACTCCTCTTCCACACAATAGCTGGTTTGACTTCAGGGTATTTCTACCTCTAGGAATGCAATTCCTGGATTTGTCCATATTGACAGCAACACATTTCTCTTTCAAGCAACCACTATCACTTTTCTGCCCCGCATTCAAATGCTGGTGACTCTCCCTTGTTCCCTGTTGGATAAGCTTTCCAACGCCTATCCACGTGCTTCATTCTGACCTCAGGTGTGAAAACCACACCACTTCTAGAATGATGGCAGAACACACCACTGTATTTTGGTCTGGAATGCTAGCTTCAACCACCTAGAATTTTCTTCCTTCTCAGCCTTGAAACTGTTGAAAAATCCCATGAAAAATTCACTGAAATACTAGCTGAAATTCGCTAAAAATTCCATTGGAAAAACCCAATTTTCCCTTTTTCCAATCAGACCTCTTTCCAACTAAATTTTTGACGTTTTGGATCCTTAGTGGACTAGTCTTCCAACCCTTCAACAGCCCAGACGACTACATTTCTCTTGCACTCATCGGCGGCCCTATCAACTATAACTTTCCACTGTATCATCGGTTTCCTCGACTATATTTTTCCGAGGTAAGCCTTCCGAACCACTTATCGGTAGCCAAGGTCTGTTGTGTCAGTGGTCAGAACCATTAATCTTCTATGCGGCTCATCGACAGCCTGCTTGTCTATTTTCCTCCACTATATCAGGTCCGTAGTGGTCTAACACTCCGAACTTTTTCGACAATTGGGACCATTCAGTCTTACCGCATCAGCGGGGAAACCAACTTAACGCACGCCATCAGTGATCGAAGCAACTAACCACTTACTCATAGGATGGTTAGTCCCATATTATTCTACAACAGTGGTCAACAGGTCCACTAACTCTTCTGACTTCCATCGGTGCTCAAGGCCATTAGATCCTCCCGACACATCGACAGACCCATCAACTAATTCCTTCCGCTGTGTCAATAGTCCAAACCGCTAATCCTTTCTAATGTCTTTCATCGGTGGCTTGATCCTTTAATCTTCTCCGCCATATCGACGATCCCATATTCTATTTTCCTCTAATGTTGGTGGCTCAAACAACAAACTTTTTCCGCTGCATCGGCGCCTCCATCACCTATTTTTCGTCGATGGTTCGACGGTTTCATCTTCTATCTCCCGCCGATGCCGATGGCCTTTATCGGATGTCCTTTCGACTAAGCGATCCAGCGTTTTGGCGGTCTTCAACTGAATGGAGCCGTCACCTCGGTGCCTCCATGTTCTTTCTTCTGCTGATCACCAACAACTTCTGAACTTTGCCAAGTCCTAAAATTTTTCAACACTTACAAAATTTTCCTCCAGGCTCCGCGTCGGCTGCGCGATCAGCTAAACTTTTTCGATGTCCGTCGGCGGACCAGACCACTAACTTCTCCCATGGTGTCAGCGAATACTTCAACTATAATTTTCCGATCGGCGGTCGGAACAACTATCCGTCAGAGGGATAGTCTACTAAACAGCCACAACAACAGATGCTCGATTAACTATCTTCTATTGATCGGCACTCTAATCTTCTATCATTCGCTGATCACCAATGGGTTCGACACTTAGATAAGTCTTTGAAATTTCTTCCCTTTACCTTTTTCTTGCCACATTGGTCATTCCATCAACTAGATTTTGCCAATATATCGGTGGTTCCCTTCACTAAATCTCTCCGATGGCGGTGATCTAGTAGTAAATTTATTCCTCCACTGTCATAGTCAGCGGTTAAGCCAGCCAGCATCTTGTCTTTTTCGTCGACGTTTTGGTGTTTTCCTTATCTAATTTCCGCTGATGTGTCATCGGAACTCACGTCCTCTATCCTCTGCCGAAATATCAGTGCCTCAACAACTAACTTTCGGTGATCCTTCATCTTTTTCCCGCCGCCGTATCGGCAGTTCCATCATCTAAATGTAACTGATCCCTTCGACTAACTTCCGCTGATCGCCGACAGTCAACATTGAATGTTCTTTTAACTAAATGGAGCCGTTTTTTTGGCGGTCTTCGATTGATCTCTGTCGAAACTGTGGCTCCCACATCCTTTATCCTTTTCTGATGGCCGTCGAATACTTAGGAAAATTTCTGCAAATTTCTTCCTCCGCCATCATATCATTGGCTAGTCGATCCACTAAACTTCTCCGTCGCTGGGGTCTGTATCAGACGGCCATCAAAGTAATTTGTTTGGCTCATCAAAAGGACTTCTGTAATACCCTGGTTTTGACCCCGTTTGCATTAAAGGGTACATGATTTATAATTGTAATTAATTGTGGTGAGGAGCTAAAGGAAAAATCCCCACCATCGATTTTGTTGTGTATGTTTCGGCAAGAGGGATCGTTGTCGATGGTATATTGTGCTATCCGACACATTAGAATTTTGACATCATGTAAGTATGCACATTAATTAAAATAAACCTACATCCATCTACGACGGTGCAATGTTAAATGAAAAGGGCATGATTCCTAAGGTTAAGGGGGGGTTGTCTAACCTGTGGGGGCCATTGGGATTTTTCCATGTGTTGACCACCTTATTTATTTTATTGTTAGTGGGGGAAGCTATGGGATGGCAGGAAACCACTACGATCATGCCTGCACTCTCTCCACTACGCCTTGGCCGATCATCCTATCCACTCTCCCCACCGTCGACTGTTCAATTTCCTCACGCAGGGCGGATTTAAAATGGAGTACAATTCATTGTTGATGGGTTCGTTCTCCTCTGCCTCACAAACTGCTAGCTTGCGGACCGATTCTTTCTCCTGTTCACGCAGAAAGCTCGGGTTCTTGCTTGCACCATTGCCGGACTGCGAAGGTTTGCTGTGGTTGTCACTGTGGGATGTTTTTCCATGGTTCCCATGTCTTCCTCCTGTTTATGTTGAGCGTCGATTTTTCCCCCGCTCGCATTCCTATTGTAGTCCATCCAGACATTTCATTATTGATTGTGGATTATGGTTTTAATTTATTTCTTGTGGTCTGTGTTTAGGTTCTTCGCCTGTCCAGGATTGAGAATCGGACTTCTCTCCCATTTGGGACTGTGTGAGGTTTCTGTCATTTCCTTATAAGATTGGGACTACTGTTGATTTGCCCTGGTTTCGGGTTGCTGTGTAATGCTGCTGTTGATTTACCCTGGTTTTAGGTTGCTGTGTAATGCTATCGTCATTTCCTTATAATATTGGGGCTGTTGTTGATTTCCCTGGTATTGGTTGCTTCATGTGCCAATATCGTGTGGGGTTGTTTCTGAGTGTTTTGGCCGCGCTAGGTCCAAGAACAGCTCTGAAACGTCTTGTTTGACCTAAGCTATGTTCACCTTTTCGTTTGGGGTTGTCACCCGGTTGTCTTCATCTTCTTCGCAGAGTTGTGAACTATTTGTTTTACTGTGATATGTAGTCGTTGGTCTTCGGACTGTTGAGAGTAGGATTAGAGGCTGGGTATGCTTGAGAAACTAGTGTTTGGATCCACTCAAACAGAGTGAGACTGCTAGCTTTCTTCTCCACAACCCTTGAAGAATATTGGAAAGGGAAGTCAGGGCCTTAGGGACTGTGAAGCAGAGAAATGACTGATTCCTAGTGTTGGGTGTGTGGATGTCTTAGAAGTCAGGGTTAACTCTGGTGTAGGCGTCCTTAGCTCTCCATTGAGGCCACTAGCTTAGCATTTAGCCTTTCCTAGCTCCTTGACAGCCTGATAAACCCTACTGTGTAGGCTTGGCTGATTTGTGTATCTTGGCTATGTGTAAGCCTACCTTGACCCTTATTCCTTGAGGAATCATGCCCAGCTCGAGGGTGGCAATGTTGCTTGGAGATTGATGAGCACGCTGGCCTATGGTTGGGTGGAATGCTGCAGCGACATAGCTAGTTGTGGGACGAGTTCTTTCTAAGATAAGTATTCTTGACTATTTTGTCTCTGCATTTATATTTATTAAGTAATGAATATGATGAACATGTGACATGATTGAATGATCGTATGTTTTCTTTCGCTATGTATGTGAAGGATTATGCATCTTAGTATGTCTTATGTTTAAGCTTTTTATTTTCAGCATTATATGCCTATTCATGTTCATAGGGCTATTATGCCTGTATGTCTGGTGATAGTAGCGTCATCTTCACCGGTTTAAGGGTCGGGGACGTTACAGTATGGTATCAGAGCTCAAGGTTGCAGCATGGGCCTGAATGGGCCATGAAATATCAAATAGCAGAGTCAGGTTTCCTTCTTCCCAGCAGCAATCAGAAAATTGTGGCAGGAAAATTCAAAAAAATTTCTAAGTACCAGAATCATCAGCCATCGGAAGACGTTAGTGGTTCATGCGCCCACCATTGCGAAAGCCTAGAGCACTAGTCTTATGACGAGGAAAAGTTCCAATTGTTGATTCCGATGTGCTTCAGTTCACTGATCGAAAGAGAACATTTGATTTGGTCAGCAATGGATAGGAGATGGTCGAGCCGATGAAGCGATGGAAGAAGGTAAAGAGAAAGATTTTGAAAAAAATTTCTAAGTCTCACCATTGGTGATTGGCGGAATATAGTTGTTTTCATCGCCAATTGTTAGACAAGGAAACTACCTATGAACTACATCAGAAACATTTAGCTGATGGCGCACCCGTCATTGCAGCAGTCTAAGACACTATCCACCCGACGGATAGTTGATCCGACGGCCGATGCAGCAGAAGACAGAGGAGGAAATTTCTGAAATTTTTCTAAGTGTTGACTTCATCGGCCATCGAAAAATATTAGTGGTTCCGACCGCCGACAGGTGTTCTAGCCCACGAGAAGAAGAAGAAATTTCCAAAATTTTTCTAAGTGTTGACTTCATCGGCCATCGAGAAATGTTAGTTGTACGGGTCACCGATGAACATTGGAAGGAATTAGTGGTTCAAAGTGTCATCGTTGCGGAAGCCTAGTGCACTAATCCTCCGATGAATACAGGTTCCACTTATCGATGTTGTGATGGTTGTGTTTTAGTCGCCGATCGAAGGAGAATAGTCGTTGACATCACCGATGAGTAGAAGATGGAAGAGCCAATGCGACGGAAGACAAGGCAAGAAGAAAAATAAAAAATTTCTCTAAGGCATGAGATCATCGGCCATCAGGAAATGTTAGTGGATCGGATCACCGATCGGAAAAGGTTCAGTGAAGGTGAACTACAGTTACGGCTGCCTAGTCAACTATCCATCCGATGTCACAATGAATAACTGCTCCGACCATCGATAGAGTCGTGAGCTACAGAAGACATAGGAATATTGTGGCCCACCGTTGCGGAAGCCGAAGAGACTAACCGTTCGATGCGTAGGGCACCCAGCCGTTGACGCAGCAGATAGTCTATGCTATCGCTGACTAAGTTCGGAATGATGGAGGATTATGGACCCGATATGGTGGACGAAAGTCGAACAACAGATCGTCGATAAAATTTGGAATGGTAGACCACTATAGGCCGATACGACGGAAGGGACTAGACAAGCGACCTGCTGATACAGTGGAGTAAATTAGAGGTTTCAACTACCGAAATGCTAGAATATTAGTAAGGAGAAGACCCAATGGGAAGCAGTTGACATCGCCGATGCAGATCGAAAGTTTAGTCAATTTTCCCGCGGAAACCATAGTAAGATTACTTTCCGTCGTTGCGGCTACTCAAGGGACTATGCACCCGATGAACAGTCAATTTTCTCACTGATGCAGTGGAAAATTATTGTTGATAGGGCCACTGATGAGCGCCAGAGAAATTTTTTGCTTAAATCACCGAAGTGTTGGAGTTGTAGATGGGATGAGACTGATTTGAGCAAAGGAAATTTTGAGTTTTTCCAAGTGGATTTTTTTCAGCGATTTCAGCAGTTTCAGTGAAATTTTCAGCAGGATTTCAGGGTTGAAAGGAAGAAAACCCTAGGTGGCTGGAGGTCACATTTCATACCCAAAAATTTAGTGGTGTGTTTTTCCATCATTTTTTAAATGATGTGGTTTTCACACCCGAGTTCAAAATGAAGCATGTGGATAGGCGTTGGAAGGCTTATCCAATAGGGAACAAGGGAAAGTCATAGAATCTGAGTGTGGAGCAGTAGAGTACTAGCTATTGCTTGAAAGAGAAATGTGTTGCTGTCAATATGGACAAATCCGGAAATTGTATGCCTAGAGGTAGCAAGACCATGCAATCAAATCAACTGTTGTGTGGAAGAGGAGTTCCATGCAAGGATGAGGGAAGTAAAAAGGGAAGTTTCCTTAAAACCCTATCTTGTTGATTATAACTATATTTTATAAGTTTTATACATGAAATGTATGACGATATGCCTTGCATGCATAGGATATTACATGTTGGTAAGAATAGTGAGGATTATACGTTTATAATGAATCACTAATGATAATTATTGCATTGGTATTGACATTAGTGGAATAACCAACGACAACATGGACATGGTTGAGTATGTTGCTGATGTTGATGAATGTGACCAACAACCCTATGAAGAAAGGGATAAGGCAACAAGTCCAGGATCAAAAGTTGGTGAGCAAATTCTGCAATCTCCTACAAAGGAGCAATCAAACTAGTAATGTCAAGGGTGTAAGTAGGACCCATGGATGCAAGAGTTTAATTATGACAATTTCATGGAGTGGTAAAAGCAAGAGGTCTCATACCATGTGGGTATTTTAATTTTATACTACATTCATATAGAAATGTGTCATTATGAGCTTAGTAGCCCAAGGATGGTAAGCACTGATGATCTTGATTGTAGTCATCCATCTCATATGAGGTAGTCATGGTTAGGCCATGCATGGTATGTTTGAATGCATAGTATTCCTGAATCAATGCAAGGTAGCATTGAGTGGATATGCATTAAAGGATTTTATAAATCTTGTGGTTATGCATTGAATGGATGCATATGAAGGGGGTGAGTAACTGATTTCATAAGTATGGGTGCAATTGTTGTGATGCATTGCATGAATGCATTGAGATAGTGCATGTGATATTATGAATAACTAATGGCTGAAATGATGAATTGATGACAATTCTAGAACCATTTCAAGAGTTGTTATAGATGCAGGACATTAAGTGCATGAAGACGGTAGTCATGATCGATTGGCTGCTGGAAATTCCCTAAGGAAGGGCAAGGTGGTACCAATGATATGCTTGGGAAGTAAGGAGTATCTAAACATTTCATTTAAATTGCATAAATGATGTGGCTGTACCCTGTAATTTAAAATATGATGATGATTGTGTGAAGCAAATGAGTTTTGGTAATATTGATGTGCTAACAACTGGAAATATTTGAATTTTATAAATTCTGAAAATGCCTCAGTGATGGTTGCAGCAATGAAAAGGTTATATGCATCCTGACTTACCAAGTGTTTCAGGTAGATTGTTTAGAGCATGGCAATGAGAGTAAGACCATGACGAATTCCGGAATCTACCATGTGAAAGAGCCGAACCTTATGAGAAGAGTCTCATGGCTGTGAAAATAGTTTGTATGCATAATGGGTTGTTAAATTTGAATTTGTGAATTTTGGATTTAAGAAATTGCTGACAACTGCTAATCACTATTGGCTTGCATAAGATTGTGTCATGAGGACGCATTGTAAGTGGGTGTTCATGTTATGCTAGTAAGTATAAACTTATAATGGGCATATTAGTGCTGTTTACAAGAGACCCACAATTGAGGATCACCTCATTGCCAAGCAAATCAATTTCTGTAGTAAATAGAGTTGCAAATTCTCATTGAATTTAATTACTAATGTCATTGCTTGGTTATGAAACAATAAATTTGGATTGTATTATCAGATAATGATTGACTGTTTGGCTAATTGATGAATGTGCCAGGGGTACACACTACAGGAAGATCATGTGTGATGGCCTGTAGGAGCCAAACTTCATGGGAAGGTTTTCGCTTATCTTGGAAATGTCCCATCTACACTGCATGTTTGGTAAGCCACATGAGTGAGATGGTATAGATTATGTCGATAAGACATGTGTGGATATGGAATGTGAAAGGAGTTGGGATGGAAAACCAAGGGACTGTTAACTCAGAGAAGGGAGCCCCCATTCCTCTTTAATGAAGGAATACTGCCTTGGCAAATGGATAAGTGTTCTATGACCCTAGCTAAGAATATGCATGTCAATTTGTTAAATTCGATATGCAGAGCATGTTTTGATTTTGTTTCTATTATGGCAGATTGCTTGAGTATGCATAGGGCCTACATGGCACACACCGAAAAAGGGTGCACACTTTTCCAATGTCGGATCATGGAAGGGTTTTTCAATATTGATTACACCCTAGGGAGTGGACGCACTCTTGGTGTCTCAATACTTGATAAAGGATGATATGAAACATGATTACAGTTTTAGAGAAATAATGCTAACGAATATGCTTATATTGCTTGTGTTGTCAGGCTAAATAGATGTAGTCTAGTATTGTACACTAAATGGACAATGGCTTGAGCTCATCCTATCTTCTACTAAAGAGCACTGAGAAGGAGACGTTCCTGAGGGACTGTCAACTCAGAGAAGGGAGTGGTCTCTCTAAAGAACATAGAGAAGGAGACATTCCTGAGGGACTATCAACTCAAAGAAGGGAGTGGTCTCTCTAAAGAACATAGAGAAGGAGACATTCCTGAGGGACTGTCAACTCAAAGAAGGGGGTGGTCTCTTGTGTGATATGGGGTAGTGGAGTTAGAGCTCACTACCGGAAATGAGACTTGGAAATGGTCGTTTATTGTTGATATAAGTGCATATGTTATTGTTGATGGCTTGATAAACCCAATGGTGTTGGATTGGTTGATGATTGGTTGTTGATATAAGTGCATATGTTATTGTTGATGGCCTAATAAACCCAATGGTGTTGGCTTGGCTAATGATTGGTTGTTGATATAAGTGCAGGCGATTTGTTGACAATCTGATAAACCCAACTAAAGGTTGGCTTGACTGTGCCTGATATATATATATATATATATATATATATATATATATATAAGGACGTTGTGAAGCGGCCTACGTGCTGACCTAACATCCAATTCCATAGGCGATCCCAAGGCTTGCAAAGCGAAGCAAGATCTAGTGGACCAACGAGGAAACGCACAATACAGATAAGTATTGCATTATTTTGCAATTCTTGCTTATGAATATGCATGTGTATATGATTTGGTTATGATGTTTTAAGCTCTTGTTTAAGTGATAAAAACTGATGAGAATAAACTAAACATGTGAATTTATTCAATGTTTGAATATAGGTATTGCTGGAATCAAGGACTATGATAGCATCCTAGGGGTGCATGTGGACATGTTACTGTCCTGAAGAGCTCATAATGAGCAGTAATGAAAAAGGTGCTAGTGAGACTGTGAAGTTCCTAGCAGCCGAGACAAACCATGTGGGGAGGCTCCATGGTTGAGAGGTCTGAAATAGACCAGGGACACTAAGTGTCATGACCAAGAGGGATTGGTCCAGCATTCATGGTGAAGTGAAAGAGTCTGAGAGCATGAAAAGCCACAGTAGTGGTGTGGGTTCCAGGATGGAAAAAAACAAAGAGGGGAAAAACTCTTACTGCTCTCTCTTTCCTTTATTATATATATATATATATATATATATATTGTGAAAACAAAAGATTGTTGAATGCATGTATGACTGAAAATAGAATGTGTGTATTTGCTTAAAGTAAATTGTGAATGCTGGGATAGTTAATTCCATGCCCAAGAATGGACATGAATGAGCTCATGTGCCTATTGGGAAGGCATGAAAAATATGAAAGTCTCCTTGATGAGACTTGGACTATCATACCAATTGGGAAATTAATTGACTGATATTAATGCTTATATTATGCTTGGTCTAACAAAATTTCAATGATGCATTTCACAGGTAAGAAAGGTGAAATCTAGTGGTGCACATTGATTATGGCAGCAGACCAAAAGCTGCTGGACTTGGCTAGAAGTCTCCTTCAAATGATTGCCAGGACCGAAGAGAATCTTGGAGAAATGCTCAAGATACAGAAAAGGCAAAATGAGATGAACCACCAGATTTTGCAAGACTCTATTGGTTTGCAAAAGGAGGTAAAAAGCCTTCTGGGGGAAATCCATAAAGGAAAAGAAAGTGGATCAATGCTGGGACATTCATCCAAGTGATCTGTTAAGAAACGGTCTAGGCATGAAGACTCAAGGGAAATTGAGCTGATAAAGATGAAGCAGCCAGCAAAATGTTGGAAATGCGGAGGATATCATTTACGACGAGATTGCCCAACGAGGGAACATAAAGAAGGCAGCAGCCACAAAGTTCCTCGATTTGGGGATGAACCGAAAGCTAAGAACCAGTAAGAGAAGCTCGTGGAAGCCGAGGGGCTTGGTATTGAAAGTTCAAAGTAGATAATTGAACATGGGACAGATCTACAAAATTTTTGAAATTTTGAATATGCAAATTATATATGTATCCCTATGTATTGGAACACCGAGGACGGTGTTATTCCAAGGGGGAGGGGATTGTAATACCCTGGTTTTGACCCCGTTTGCATTAAAAGGTACATGATGTATAATTGTAATTAATCATGGTGAGGAGCTAAAGGCAAAATCCCCACCATCGATTTGGTTGTGTATGTTTCGGCAAGAGGGATCGTTGCCGATGGTATATCGTGCTATCCGACACATTAGAATTTTGACATCATGTAAGTATGCACATTAATTAAAATAAACCTACAGCCAGCTACAACGGTGCAACGTTAAATGAAAAGGGCATGATTCCTAAGGTTAAGGGGGGGTTGTCTAACCCGTGGGGGCCTTAGTTATTCTGTTGTTAGTGGGGAGAGCTATGGGCTGGCAGGAAACCACTACGTTCATGCCTGCACTCTCTCCACGATGCCTTGGACGATCGTCTTGTCCACTCTCTCCATCACCAACTATTCGTTTTCCTCACGCAGGGCGGTGTTAAAATGGAGTACAATTCATTATTGAGGGTTCATTCTCCTCTGCCTCAAAGACTACTGGCTTGCGGACCAGTTTTTTCTCCTTTTCACACAGAAATCTTGGGTTCTTTCCTCCACCATTATCGAACTACAAAGGTTTGCGGTGGTTGTCACTGTGGGATGTTTTTCCATGGTTCCCATGTCTTCCTCCTGTTTATGTTGAGGGTCAATTTTTCCCCTTCTCGCATTCCTACTATAGTCCGTCTAGACATTTCATTATTAATCGTGGACTGTGGTTTTCTTTTATTGCTTGTGGTCTGTGTTTAGGTTCTTCTCCTATCTAGGATTGAGAATCAAACTTCTCTCCCATTTGGGACTGTGTGAGGATTCTGTCGTTTCCTTAAAATATTGGGGCTACTGTTGATTTACCCTAGTTTTGGTTTTTTTTGTAATGCTGTCGTTGTTTCCTTATAAGATTGGGGTTGCTGTTGATTTACCCTGGTTTCGGGTTGCTGTGTAATGCTGCTGTCATTTCCTTATAAGATTGGGGCTGCTGTTGATTTCCCTGATATTGGTTGTTGCATGTGCCAATATCTTGTGGGGTTGTTGCCGAGTGCTTTGGCCGTGCTAGGGCCAAGAACAGCTTTGAAACGTCTTCTTTGACCTGAGCTGTGTTCACCTTTTCGTTTGGGGTTGTCACCTGGTTGTCTTCATCTTCTTCACAGAGCTGTGAACTATTTTTTTTACTGCGGTATGCAGTGGTTGGTCTTCAGACTGTTGAGAGAAAGATTAGAGGCTGGGTATGCTTGAGAAATTGGTGTTTGGATCCACTCAGATAGAGTGAGAGTGCTAGCTTTATTCTCCACAACCCTTGAAGAATATTGGAAAGGGAAGTCAGGCCCTGAGGGACTGTGAAGCAGAGAAACGACTGATTCCTAGTGTTGGGTGTGTGGATGTCTTAGAGGTCAGGGTTAGCTCTGGTGTAGGCGTCCTTAGCTCTCCATTGAGGCTACCAGCTTAGCATTTAGCCTTTCCTAACTCCTTCACGGCCTGATAAACCCTACTGTGTGGGATTGGCTGATTTGGGTATTTTGGCTATGTATAAGCCTGCTTTGACCCTTATTCCTTGAGGAATCATGCCCAACTCGGGGGTGGTAGTGTTGCTGAGAGATTGATGAGCACACTGACCTATGGTTGGGTGGAACATTGCAGCGACGTAGCTAGTTGCGGGACGAGTTCTTTCTAAGATAAGTATTCTTGACTATTTCGTCTCTGCATTTATATTTACTGATTAATGAATATGATGAACATGTGGCATGATTGAATGATCGTATGTTTCCTTCCGCTATGTATATGAAGGATTATGCATCTTAGTATGTCGTATGTTTAAGCTTTTTATTTTAAGCATTATATGCCTATTCATGTTCATGGGGCTATTATGCCCGTAGAGTCTGGTGATAGTAGCGTCCTCTTCGTTGGTTTAAGGGTCGGGGATGTTACAACTTCCCACTAAGACTTCCGATGAGCTGACAGCCTGACTCTGAGAAAGTTTTCAAAAATCCTTTTCCGCCTGCCCCTCGTCGAATGACCTTCCGACGTATCGGAGGGACTTCTCACTTAGTCCTCCAATGATCCGACGGTTCTGGCACTTAGAAGATTTTCCAACGAAATTTTCCTCGCCTTGTGACTCTTTAAAAGAATCCTCATTTGATCTCGTCACTCTTCCATTGTAATCTATCTGGCTAAGTTTGCATGACACTCCTCATTTTTTCCTTAACTGCATTTGGGTGATCAGAACAATAAGGCTTCTTTGAAGACATAGATCCAGCCATAAATGACGAGCCTGTCTCTACAGCTCACTCTCCCTAACCATTCTGTTACCACATATCCATGCAATATTTTTCCCAAATGAGCATTTCCATGAAATTGATCCATATACATGTGAAGAAAACCAAAATTATTACTATTACTTTTGTACATCATCATCCTATAAACCTGTCTATAATGACTTGCTCCTTACACAATAAGGTTTTCTTCTTGGGAAGATCAGTAGGCTTATCTTATCTGTTTTAACCAGTGAGAAAAAAACATCCAATGGTTTTAACAGATTTTAGAAATCAAGACATTTCCCAAACTGAATGTGTTTCCATATGTATTAAATAGAATAACTGCAAGAAAAACGGTGTATTTTCTTGAAAAACTATTGTGACATTTATACAGTACCTGAGCTAAAAGCTCTGTTAAAACTGTAACAGAAACTATGCATAAATAGTGAAGCAAAATAAATCAAACCACAGTATAAATTAAGCGCAGGATTATAAGTGAGCAAAAAGTTCTGTTAAAACTGTAATAGAAATTTTGCATTAACAGTGAACCAAAATAAATCAATCCGTAGTATAAATTAAGGACGGGATTATAAGTGGAGAAAACGAATACGGAGAAAATGTTCCCAGACTATATTATTAGAGAGGAATGAGGACTATAATAATGGAGAGAAGAATGATTTACGGAGCTCGGTGACATAGAAATAGACAGTGTTCTTGGATCGTAATGTAATGTGTTGAGTAATCCTTTGGGATTACATTGTTAATAATATTTCATTTATTAGTTAGTAATATCGTTATCTAACTGTAGATAACGGTTTTGATATCCTTTATATGTAACACTCATCTACATAATAAGATATTGATTTGCTGAGGTTCTTCACAGCCTGTGTCACTGGTATCAGAGCAAAGGCAGTGAAGCATTGGTGAGAAAGACTTGGTGAGAGAGAAGGAGCCCCCGAAGGAGGAGCCAACAAAGGAGCTATCACCAAGAAAAGAGAGCTGCTTAGTAAATATTGTGGAAGAAAGATAAAGACTGCACATTAAGGGGAGCCAGCAAAGGAGCTATCACCAAGAAAGGAGAGCTGCTTAGTAAAGATTGTGGAAGAAAGACAAAGACTGCACATTAAGGGAAGACTCCACTTAAATTGTTCCAGTAATTGTTTTGAAGAATTATTTTTCTTTTTTAAAAGGAAACAAAGAAAAGAAAAAAAAAAGAGCATCCATTTATATTTTTGTGCAATGGTTTCTTTAAATTAATTATCAAATCTTTGGGGAGTTCTTTTCAGAAAATAAAAGTTTTTAAATATCCATTTACATTTGATTGCAAGGTTTTTTAAATTGAAATATTAAACCTTTCGGGAAATCTTTTTAGAAGATAAAAAGATTTTAAAGAACATTGGCTAAAAGGAAAATAATATATCAGAGTGTATTTTGTACACAAAATTTACTACAGAGTAAATTTCAATGAATTCTTTAATTTCAATTGTTGGAGTTATTTTGTCTGGAAAAGAAAATTATCAAGAATGGTTTCGAAAAGTTAAAAATACCCTTATTTTTAATGATATGTGGGATGGAATTTGCGAAAATGAGAATTTAGAAGATAAGAAAGATGGAGAAGCAATAGATGAAGTGGATAAAAGTGCACCAGTACCACCTACTAATGCCAAAGATTTAGCATTATGGAAAATCAAGGACAAGAAAGCTTATGCCTTAATTATTGCCTCTGTAACTGAAGAAGTAAGTAGACATTTAGTTTCTAGAAAAAGTGCTTGTGAAGCATTAAAGAAACTAAAATATTTGTATCATTCACTTTCTAAGCTTGAAATCATACAACTCTTGATGAAATTATTTAACTTAGAATTAAAAGATAATGATCCAATGAAACTTGCTTCTGAAATTAGAGCCATTTTCCATGATATTGATGCAAGTGGTGTAAAATTTGACATTCAACTTACTACATTTATTAAAGCTATTTATCCTCAATATACTCATTATTTAGAATCACTTCAAGCCAGTGGCCAAATGAAAGCTATGACCTTTGAAACACTTGCTGAGAAAATTGCAGAAAGAGAGAAAGCATTTGGGAAGAAGGAGTCTAAACCCAATGAAGAAAATTTGTGTCTTGCATAGAAAGGACACAAATCAAAAGAATAATTTGCAAAGGATGAAAATAGAAGCAGAGGTCGAGGTAGAGGACAAAGAGGACAGTACAGAGGAAGGGGGGGAATATTTAATCAAGGAGAGAAACAATGTTATAGATGTGGAAAAACTGGTCATACTGCCAGTTATTGTAGAACTTTTTGGGATAAAATTGTTAACAAGAAAGAAAAAGTACAAGATAAAGGAAATGATAAAGGTAACCCTCCTGAATCTACACATTATGTTGTTGCACATTGTAATCTAGAAATTGAAGAAGCTTTCAGTACTTCATTTTCATGGAATGACATTTGGTTATTGGATACTAGAGCCACATGTCATATGGCATTTAGAAAAGACTTCTTTGAAACGTTTAGTGATCAAATCGATGGGGTAGTACATTTGGCAGATAAGTCTCAGTTAAAACCTTCAAGAATTGGTTTTGTTAGATTGAAATTATCAGGTCTTGTTGATTATATACTTCCTGATGTTCTTTATGTTCCACAAATGAAGAGAAATCTAATATCTCTTGTGCAAATTAGACAACAAAATCCTTCAATACATATGTTTGATGGTATCATTGAGATTAGAAGAGCTTATGATAATGTGATTGTAATGAATGGAGTGGAAGATAACAAACTTTTAAAGTTGAATGGTGCATCATCCAATTCACAGAATTTTGTAAATTTGGTTCAGCATAATAGTAATTTATCTTCCAACTTATTGTGGCATGCTAGATTTCGTCATATTAATTATGATAGTCTCATGATTATGAAACAGAAAGGAGTTCAAGACAACTTTCCCCATGTGATGCTTGTATCTTAGGCAAGCACAATAAACAACCTTTTAATGATTCTATGTTTCGAGCTTCAAGAAAGCTTGGTCTTGCTCAATCAGATTTATGTGGGCCCATGCCTATTCCATCAGCAAATGGTAACAAATATATCATGACTTTCATTGATGACTTTACGAGGATGTGTTGGGTTTATTTGTTAAAAGCAAAATCTCAAGCTTTTGATACATTCAGAAATTTTCACTTATGGATTAAAAATGAAGCTCAACTCAATATTCGAACCCTTCGAACTGATGACGGTGGTGAATATACATCCCAAGAGTTTGAAAAATATTTGCAGGAGAATGGTATTAAACATCAAACAACTGTAATCCACAGTAAAATGGTGTGGCAGGACGTATGAATATGACACTCTTGAATATGGTAAGATCAATGATGTTTTTTAAAAATGTCAAGTTAATGTTTTAGGGAGAGGCAGTTCTTTGTGCTGTCTACATTAAGAATAGATGTCCTTCTATTGCACTACAAAACAAAACACCTTATGAAATGTGCCATGATCATCTTCCAACTGTCAAGCATTTTAGAATTTTCGGTTCCACATGTTATGCTTTGATTCCTGAGCAACAAAGACATAAATTGGGAGCAAGAAATCGAAAGTGTATTTTTTTGGGATATTCTAATACTTCTAAAGCTTATAGGTTGTATGATGAAGATAACAGGAAGTTTATTGTTTCTAGAGATGTTATATTTCTTGAATTTGAGAAAGATGCACTCACTATTGATAAACAACTTGCTCATCCTGATAGATTTCATTCTAAAAAAATCTATCATGAAATGGATAATGAACTTCCAAATCTTGAATGGGGAATTCTTGTTCTAAGTCAAGTTTTGGAATTTCCTTCTATAGAAACAAGTTCTTCTAATGCACAAGTTGATGATTCTAGTGCACAAGTTGATGAAATAGAAGATGGACAGTTGATGATATTGTTAATGGAATGGATAAATTAAGTATCATAGATAATGGACAACCTGCTCTTAATGATACAGTTGATGATATTGTAACATTAGATTATGAATTAAACTTTCATGTGTTTGATGAACCTGCATCTTTTCAAGAAGCAGTAAGTAGTGATGTATGGAAAAGTGAAATGCAAAGAGAGTATGATGCTCTCATAAAAAATGGAACTTGGAGGTTGGTGAACCCTCCAATTGGAACCAAACCGATTGGATGCAACTGGATAAATAAAAATAAGTATAAAGCAGATGGGTCACTTGACAAACACAAAGCGAGACTTGTAGAAAAAGGGTATGCACAGAAAGAAGGTATTGATTACACAGAAACATTTTCTCCTACAGCTAAATGAGGCACCATTTGAACTTTGTTCTCATTAGCACCACAAAAAGGATGGAAGATACATCACATGGATGTTAAAACCGCATTTTTGAATGGAGACTTAAAAAGATGTGTATATGGATCAGCCTAAAGGATTTGCTATCAAAGGTCAAGAACAGAAGGTATGCAAATTAGTCAAATCTTTATATGGTTTAAAGGAAGCACCCGGAGCTTGGTATGAAAAGTTAATTGAACATCTTCTCAAGTTGAATTATAAGCACTTCAATCTCGATGATGCAACTTTATTTGTCAAGAAAGTTGGAAGATCGGTTGTATATCTAGTTGTCTATGTGGATGATTTCCTTATCACAGGAAATAATGACGATTATATAGTATCTATCAAAAGAGAGTTGAAAAATGTTTTTGATACGACAGGTTTGGGATTATTACATTATTATTTAGGAATTAAAGTAGATAAAAAACCAAAGCACCTTTTCATTTCTCAGAAAAAATATGTTGGAGAGTTATTAAACAAATTTGGTATGCAGGATTGTAATCATGTTTCAACACCAATGGAGCAGAATCTAAAGCTTACTTCAAATGAAGGTATCACATTTGAAGATCCAACAAAGTACAGGCAGCTTGTTGGAAGTTTAATTTATCTTACTACTACTCGTCCTGACATAACTTTTGTTGTAGGAATACTTTCTAGGTTTATGCATCATCCCTGTGAAGGTCATTGGAATGCAGCAAAGCGAGTGCTCAAATATTTAAAAGGCACTCAATCTTATGGCATCAAATATTCTAAAGTTTCATACTTTCATCTCACTGGTTATTCAGATTATGATTTTGATGGAGATAAAGAGCATTTGGTCTCTACTTCAGGTTATTTGATGAACATTGGATCATCAACTATTACATGGAGATCACGAAAGCAATCTGTTCCTGTTGATTCTACAACTGAATCCGAATATGTTGCAGCAGCTCAAGCAACAAAATAAATCATTTGGCTTCATAAAATACTTGAAGACTTGCAGGAGAAACAAGTGACTTCAACGCCTCTCTTTGTTGACAACACTTCTGCAATTCAATTGGCCAAGAATCCAAAATTCCATGATCGAACCAAACATATCAACACCAAATATCACTTGATTCGACATCATGTTGAGGCCAAAACCATTCATCTGACACATTGTCCTACTTCTGAGCAAATTGCAGATATCTTTACTAAAGCATTGGGCTGTGAAAAGTTTGAAAATTTTAGAATGCAGCTTGGCATGTCAGATGTCCCTTCGGATTAAGGGGGGAATGTTGAGTAATCCTTTAGGATTACATTGTAAATAATATTTCTATTATTAGTTAGTAATCTCGTTATCTAACTGTAGATAATGGTTTTGATATCCTTTATATGTAACACTCATTTACGTAATAAGATATTGATTTGCCTGAGGTTCTTCAATGGAACATGATTGGTTGATTGAGAACACACTGATCAATGAGCTACAAGGTGAAAAAAATGCTCTATTTAATCTCTTTAACAACTTAGTTTCTATTAGTGTATTGGATGTTGTTAACATATCGATGTTGTGATGTCTATCTATATTCCAGGTGATTGTAGCACAAGAGGAGATCAAGAATATTTTAAGGCGTATGAATGATCATGGGATTTTCTCATGGTCACATTGTGCTACATGTCATCCTTTAATTTCATTTGGTTCCAGGCACATTGAGGAGAAAATAGTGCAACAAGAAACCATGGCAATGTTAGAGTAGCCCCATTCTTAGGGTACTCATGGACCCAATAAAGACAATCAGTTTATGGAGGACGGTCACAGACTCACAGTGGTTACCATTTCAGCTAATCCATCTTCTTTATATATATTTTATTTTTGTTTGGTTGCTTGGTCGGTTTGTAAGAAACTGCAGTTTTCAATTCTACAGGAAAGGAGTCTACTCAACATTGTTAGAACAATCTGTGGAAGAATTTTGCATGTTCGCTCTACTCAAAAGAGCATTTTTTATATTGATTTGAACTGTATGTATCTTTGGATGTTTGGTATTCCATGGCCCTCTTTAATTTCAAATTATACCCAAATTATTCAGTGTCTTCAGCAAAAAGGAATTATCTAAGGACTTAGCAAACAACATTGAGTCTTATTCCTGATCAAGTGATGGTATTTGAATATTTTTGATCGGGTATGTTCATCGATCCATTTTTAGTCATATCTCAGATAATATTTTACTTATGCAACAATGAGCTTGTAGCAAGGATCTTTGAAGCATCAACTTGAAGCAGTAGAATTTGCATTGATGATGTAATTTGAATTGTTACATATATATATATATATATATATATATATATATATATATATGAACAATATTACAGTTTGAGTATTGAATTTAAGCATTGTAATTCTATAAAATTTGACCCCAGCGAAGCGTTTCATGAGTTTGATATTATGGGAGTGGGCATCTCCATCTTTGTTACACAACTTGAATTTTTATTGTTGCTAAAACTAGCTTAGCTGATTCCTGTCAATCTCTACATCTAGCCACACACAGTATAAACTGAGAAACAAATGGATTCTAGTTAATTTTAGGTCTCAAGGAAAACACATTTAATGAAAGTGGATCCTATATGCTTGGAAAGTTGATATGAATTTATTTTGACACATTTTTCCTTGAAGTCTGCACCATAGAATAAGAAACATAATATTTTTCTCATTTATAAGAAAGTATAGAAATATTTAGTTTATGTAGAATTTTATAATTCCTTACATTTTTTCATATAATTCCTTATAATTCCTTACATTTTTGCATATGAAGGAATGAAAATGTAAGGAAAAACCACGTGGGATACTGAGGACTAGGCTGTGTATTCCAAGGCTGTGCAGGAGCTCAAGTTTCAATCTGTCCCCAGTGAGGATGCTAGAACGTTTCATGCGTGTTGTTTTTCGTTCAAGCTCAAAGAATGTATCTTCCTCTTCTTCGTCTTATGTGAGGAATCATCATACTTTTGTAGAGAAGTGTTATCCATGCCACTTTTCCCCAAACTCGCATTATACAGAGGCCATTACAGACTACATTGAATTTATTAAGAAATCCTCTTGTATAGATCAGAGAATCCCCTGAGTAGCTTTCTTCTCCATGTTGGCTGGCAAAAAATTGTATTGCGTTACAGATCTAAGGGCACTTAATAAAAATTATGTTTGTTTCATTCAAGTGTTTGGATGCATAAACAACTCCTTCATTTCATCACTAATAAGGAAGTTAGAATAATTTTATTTCCAAGGCTACTGGAAAATATCTCAAATTTCTCACCACGACACACTTATATCTTTACTTAGTCAATTGTACAACTCAAGTAAAGAATTATATGCAGTGTTAAGCATAAAAGACTTACAAGATATATGTTGCATAAATTACTGATGATGGCTCTGATACCACTTTCATAGTATTGTTCTTTGCTGCACTTAACTTCTAGTAAAGTAGCGTCCGCCGTAAGCAAACGAAAATGGTTTGCTGAGTAATTGAGGAATATCCTTAAGGTTTTAAGAGGTCATATATAGGGTAATAGCCATTTGTGATTGAGGCGCTGTAAATCCCGCTGGTTTTGACCTAGAGTGTGTATAAACCTTATCAAAATGGATTCCTCAATGGATATAGCTACTCACGCCTTGCTAGATTGTTAGCAAGACAATAATTGGGGAAGTATCTCTCTCTGAAAGACGGTTATCATTTGCAGAGTGTTCCACATATTCTGATCCTTCTTCAATTATCCACATTGAGAATACAAACCCTTCGTCTGAATGGGAACTTCCAACTATTCTACCCCGCGATGTATATAAGTTGTCTTATTGGGAGTATCTTACTTGTACACAGATTAAAGTATCGTCTGTCGATTTATCTTTTACTAACTCAGAAGAGCCAGTTCACATAAATCTGTTAGAAAGAAAACAAATAGACTGGGCTAAACGCCAAGGTTATAAATATGCTCACCTTGGAGCCATTAAGCTTAGTTTAGGTCCTTTAGTCCATCCTTATCTACCTGTTTCCTCTCTTTGTGTTGCTATAGATACCCGTCACACCCAATTCGCAGATGCTGTCATTGGTGGCTTTACAGCCCCTCTCCATGATGGTCCATCCTTTGGCACCATCTTTCCCAAATATAGTGTAAGCCTTTCTGATCCTCATATTTACGATCTCCTCAAAGCTTACATTCTCCCGCAGGGATTCTCAATGATGACTGGTTCTAAGATAATCCAGCTCAAGATTTTAGTTGTTGTCTGGTTTGGTAATGATACCATCCTTCTGCTCAGATCTCATGTGCATCAGAGTTCACACTTGCTCATCGTGGTGGAACGCGACAAGTCTAAACAAGCACGACCAGTTACATTCGACTGGACTGGCATCAAATATCCCCAAAGCTGGGAAATCAGATATAATGAGCTGAGAAACATTGAAGCCACAAAAAATGCATCAAATTCTAAACCTCTAAGCTTCAACAGACAAACAATCTCTTTCTGATACATAGAACCTGAATCCACTCCTGCCCCTGCAAGCTCTCTTCTTCGTAGTTCTTCTGTATCAGGCATTCCTAATAACACTAGAAGAAACCTACAAGGCAATCCTCTTCTCAATCAGTCAGACACTATTTCTTTTACAGGCCTACATGAAAATGAGCATAGAGGGCAACATCAAAATTGTCCAGCCTGTATAAAGACCCTCCAGAGAATAGAGCACCAAAAAAAGAGACCAAGTTTAGGAATGTTCTCTACCTCTCTCCCTAGACAAGGCAGTGCCTTGGAAGCAACAATCCAAGGAAGAAAATCCTATCATCCAGGAAGAAATTTTCCTGATACTCCATTTAGGCAATACACTTCTGATGGAAGCAGTAAGAAAGAATTTTTACCCTATAAGTCTTCAAGTATCGACGAGTCTCCTTCTGATGAAGTGAAACTCTCTAATTGGGGTAACTTACAGCATAAGCTCACTGCCCAGAACCTCAACGATATGGTTTTGGATCTGTTACAAATCAAAGACAGTATCATTCAAGAAAAAGAGAAGGTCTCACTCCTCAAAACAAAGATGGAACTTCTTAACCATCTCTTATCAGACTCTGAGGAGATCAAGACTGTTGTAGCCAAAGCAGCAGAGAAAATAGAATTGTGACTGGAGGCAATAGAAGGAGTTATCAAACAAATGACAGACATTAAGAAAAAAGCTCATACTGTCAGTCCTATGGCTTTCTCCTTAGCCACGAAAGGAATTGAGAAGAAAGAAGCTGAACGGAAATTAGAAAGAAGTTATTCCTTTGGAATGTTCAGTTCTCAGCCTGAAGAAGATGACAGACCAGATTTTGATTTTGGTCGCACTGAAGCGGACTTAGCAGAAGTCCAAGACTGGATAGGATTTTTTAAATCCTGTAAACCTGCCCTTGAGCCAAAATACCTAATGATGATGTCCACTCAGCATGCTATAAAAAATGAAGCGCATGACTTCCCTGAACCATCCTCTGCAAATGATACTGCTATGCCTTCTGCATTAACAGCCCCGAGGTTTACCACCAACTTCGGAACTCATTCCATTAGTAATATCATTTCCCAGATGCTTGAACATCCTATCCTTAATATCCAATGTCAATCTCGTGAAGAGATCAAAACCGCTATCACTCTTTTGTTTCATTGGACCATTGCCCAAAGAACAAAATATGCTTCAGTTACAGGACAGTATTTAGGAATCCTGATCATCGCAGGACTTTCTGGCCTTGCATCCGACTGGTGGGAACGTCTCCCTGCTGAGGGAAGAAATGAATTGTTGTTGTCGAATGATGCCGACCAACAAATACTAAAGGCTCTTGGTAAACAATTCTATGGTGAAGATAAGCAAGATGATGCTGATCATATGGCTTCACTTTTCATGACGGCTAGACTGTGTAATCTATCACAAGCCGAAGCTTACTTCTGTTATATGCAGAAGTTAATTATCAAAGCAGGGAAGGCTAATGATCCAACCTATCTGAAGCACTACCTTCGTAGCTTCCCTGGCCATGTACCAGATGCTGTAGAAAAATATCTAAAGGATAAAGAAATAAATTATAAAGATATTTCCATAGCACAGTTGCATCATCACATCCTTGAAACATGGCAGGAACACTGCTTGGCTAAGCGTGTTTCTAAAGATTTCCAGAGGCACCAAGATATGTTCACACCCTCATTCTGTAAGAATGTGGCGCAGATGCCTAATTGGGGTTGTGGCAATCACAACCGGGGACATTTACAGTCATCCTGTAAATGCCAGCATAAGCAGAAGAAGAAGTATAAAGGGTTTTACTCTAGCGCTCTTCGCTATCACATTCCTGACAAACCCTTGCATTTTGACAGAAAGACGAAGTCTAAATTTCGCAAGCGCCTTTCTCAAAAGCCTCCAAAGCGATTCATTCAAAGACGCTCTTCCCGTGCCGCTTCTAAAGCCTGTTTCCTCTGTGGAGAACATGGCCATTGGGCTAATAAATGTCCAAAGAAGAAATCAAAGCCCAAGCTTGCCACTTTCTGTGATAATCTAGATCCTCGATGGTGGGATTATCTAGATTCCTCTGCCACACCATCCGGCGAAGTTCTGTATCTTCCATCTGAAGATTCCTCTGTCTCTGATGTTTCCAGTGAATCTGACCAAGACCAGCCCGCTCTTAACAAATTTGCTCCTTCCTCTTCCTCTGAGTCCGAGTTCGAACCAAATTTGGGGGGGTATAAAGTCCCAGATTTTGATTTTGCTCTGAATATGTTTAACATGAATATGTTTAATCTGCCGAAGCCTCAAGAAATAAAAAAGCAAATAGCTGCTATAGATTTACAGCTTTCTATTATTGAGCCATATGAATATCAAAAGAGAGCAAATCTCAGAGATGACAAGAAGCAGTTGCTCAAACAGCTTGAGCAAACAAAAGGTAAACAGAAGATAGAATATTCAAAATCTCTTTCCTACAGTCCAACAGATTTGTATCAGAATTATCCTTCTGGCCATTCGGATAGACAACAATTCCAATTGGATAGAGAAGCAAAACTCAGACTGTTGATTAAAGACAAGCAGGAACAGCTGAGATATCTGTGTGCTGAAATCGAAGAGTTAAAGAGTGCATTCAAAGTCCTCGGGACAGAACGAGATCAGTCCTCAGACAAAGATCTGAGTAAGCATTATGAGAGTGATTTAAGCACGATCATTTCTAGAGAAGTTAGCATCAGGGAAGAATCCCTTGAACCTCCTCCTAGCCTATCCTTACTCTCTGGTCCTAAAATATACATACCTGTATAGTTTCATCCCTGTGAATACAAGGCATATTTTCTTAATTGTATGATAGATTCTGGTTGTCAAGTGAACCTAGCTAGAGGTCCTACTTTACCCTCTTATTATTGGGAGAAGACCACTGATGGAGGAACCTCCATCAATGGAACCCCTGTCCCTTTGCGAGCTAAAGCTAAATTTTTCCCTATAAACTTTGACGGCAAACTAGACAACCTAACTGTATATAGAATGGATGACTTAAGTGAAGACTGCGTGTTAGGCGCCGAATTCCTGCATAGAGTAAGCCCATACATGGTTGATCATCATAAAAGAATACTCACCTTTAACCAGCATGGTAAGCCTGTTACTCTACCTATCGTCTTCAATTCAATCCCAAAATGTCCAATAGCTGAGCCAAAACTTGTGTATCCGCCCAACCGAGCACAGCTCATGAAAATGGACAGAAGCAAAGTTTTTTAAGAGATCCATGGCGAAAAAGCATTAAAAGAAATGTCTGAGAAACTTGAAAAGGAATGCTGCTCTGACAGTCCAAATGCTTTCTGGACTAGGGAGAAATACTTTGTCTCTCTCCCATTTAACCGACTTCAGAAGATTAAGCTGATGAAAGCTTCTGCAGCTTTAATGTCTCCTTCTGAGCGAGAATTTTGTGACACAGAGATAAAGGAAATGCTGTCAAAAGGCTTAATCAAGCCATCAAAGAGTCCATGGGCATGTAGAGCATTTTTTGTAAATAAACACTCAGAGAAGAAGAGAGGCAAGCCTAGACTCGTAGTGAATTTCAAGCCGCTAAATGCTGCTTTACAAAAAGTCAGGTACCCTCTGCCAGACAAAGCCAACCTGTTACAAAGAATTGCAAGTTGCACGATCTTTAGCAAGTTTGACTTAAATTCAGGCTTTTATCAGATTGGTATCATACCTAGAGATCGGTTCAAGACGGCATTCGTTGTCCCCCATGGTCAATACCAGTGGATAGTGCTGCCTTTCGGCATCAATAATGCTCCCTCTGAATTCCAGAAGCGGATGGAGGATATTTTCAGAGAATTCAGTTGGATATTAGGTTTTATTGATGATATTCTTATATGTTCAAAGACCTTGCAGAAACACCAGAAACATCTTCAGCAATTTTATGAATTGGTCTTTAAACATGGTTTAGTCTTATCTAAGCCCAAAATGCAAATCGAAAAAATTGAAATTGAATTTCTTGGTTTTAAAATCAAAAAAGGTGAAATTATTTTGCAAGATCATGTACTAGCTTGTTTCAGTAAATTTCCTGATGTCATAATTGATAAGACACAGCTGCAGAGATTCCTCGGATCTCTAAACTACATCCGACCTTTTTACAAAGGTCAAGCCGCTGACATCTATATCTTGCAGCAATGCTTGAAGAAGCATCCTCCAAATTGGTCAGCCGCTATGTCTGATGCTGTGCAGACAATCAAGCAGAAGGTTCAAACCCTTCTTGCTCTCTCTCTGCCCACTGGAAATGGAAGTTTGATCATCGAAACTGACGCCTCATCTCAAACTTGGGGGGGTGTATTGCTCGAAGCTATCCATGGCAGAGAAAATATCTGTGGCTACGGATTAGGATCGTTCAAAGCAGCAGAACTTAACTATCCTTCAAGCCATAAAGAGATTTTGGCTGTCAAGAAGACAGTTATGCATTTCCGTCTGTTCCTCAAACCAATGAAATTCACCATACGGACAGACCTGAAGATCATGCCTGTAATTCTCAAAAATGAAAGTCTTATGGCTGAAAATAACAATAGGATATTGAAATGGTTTGTATGGCTTAGCAATTTTGATTATGAAATTGTTTATAAACCAGGATATCTGAACTGTTTGGCTGACATGTTAACTAGGGAATCAGCAATTAAACAGCCCCAAGCCTTAGCAATGTTTTCAACTGGTGCATCCAGCTTTGGTACTCCTTCAACTAGAGATCGCAAAGGGAAACAACTAGCTCAGCTAGATGATGAAGAACTGGCTAAACTCAAAGCTAAAGAAGGCCTATTCCTCCTCCCATGGGATGGAGCCTTACCAGAGAATGTTCGTATCCAAACATTAGAGTATGCTTCTACAAATGAAGCAAAAAGATTCTTGCAACTCACAATGATAAAGAATATCCAGTCTTCCCCTTTGAAAATCGAGATTCTAGAACGATGGGAAAAAGAAGCTTTCTTCAGTTTCCAAGATGCTCAGGAAAAACTCAGAAACTGTAGAGAGATCTGGATGGATCGTGATGATATGGATGGATTCTGGTACATAGATATTGGTGAAGGCCAGTTAACCTGGACTTCGTATAATTTAATCCTCCAGTGTTGCAGAGAAGAAGGTTTCATAGTGATATGCACAGATCCTGCCCTTTTGCGCTACAACACAACTTGGTCTGGATGGATAGAAATCCTGCTCCATAATTTCTGTCCCAAAATTGATTGGGAGAACCGCCATGCTAACTTCATAGCACATCTCAAGGCAGACATGGAGATTGCTGATCAGAATGAACAATGGTTCAAATTCAAGCTCCATTTTGAAGGTGGCCAATATAAGCCTTTGGACCACACAGTGTTTACTAGACAGAAATTCATCCGCCGCAGTCTTGAAGGGAGACATATTGAATCTCATGTTTCTATAAGAGAGATCCCTCTCAATTATAAAGTTGAATTGAAGTTCTGCGGAGAATTTATTTGTGAACCTAACCCGATCTTTCAAGGTTCCGATGTTGAACGTTGTTTCAGTCCTTATCTATATCCACCTAGAAGTCTGCCAGAATCTCCTCCACCAGATGACGCCCAGGATTATGGAGAATCAGATGATGATGACATCTGGGAATACTTGCAAGGACGCGACCCCTATGACTAATGAGAAAGCAGTGGTGGGCCTGTCCTTCTGAAGGCTGAGTCGGCCAGTCTTGTCGGACATTGTTTCCAACGTGGGCTGGATTAATGCTCCACATTGTAATAGTTAGGAATAATTCTGTAGTGGGCCAGTATGCTCCACCTTGTAAAAGTTTTTCGGAGTCAGTCTATCACTATTGAAGATTCCAGGTCCCCGTAATGCCTCTGGCTAGTTAAGGGACGAGATATTGACAGTGGTAGTCCCCACTTGTCGCCCCGGATGATTCGGTTCTGACCTAAAGGTGTCTTTCTAGGTTACCGAATCTACCGACTAACTTGTTAGTGTCGGTTTTGACTCACCGCGCAACCGGTTGAGATTTGTATAAATAAAGGCCTCAGGCCTCATTTCAGGCATAGCAAGTCTTTGCATTGAGCAAGTAGTCTGCTCTGCCAGTCTCTAGTCTGCAAGTCGTGTGTGAGTATTGAGTAAGTAGTCCGCTCTACTCTTAAGTCTTGAGTCTGTATAGGCCGAGGAGTATGCTCTGAGTCTTGGCCTTCGTGCTATAAGAACTCATCAGAAAATCTCTATGTGTTGAGTCTGTAATCAAAGCAAAGTATGCTCTGCAGGTTGGCACTTCGCTATAACACTGCAACAGAAAAGCTCTGAAGTCCTAGTTATAAAGCGTATGCTCTGTGTCTTGGCCTCCGAGCTATAAGAACACATCAAAAGCTTTGCTAGGATGTATGCATGTCTGCAGTGATGACCTTCGCTGTCCGAAGGCGATCTGCTTCTGTGAGTCTGTAATGTATCTCTCTGAAGTAATAGTAATTATCATCTCTATGTGTATTGTGTTAATCGCGGTGTTGAGTAAATTGATTGGAAAAGAATTAAGGGATATAATCTCAGTATCAAGTAATTGAAGGACTGTGTTGATGACTGATGTTCGATTCCTGGCAAAAGTGGTATCAAAGCCATCATCAGTAATTTCTGCAACATATATCTTGTAAGTCTTTTATGCTTAACACTTTCACAGTATTGTTCTTTGCTGCACTTAACTTCTAGTAAAGTAGCGTTCGCCGTAGGAAAACGGAAATGGTTTGCTGAGTAATTGAGGAATATCCTTAAGGTTTTAAGAGGTCATATATAGGGTAATAGCCGTTTGGTCCTCTGATTATCTATGATGTGTTGATGTGCTACTCGGATAACTAATCTTGTAGTAGTGCCATGGCATATATAAGTCCAAATCCCAGAGCATGCATTGATATCCAAGGTAGGTCATTCAAGTTTCCGAAGGTAGACATCTAAGTCACCTGACACGGGACACGAAAGACACGGGGATTCAAGTGTCTGACACGGGCACGGTGACCCCCGGAATCAGGACACGTAGGACACGTTATATATATATATTTAAATATTATATATATTAAAAATATAGACATATAGATCCAAATTTTTACAAATATTCAATAGAAATCAAAATCAATGCACATTTAACATTAGTAATTACACATTTAAATCCTTCAAATCTTCTTCACCTGCACACCAAACACACTTTAGAACCCTCTCCACACTTGCAAATGATAAAAAGAAAGTGGAAATTTTGATTTAAAGCAATTATGGGCGTTTTTTTTAGTGGAAAACGTGTCCTGTTTTCCGGACACGCACTGACAGTCCTGGGACACGCGTGTCTGAAAACAGGGCACACTGCAAAGACATGTCGGACATGTTTTGTCAGCGTGTCCGTGTCCGACACGCGGACACAGGACATGCAGGCCCTTTTGGACGAATCCGATTTCATAGGTAGACATTAAACAAAAAAATTATAGTTTCTTAAAGAATTTATTGCCATAAAGTCATTATGAATACACAAAAATGTATGTGTTCACTATTTTTTTTCCTTTCCTATTAGAAGTTTGACCTCCAAAATTTCTTTGGTCTGAGTCTCTTTGGCAATCATAATTTAATCGTTGGTTTCCACTTGAGAGGTCCATTACTATTGCATCTGTCACCTAGACTGATATTTTTCACATCTGACTAGTTAGACCATACCCCCTTGATAGCACACAAGGTACCAAGTAGTGGCTGTCAGATACCCATAAATTATGTTATTTTTTATCCAAAAGGATGAGATCAATTGGTTGTCACCAATGTTGTCGAACATTGGGATAGTTTTGTGTCAAGAGGTGCTCGATTTGAATCTCATTGAGTTAGGTGCAATAGTCTACACTAACAAGTTTATTATAAATACCATATACAAATGTGGAAAAGCATTTCTTGAGTTTCCACTTTAAGTTTTCCTCGAGGAAGGAATAAGAGAAAAGCAATCATCGTGGAAACAGTTTGGAAGTTAAATTGCGCTCTTAAGACAAGGGTTTTTCTAAAGTTAAGAATGTCAAATGAAATTCCTACTTGTGACAATGGTCAAAAAATAAATTAACATGGTCCATCAAGATGTATTATGTGCAAAAAAGCCTGAAGAAACAATGCACCATCTATTTGTGACAATGGTCAAAAAAGAAATTAACATGGTCCATCAAGACGTATTATGTGCCAAAAACCCTGAAGAAACAATGCACCATCTATTTGTAGAATACCCTTATGTAAAAGAGGTTTGGAGTGAAGTAGTAAAAATGACATGAGTTAATGCAGATTGGAGAGAGGTATCCCTCGAAGCTTTCTTTGAAAGATAATATAAAGATAAGATAGTGGCAGGTCATAAGACAATCCTGTTTAATTTGGTGTGGTGGATATGGTTGGCAATATATGACATGACCGTTCAAAGAAAGGACATCCCTACAACTCAACTCATCCATCAAAGCGGAAATGCTTATAAAGGTTCTTGGAAACCTGCTAAAGTCAAATTACAAAGAATATTGAAGGCTTTGAAATCTTCCAGAGAGGAGGTTCTTTGACGGAGCCTATTATGGAGCAATGAGAATGTGTGGAATTGGTAGCATCATAGAATTGAGAATCATTTTATTGTTTTCAAATATGCAGTAGGTTAAGGGACTAACAACAGAGCAAAGATCTATGCCTTATGTCTAATTATGAAAATTGTTTCAGGTAAAGTATTGAGAGACATAAAGGTAATGGGGGATCTAAAGTGATTAAAGACAGGGTTAATGGGAAGAATCATATATAAGACTTTCCCTTGAATCCTATCATGGATAGGATAATGGAATTAAAAAAAAAAGTTTTCAGATTTTCATTTACTCACATATATAATGAATTCAATGAGAACACCGATAAATCATCTAAAGAAGCCCTCTCTGTAGGAAGGATTATTGTTAGCTCAAGAGTTTGAGGATGGAACATGGGTCCCTCTCTGAATATGCCCATCCTGTATATTGATTTAAGAAAATATGTAATATGTTTTTGAAGGCAGTTGAAAGTATAGTTATCTTTGCATGCGAAGGAGCCTACCCACGCAATGATATGTGTGTCATTTTTGGCACTGAAAAGCATAGATAGGGGCTGAAGCTTGAAATAGCCCAGGAAAAACTGTAATTTATATATCTCATGTTCAGGCTCAGGTTAACTTAGCATAAAACATATTAAGTAGAGACCATGTTCGTACTTTTTACTTACATCATGTTAGTTGTGTAGACTATAGAAATCTGATCAAGATTCCTCCTAGAAAATGTACAGGGTGTGTATCCATGGCCTTAATGTAGGAAGTAACATTTATTTTCCATACTGGAGAAGCAGAATGGAATGCTTATTATTTTGACTAGTATGTAAGCTTCCCCAATGCCATTCTATTTCGATTTTAATGGATTTATTCTCTGTTGTTTCCTTTGAGTTAGTCAATGGTCACTTCTCTTGAAATATTAACCTTAAGGCCATGGATACACACTGTAAATCCACAAACTTACATGGAACATGTTGCCTTAAGGCTGTCATTTTTTCATGGGCAGGGTGATAACTGATTATAGTTCAATCAAGGCAGGCAGAGATAGGAAAAAAATTGAGCTTCAGAGACAACTTTTAGCATTTATATACTGAAGTGTTGATTTTAATTAATCAACTTGGTTGGTTTTTGGTTGTACAATATTTTTTCTTCTGCAATGGCTCCTTGGATAATATTATGGAGATGCATATTACTGGTCACAATATTATTTTTCTTGCTTGCAACACTTCCATTTTGATCAAATCTCAATAAAAATGCATTGCATTGAAAGATATTTGATTATAACACCAGTTCTTGCAGTCCAACACCATGTTCTTCCAAGTTCATACATACTAGGCCTATGGGTTTCATGAAAGAATCCAGATCTATGTTGCAACAACAATTATTTCAGTTAAAATTTCAAGGAGTGGGTTACTTGTACTCTGTCATGGTCTCTCAGATTATGTTAGAATACAAGCTCATTTTCTCAAATTTGTAATTATGCACTTAGTTTAGAAGTTGATATTCAAGTCTGTTTAGTTTACATTTAGTCCAAGCTTTTGGTGGGTTTAATAATTTTCACTATGTCAATTGCTTAACAGTGGAGGTTTGAAATTTGAGAAAATGTGGATCGTTTTAAGAGAAGTAAGTAATCAAGGAAGATCAATTTTATTTTATTCCATAGACACTAAGCCAATGGGCTACTTGTACCATTTGGTAATGTTTCGTATAAAAGAGAAATCACACTGCTATCATGTATGTATGTTAATTGTGTCCATTTTAATGTTAGTATGGCTGGTATTGAAATGTTCATATGAATATAGCTTCTCCCAGTGTTAAATCACCCCTGCTCTGCTCTCTTGAGGCTCTCAATATACTTCCTATGAACTCGTTTTTTTAGCTACTGAGCTACTCAGATTTCACTAAACTATTAATTATAAGAAGTTTGATCATCATATTTGCCTCGCTACTCTTCTAAATAGCCACCCCAAGTCTGTACCAACCCCTTTCTCTTTCTTCTTCACCTCGGACCAATTTTAGGCTTGCCCCTTCACCTCCAGACCTTCGCTGCTCCTTCCTTTTCCTTCTTTCCGCTGCCATAACAACCCTCAAACCCTTAGTGCATACCTTCCCTTCACCCTCTCTCCTATGCCTGCCCCTAAACCTTGCCCTTTCTACCTCGCTTCCCTCCTTTTCTCCTACTTCCACACTCGGGTCTGCTTTAAGGACACCCTAGGGCTACTCCTTCCCTCCAGTGAAGCAATTTTCCCTCTGGTATGCAATTGCTACAGAAACAACCGGTCCCTTCTCCTTCATCCTCGGCCTTATTTCAGGCCTGATAAAGACCCTTCCTTGGCCTCTCGGTCCCCTTGTGTGGCCTCTTACCCATACCTCAGGGATTCCCTTACAGTGTAAACCCTTCCTTTAGCTACAGTAAGTCGCCTTAACCTACACATAGACTGCTAGTTTGATTGAAGTCTAGATTACCTTTGAAAAATCAGACTACTTGCATCCTCTCTATCAGTTAGACGGTCTGCACACAAACACATACAATATGTTGCATGGTCAATAGTTTGGCAAATTATTGGTTGCATGGTTGTATGATTATTGGAAAAGTATGATGTGATTACTCGATTGATATCTTAATTACTGTGTATTGTTTGTGATGATTAATGTTTTGGGTAGTGACTGAAACACACTGTTGTACATCTCTGTATGCTCATATTGAGGGAAGTTTCACATACATTACTCGGTTATTACTGCAGCTAATCAATGCAATAGAACATTGTTTTCTTGACATATTGATGAGGTACATATTTGGTTATCATTATTGTTTATGAAACATATCTTTAAATACTTGAACGGAGGACTGATATATTATATTGCCATATGACAATACTACGTTAGTGACTGATAATGTCTCTTTAACGCTGACTCCTTAATGTTGTACTGAGACTACCACTGTCATAGATATCTACTTTATTGAACAATGCTTGTTGTGCATGCTTTAATACTTTTGTTGCTGCTATGAAACCTCACGAAAATGCTGCAATGCATGTCACTTATGTGACTATACCGAAACTATTTGCTATTTACTAAGATGACCAACTCTTATTGCTTGTATTGTTGTTCTTACATACTTTAAATGATCATTGGACAATGCTAGCACACTTGTCTTGTTATTCAAGGTGGATATATTTCTGCAATTATAAATATACAAATCATACTACTCCTTTTACCCACTTTCTAGACTCCATTAGGGACTGGTTGCTAACATCCTCGAAAGAAGTATCTTTTAGTGTCTTTTCAGGGTTTTAATAGGGCTCTCCCCTGGGAGGCTTACGCTTCCGAAGTAGTTGGCATAGGTTGACTAAGGTGACAGTGGCCACTTCATCCTCACGTGCTTACCGATGGCTTGGACTACCATTTCAACCAGTAACAACCATAAAAGAATAATTTCATAACAAAGAAGGAGAACTGGAAAACATACTTATCTTTTTTATTGACTGAGCTCTAAGGAAACTGACTATGGATGAAGCATTTTTCTCCCAACCATAGACTATTCTATGAGACCATGAGGATGAAGAATACTTGCCCAAAAAAAAACCAATGATGTTTTTTCTTCAATATCTCAATCAGACCAGCTTTGGCACTTATTATAGTACCCCACACAACACAATAAGACATTGCATTCTCTTCTCTTCAATCACTCAAAAATGCTCTTTTGCTATATGGTCTTCATTGTGTGTAATATGAGTCCAATTACTGTCCACTTTCAGATTTCATTTCCAACATTGTGTAGTTTCTTGAATAGTGGTTATGGATTCTTGGACATCCCAATAAGCCAACAATTTTTAGTAAGGTATCACCCTACTCATTCTTTATGTCAAATATCACCTAGTAGTCCTTACTCCTTTGTACCATGTTTATGCACAACCTTTGAAGTAAAGGCTTTCAGAATACATGTTTATGCTCTATATGTATATGGTATATATGACGATAATAGTGGTATTGGGATTTTTTTTTTATGTTAAGTCATTAAAAGAATATTTTGTTATTAATGGAAGAGACTTGAATTTCACTTGGAGCATATCAGAGATATGGAGATTTTCGATAAGACTGGATATACGGCTAGATGATTATTTTAGATTTAGTTTATAGTAGGAAGGTTGCATTGAGATATAGCCAATCAATAGTTCACTAACTTGGAGAAATAGTAGGCTAGGGAATGATGGTGTTTGAAATTGTTTAGATTGGTTTTTTATGATTGAGAACATCACATGGAAAGAAGATAGATACAAGTTGTGGGTTGAAAGTAAAGGAGGTTTATAGATAAGTCTATTTTCAACCAACGACATCCCTTAATGAATTTCCAACTTATCCCCCTATTATTGGTCCCTCTCCCCCTCCTATCGTCACTTTCTTTCCCCACATGACATTATGAGAATAATACAGGCCATAGTTCAAATAGAGCAGATAACGAGGAAGTCCTCTAGGCCAAATTTCTTAAGCATTGTTAAGCTTTCAAATCAACAAGGTGAAGGTGATATATTGTGAAACCAACCCCTCCAAATATGTATTCATCAACAATCTCCATTACAAATCAACCATTAATAATGTGAAACCATAAACAAGAAAAGATAGCAACAACCTCTCAATATGCAGAAATGATAACAACAATATCTTTCTATTGAACAATGATAACAAACTTAAGATTATACATGGCACAAGATTAAAATTTTACACCAACCATTACATCATGGGGAAAACATTATTCTTTATTAAAAGAGCCACACCATGATTGACACCAAAACAGTTACAATAAAAAACCATATTGCTTTGTCAAAATGGAAACGGTTATAACATCAAAGACTAGCAACATCTAATTACCAGCAAGTAAAAAAGTCTCCCCGTTAAACAACTCCAGTTCAAATTGCATGTGCACGAAACAGAAATAGAAGCTCCACTGACGCCCTACTAATGTGGACAAGGCTCCATAGCAGACCTCAAATTTGAAGCCTTCAAAGCCCTTCAAAGGCCATTTTACCCTTTATAGAAGGCCACCAAAATTTTTACCATGCAAAAAAAATTAGTTTCATTTCCAACCCGTCAATAATGAAATTGAGTAACCCTAGGTAAATTTGCAACAGAAGGGCAACTACAAAATTTTCCCTTCTACGGGTTATCAATGATTCAGTGGAATATGGAAGAGTAAGGACTCAGAGTCTGCCCAAGTGCCTTGAAATAGTCAGATCATGGATGAGGATCTTGGTCCCAATGGGCACGGACCACCGTGGGCCATTGTGCTTCCCAGTGCCAAGTTCAACTCGATGAGTCCTAACTGTGTCTCAGGATTCAATGTTCACTTTTAAAGCATTTAATGGCATTGACATGCATTACTGATTCACCAACTTCATTAAATCTTGGTCTAAGAGAATGTGAGCCTACCAACTTGGTTTTCCATTTAGCCTCTTTGTGTTCACCGAGTCACATGATCTCACAAATTACAAGTCACTTGAGTATTTGATTATATGATGTAACTATCAAGGCTTGGTAAGGAAAAACTAATGGTGTTGTTTTTTGGGTTACAACTTACAAGTTGTAATTTACAATGCATTGAGCAATATTTGTCGGATTCGAACATAACCTAGTCCAAGGGGTCTGTAAGTTGACAGACCGGGGTTTCACCTAGTGCCAGACATTTCTATGACCACCACAGGACTGGGATGACAAATCTTTGGTAGCAGGATAATATCACACCACCTTTTGTTTGTGTTCATGAATCATATCCTATAGTAGTTTGTCCAGGATTCCAAGATTTATTCGAATTTCCATTCATTTACTAGGGTGAGAATCATTTGAATCAACACTCCCACTTTCGCACAGTCCACCTAGGCTGCTTAGTTTGCCTGTCTCATCGGAGGAAGAGGGTTAGGCAACAGAGACAAAAGAAACCGGAATGGAGTGCCAACCAAAGAGAAGGGTTGTACAATATGCATATGGTCATCTCTAAAATAAACAAAAGAATTTTTCATATACCTAACTGAAGATTATCATTACTTAATTTGTTACGATGCTTACACAGTAACTCCTACTCTCGAGCTGATTATGAGGGTTGGTTGCATCGATAATGGCTAAGATTTGGAGAGGCTCATTGCCATCATTATACCACTAGAGGGTTTCTCCTGCAAATATCGCTATTATGTCTCCCCTCCTCACTCGCCTCACCTTTTGACTTGAGTGCTCTTCTTCTTCTTCATCTTCCTCCCGTGGGCTCTCTGATTTGTGACCTGCTTTCAATCGTCTTTATACAGAAGGAAACAACTGCGCATTCTAATTCCTTGTTTCTTCGGTGGTGCACAACTCGAAGGTTCCACCTACGTCACATGTAGGAGCAAGAGAAGTAAAGGTAGAACGTTGGGTAGGCTGGATTGAGCTTCCCTGAACTTAAAGAGATTGGCGAAGTCTGTGGGAGAAAAAAACATTATCCTGGGTTTACAAGTATAGAACAGTCGGAGGTCGGGAATCAGACTCTCAACTCTCCAATTCCACGTTTCAGTGTCTCCCTAATTTCTATTTCCTCCAGAAGTAAGATGTTGACTTGGTTGTCGTGAATTTATAGGTATGTACACCATTTTGTACTTCTGTAACATTTTATATATGGAGAAATGTTAAATGTATTTCTTGTTGGAGTTCCTTCTCGTGTTATAAATATAAGGGTTTAAAACTTCTATATCAAAAATGTTGTTTGAAATTTGTAATGTATTATGCGATCGCACGTCCACTAGACTAAGCCTCGAATACTCAATAGAAGTAACCTTTAAAAGCCCAGTATATAAATGAAATCGGAACCAAAATGATATATACTTTTCATATGCTATGACCACAACTTCGTTTGGGCAGAGGAGCAACAGAAAGAGCCTGGTATTTGAGTTTCGAATATGTCAATGCTCTTTATCTGTCGTAAATTGTAAACAATAAGTTGAAAGAAAGAAAAATAATTGAATACAAATGTTTGAATTATTCCAATTTCCTTAATGAAATCCAAAGTTTGAAAGGATAAAATATTTAACAACCGACACTGTAAATGTTGTAGACTCCGACCTCTTTGTTTTCCTGTCAGCCTTCTAATAATGGAAAAAGAAGCAAAACTTGTCTACCAATATATCTAAACAAGGGAATTCTCGATGGGCATTCATGAATGAGGGACTAAGAGTGCACTAAGCTAGCAAAGAACATGGTTTCAACAGCCTCCCAAACGTGTGTTTATGATTCGTCTTCCTTGTTGACTATGGTAGACACTAGACACCCAACTTGTAGTGATATTTGTTGGGTAATTTTAAGTTCTTCCGTATATTGGACTAATAAATACTTAACCTTTCCGATAGAGAGGATAATTTCGATATAGATTGAAGGGACTATCCATAATCCACCTAAAATTGGGGCTTTTATTTGATCACTTCGAATTGGGTGATAAAATCGATATACATTGGAGGAACTATCGATAATCCACCTAAAATTGGGGCTTTTGTTTGATCACTTCGAATTGAGCATTTGGGGAGGACATGATTCATAGCTGTTGAATTTAGGGTTGATAAAAAAACTTTCTACTTAAAAGCATTAGGTATTACACTCTGGGGTTTTTCTTTTAGGTAGTCCCAATCGCACTTGACCAATAGAGATGCCACTGAGGGCAATCAATCTTCCATTCAAAGGTCCTTCCAAATTCCAATCCCTTATTTAATCAACAACCTAACGACCGACTTTTTCACCGACCCGACAGAGTTGCCCCATATCTAAGTTCAATAAACTATATGCTCCAGGGACCAGGATAGTAGAGACTTATTTATTTATGTATGGACTTGCATTAGCTAAAATAATGATAATGTTTTATTTACGTGTGTGTCTCCATATTTGTTTGAGATCTTGCTCCATGAGATGAATGGAAGAAGATGCCCCAACGGTTTCCAATGTGAATCGTGTGAGGGCTATAGCGATTTGAATTATAGGTTTCCACACAATAATCGAGTGTGTATTATAGTCATCTCTTGTTGGCTCTAGGAGGTTGAATAAATAGTTGTTGCTCCTAAAACATTTAGTTGGTGGCAATGCTTTTCTTTTTATTTCTAATTTACAATTATTTTGTGTGCATCTGAAAGCCATAAACCATAATAGAACAAAAAAAATTAAAATTAAATGTTTAAATACTTGATATTTGTTGGAGAATTTGAAGTGTTTTCATAAATTAGCTAAGATGAGATGTCAATATTGGAGATACTTGGAAATGTTTTTATTTTATTTTATTTTATTTCCAATTTCTAGGATTTATATAATTAAGGGCATATAATGTATTTACTTTTGTGAGGATAACCCCTACATTAGGGAGGCCACATGGATAAGAATGTGCAATGTATGCATTGGATGTAAACCATTTCAATTTGTATTGACTTTGGTTCTTGATTTGTGCTCCCTCCCTTACTAAAGTCTACCTACTCACCTACTCTTTCTTATGTCATGGATAGATAGATTTGTCATGAATAGTTCATGAATAGATAGACTGAACCATTATAGGCACTACAGGAATTTCAACTCAATTTCATTACAGTATAGGAACTACAGGCACTGAAAGAACTATATAGGGAGAGGAGAGTTTGCTATTACATAGGTAAGATAACATGTTTTTCATGGTGCATTTCACCTAGAGGGATATATCTCCATCTTATTATTGTGACTAGTTGCAATCACTATTCCTTTGGGGTTACAAGCACATATTGTTTTGCAATGTTTTTATTTTCATTTCCAATTTCCAATAAGTTTGTGTACATTCGAAATTGACCTTATAAAAGGAAAAAAAAATCACCTTTGAATATGAAAATAATCAAAGAGATGAATTGCTAAAACAAAAACGTTTTTTACCATAATTGACCTCATTTACATTGTTAAAAAAGATGGCCCTCTTCAATTATTGCACTGTTCTTTAATGAAATATAGGTTAAATTTTATTATAAAAATATTTGATAGCAATACAAGATTAGGTTGTAGATTAATCTTAAAGTTCTAATTTTTTATTAGAATTATGCTTTGGTTATACTAGAGTAAATGAGATATGATAATTTCAATTGTTTTTTTACATTAAATATCTCCTAGGTTATGGCCAATAACTTATTAAAACATTCTCTTAAATTATTCTTTTATATAAAAATTTGTAGTATTTCTAGGTTAGAATTAGATATTACATTTAGTTCTATAGTTTATAAAAAATAGGTTAAGTAATTCACAATTTATTCATTAAGAAAAATATTTAATATTAATAAATTTAATTTAGATTTTTATTCTATTCTAAGTTTAGAATTATTTTAGAAATTTAGGGTGTTTGTTTTAATCACAATTTAGACTTCCTTATTATCTAGCTTAACATTTTTAGGGTTTGGTTTTTGTCTTAGTTATATAGTCAACATTATCAATTTCCTAGTTTTCTCTTGAAATGTGTTGTTAAAGATATATTAATAAATCTTTATCAGTTACTCAACTAGACTCATTGTATTGATGATGAACCTTGATAAAGGTTTGTAATATTGACATATCAAATGGAGATTACAATTACCTTGGAAACCACTCCTCAAACCTATCAACCCATAATTTAAAAGAAGAGATTGTAAATATGTTTTTTTTGTTAAAATGACATTTTTGAATCATGTAAGGTTCACAAAGAGATTACAGTATATAATAGTTCTTGTTTTTTGCCTAACCTTTTCACATATATATAAGATGGAATTTTGAAAAGATAATTGTGGAAGCGCTCTCAAACTTCTTCTTGTGTGAGATCCAGATACTAGTAAAATCCACATTGAAGTTTGAAGGATACTTTTTCAATGTGTTTGAATAATAATTATATGCACCGAGTTTTGAAAACAGAAATGGGAATCCCTATCAATCCCTCTCATTTGACATCTAGATGTTAGTAGACTCAAGACTAAAGTTTGAAGGATAAATTTTCAAATGTTCTAATACTTAGATTTATTATGGTGAAGACGATGCTTAGGATTTAGGTGGAGTCTGAAATTGAATGGCTAGTTACTCACAAACTGTGTCCATATGGACAAACATATCAATTAGCTTTGTGATGGTATTTGTAACTTTTTTTAGTTGTTAATGGAAATGTGGAAAAAACTTATGTTTTTAGTTGTAAAGATAATAATCCAATGATTTTAATAGCATGTCGAAAAGTTCATTTCAAAACATGTAAGGTAAAATGTCATGGAAAAGTTATTCTTCTTTTTTTTTTACTTTTATGTTGTTTCTTTAAACCATTGGTTATGGTAATGATCAAGTGGTCACAACAAGGATCAACAATTTTAAATCTCTGAGGGATGTACAATGTTAGACGTACACTAGTTTTAGGTGGATATGTTGGCATTGGACAAAAAACATCTTTTTAGTTTTTGTTATTAATGTTAGGAATCTCATGCCTCATCTCTTTTGGCATTGCAACATAGCACTTTTAGTAGTGGAGCTCTTCTCAGAACAATTCTAGACACAAATAAGCTTTAGTGCCCCATGAGGCTACTTTCGTCCCCAATTTCATATTATGCATTCAAATAAGGTCATGAGTAGTTCTCAACTACTCTAATCACTTTCTCATGATAGGAAACAAACATTTCCCTTCAATAAATAAATAGGTCAAAGAACAATGCAATACAAAAATCCATTACTCCTAACTGTTAACCAATACTCCTAAGGGTTATCACTATGTTCACATTAACAAAACAAGTGCACCAATCTCTTTCTAAATGGGCTTTTTCCCAATCTCATCTTCCATCACCGCTTCATGTTCTTCATTCTCAACCTTTATTTTAGTCTGTCATCCTCTATACTAACTTTTCAGTAATCCCCCATAAAAATCATTTGGATGTGATAAATCATCATGTACATGGTTTACCTCACTAATTCCATGTAAATGTTGAATCACTTGAAATTTCTTCTTATTGTCATTTTTTTCTATACACAACTTTTAATAAATAATGAAATTTTGTTGTAAACTTACAGTTTCAAATGAAAAGAATAAATTATTTTTAGATGTGAACATTGAAGGGTTCAATTTCTCATAGCCCTACAAAGTGAAATGGGACCCTGCCCTTCAAGTTTGATCCCTAGTCCATAGACACTCCACTGAATCCATGTGCGGTGTCTAAGATAGGGTTTGCACATGGAGTTAAAAAGCGGAAGCTCGCTCTAAGCATGTTTCATCATAATCATGACAGATTCACAACGAACTTACTACAACTGAAGTTCAAGCCAAGTTGTCTGATGAATTGTACTAAAAACATGACACACATCAATATAATTTGAGGATTCTAATAGATGGTTGTCAATCATCTCACCATAATTTTTAATATTATTAAATTTACATTTTCAAAAATAATTAATAGTTTCATATTTCACCTAGCAATATTAACTCCTATCAAAGTTTGATATAACTTTACTTTGTTTATGGTGGTTTTAATAATTTATTATTCCAAATGAATTTAACTATCTATAATATTAGCAATTGCCCCAAAAAGGTGCAAAATAATGTAGAAGGAAAAAAAGAAGTAAAATTAATTTTGATCAATAAATTTGAATATTCATTTTAATGAAAAAATATAAATTCAACTTATGCAATGTTGACATTTTCTTTTTTCTATTACGTTAATTTAACATAAAGAGACATAATTATATCCTATGATTGAAAATGTCCTTAATCATTAGAAATAGCATTTTTGTGTGCAATGTCATACACACTTTGGTGGTTTATTTTCTAAACATAACACAAATCCCTCAAGGGAAAATTCCCTATACAAAAAAAATCATGAATAGCATTTGCTTCAAGGTTTTTTCCTCAGGATTGTTGTATCTTCCTTTTTATCATTTCCTCATCCAACATTTTCTCTTTCTTTCTAATAAGTGTCTTTGCAATGCCTTGGGACTAATTTTTTTAATGGTGGTGTACTCTAAGAAATGTAGCTTCGCCAGGACCGTTCACAATAGGTTAGTCACCCTTAATAATTTGTCATTGTCTAATATGCATGGATGTTTTTGTTATGTACAAACAATATCATTAAAGAGACGATATCTCACTATCACCCAAAAAAATATGGGTGATGCATGTAATTGTCGTAAATTTAAGAGCGGCTCACTTCCCAAACTTTTACAATGTGATCAATTTATTTTTAGATAACTTTTTTTTCTTCTTTGGACTTCTTAAAATTAGTATTCCTTCATCATGTGCTTATGGTACTTTACAACTTATTACATCTTAAAATATAGAATATAGAATATGGTACCTTGATAATTTGGTTAATTTTAAAATACAAAATATAGAATATATATCTTTTGTATTAATAAATACTTGCAATTTGGTTAGTAAAAAAATACTAAATATAAATTATTTTGTAACTAAAATATAGTAGAAGCAAAGCTTAAAATTAGATTTGATTAGAAAATAATTTTTGTAAAGGAAATTTTGAAAGTTTTGAAAATATATATCTTTAAAAGCCTTCTTAAAATAAGATTTGATTTGATTTGAATAACAAGAATGTGGTCTATCCACAAGTGAGGTGATTAAACTTGTATCAACATGGAGGTTCAAATTAGGAAATGGGTTACACAGGTATGGATTTATTGGATAACCTTGCACAAATTGTGATGACAATCTTAACATACCATAGTCTCTTTTATTGAACCAATACACACAAGTTGTAACAATACCACATAGTTTCTGGTCATTTTGAGGGTGATCTTGTTCTAGCTTGCTGGGTTTTTACTTGAAGAAAGACCATGTTCTTCCAAGTTCATAAATACTAGGCCTATGGGTTTCATGAAAGAATCCAGATCTATGTTGCAACAAAAATTATTTCAGTTAAAATTTCAAGGAGTGGGTTACTTGTACTCTATCATGGTCTCTCAGATTATGTTAGAATACAAGATCATTTTCTCAAATTTGTAATTATGCACTTAGGTTAGTAAGTTGATATTCAAGTCTGTTTAGTTTGCATTTATTCCAAGCTTTTGGTGGGTTTAATAATTTTCACTATGTCAATTGCTTAACAATGGAGGTTTGAAATTTGAGAAAATGTGGATCGTTTTAAGAGAAGTAATCAAGGAAGATAAATTTTATTTTATTCCATAGACACTAAGCTAATGGGCTACTTGTACCATTTGGTAATGTTTCGTATAAAAGAGAAATCACACTGCTATCATGTATGTATGTTAATTGTGTCCATTTTAATGTTAGTATGGCTGGTATTGAAATGTTCATATGAATATAGCTTCTCCCAGTGTTAAATCACCCCTGCTCTGCTCTCTTGAGGCTCTCAATATACTTCCTATGAACTCATTTTTTTAGCTACTGAACTACTCAGATTTCACTAAACTATTAATTATAAGAAGTTTGATCATCATATTCGATTTGCTACTCTTCTAAATGACCACCCCAAGTCTGTACCAAACCCTTTCTCTTTATTCTTCACCTCAGACCAATTTTAGGCTTGCCCCTTCACCTCCAGACCTTCGCTGCTCCTTCCTTTTCCTTCTTTATGCTACCATAACAACCCTCAAACCCTTAGTGCATACCTTTCCTTCAACCTCTCTCCTATGCCTGCCCCTAAACCTTGTCCTTTCTACCTCGCTTCCCTCCTTTTCTCCTACTTCCACACTCGGGTCTGCTTTAAGGACACCCTAGGGCTACTCCTTCCCTCCGGTGTAGCAATTTTCCCTCTGGTATGCAATTTCTATAGAAACAACCCGTCCCTTCTCCTTCACCCTCGGCCTTATCTCAGGCCTAATAAAGACCCTTCCTTAACCTCTCGGTCCCCTTGTGTGGCCTCTTACCCATACCTCAGGGATTCCCTTACAGTGTAAGCCCTTCCTTTAGCTACAGTAAGTCTCCTTAACCTACACATAGACAAAAGAAAGGGTTAGCTCACATAGACTGCTAGTGTGATTGAAGTCTAGATTACCTTTGAAAAATTAGACTACTTGCATCCTCTCTATCAGTTAGATGGTCTGCACACAAACACATACAGTATGTTGCATGGTCAATAGTTTGGAAAATTATTGGTTACATGGTTGTATGATTATTGGAAAAGTATGATGTGATTTATCATTTTGTAACCAAACTATCATTGTTGTCATAACATTAGTATACATGACTGATAAATACTAGCCTACAACCTAGTTCAAAGTTGATGTGAACGTTTTGTGAATACTTAGTCACATGCACTTATACTAATGTGAATCGCAAACTACTAAAGATGTCATAAATATTGTTATACTCAATTGATATCTTAATTACTGTGTATTGTTTATGATGATTAATGTTTTGGGTAGTGACTGAAACACACTCTTGGACATCTCTGTATGCACATATTGAGGGAAGTTTCACATACATTACTCGGTTATTACTACAGCTAATCAATGCAATAGAACATTGTTTTCTTGACATATTGATGAAGTACATATTTGGTTATCATTATTCTTTATGAAACATATCTTTAAATACTTGAACGGAGGACTGATATATTATATTGCCATATGACAATACTACGTTAATGACTGATATTGTCTCTGTAACGCTGACTCCTTAATGTTGTATTGAGACTACCGCTGTCATAGATATCTACTTTATTGAACAATGCTTGTTGTGCATGCTTTAATACTTTTGTTGCTGCTATGAAACCTCACGAAAATGCTGCAATGCATGTCACTTATGTGACTAGACCGAAACTATTTGCTATTTACTAAGATGACCAACTCTTATTGCTTGTATTGTTGTTCTTACATACTTTAAATGATCATTGGACAATGCTAGCACACTTGCCTTGTTGTTCAAGGTGGATATATTTCTGCAATTATAACTATACAAATCATACTACGCCTTTTACCCACTTTCTAGACTCCATTAGGGACTGGTTGCTAACATCCTCGAAAGAAGTATCTTTTAGTGTCTTTTCAGGGTTTTAATAGGGCTCTCCCCTAGGAGGCTTACGCTTCCGAAGTAGTTGGCATAGGTTGACTAAGGTGACAATGGCCACTTCATCCTCGTGTGCTTACCAATGGCTTGGACTACTATTTCAACTAGTAACAACCATAAAAGAATAATTTCATAACAAAGAAGGAGAACTAGAAAATATACTTATCTTTTTTATTGACCGAGTTCCAAGGAAACTGACTATGGATGAAGCATTTTTCTCCCAACCATAGGCTATTCTATGAGACCATGAGGATGAAGAATACTTTCCCAAAAACAAACCAATGATGTTCTTTCTTCAATATCTCAATCAGACCAGCTTTGGCACTTACTATAGTACCCCACACAACACACTAAGACATTGCATTCTCTTCTCTTCAATCACTCAAAAATGCTCTTTTGCTATATGGTCTTCATTGTGTGTAATATGAGTACAATTACTGTCCACTTTCAGATTTGATTTCTAACCAGGGATGATTTTAAGGAACCATACTTATTTAAAAGTGTATAAATGTTGGCGAATGTTACCGACTCTTAAAACGCCAACTATAAAATGATTGGAGATATTTTTCAAAAAATATTTTAATTTTCAAGGATTTTATATCGTTTATATAATAATTTGGCGATTTTTAGGGTGAAAAATTTTTACGCCATCAAAATTGGGTGAAACAGGGTTTCAAAAAATGCAAAATGGAGAATCTTTTTTGGGAGAAAAACATGGAAAAATAACCCACTGGGCTGAAATTCGCCCCTAAAATTATCACTATTTCCAACATTGTGTAGTTTCTTGAATAGCAGTTTATGGATTCTTGGACATCCCAATAAGCCAACAATTTTTAGTAAGGTATCACCCTACCCATTCTTTATGTCAAATATCACCTAGTAGTCCTTATTTCATGTCTTGATGTCAAATATCACCTAGTAGTCCTTACTCCTTTGTACCATGTTTATGCACAACCTTTGAAGTAAAGGCTTTCAGAATACATTATGTATATGGTGTATATGACGATAATAGTGGTATTGGGATTTTTTCTTTTAAGTCATTAAATGAATATTTTGTTATTAATGGAAGAGACTTGAATTTCACTTGGAGCATATCAGAGATATGGAGATTTTCAATAAGACTGGATATACGGCTAGATGATTATTTTAGATTTAGTTTATAGTGGGAAGGTTGCATTGAGATATAGCCAATCAATAGTTCACTACCTTGGAGAAATAGTAGGCTAGGGAATGATGGTGTTTGAAATTGTTTAGATTGGTTTTTTATGATTGAGAACATCACATGGAAGGAAGATAGATACAAGTTGTGGGTTGAAAGTAAAGGAGGTTTATAGATAAGTCTATTTTCAACCAACGACATCCCTCAATGAATTTTCAACTTATCCCGCTATTATTGGTCCCTCTCCCCTCTTATTGTCACTTTCTTTCCACACATGACATTATGAGAATAATACAGGCCATAGTTCAAATAGAGCAGCTAACGAGGAAGTCCTCTAGGCCAAATTTCTTAAGCATTGTTAAGCTTTCAAATCAACAAGGTGAAGGTGATATATTGTGAAACCAACCCCTCCAAATATGTATCCATCAACAATCTCCATTACAAATCAACCATTAATAATATGAAACCAGAAACAAGAAAAGATAGCAACAACCTCTCAATATGCGGAAATGATAACAACAATATCTTTCTATTGAACAATGATAACAGACTTAAGATTATACATGGCACAAGATTAAAATTTTACACCAACCATTACATCATGGAGAAAACATTATTCTTTATTAAAAGAGCCACACCATGAGTGACACCAAAACAGTTACAACAAAAAACCATACACATGTCGAAGATGTGTAACAAAGTGCAAGCCTAAATTTGATACAACAAATGTTGATAACATTTCATTTTTTAGCCCCCCTTGGAGTGGAAATTTTCCCAGACAATAGATCAATAGACATCCTATTAATATTTAAATGTTGGTTGATTGTAAAGAAATGAAATTTAACAGCAATGGTTCTTGCTTCTACATGAAGCGGTTTTAAATTCCCTTTTCTAACTTGGTAGTTTCCTTTAATTTGGTTACATAGGAGTTCAAAGTTGGTGTAGACACATATGTCATTAGCACTATACATTTTTGTTGTCTTTAGTCCTTCTATAAATGCAATGTAATAAGATTTGTTGTTCGTTGGCTTGCCCCTTCACTGTGTGTATTCTCTCCCACTTTGTGGCTCGTTATGGGTTCTCTTTTCCCTTTTTCAATTCTATCCCGTCCTTTCTGGCTCACTGGTTCAACTCCTTTGCACGCTTAGCTCCTTTTTATTTTCTGGTGTATCTGGCTTCTCCGGAACAATTGTCTATTTGAAAACAGGAAGCCTATTGTTTCTGCTCTTATTTCCAGGGTTGAGTGCTTTTTAAATTCATATCCAGCTCCATTAAAACTACAAAAAATCCAGAATATTGGTCCAAAACCTCTGAAGGTCTTTCCTTGTGGATTTTTTGATGGGGCTGCTGCAAAGAATATAAGTGGTTCAGGTTTTGTGATTTATCTAAATGATACCCATTTCTTCAGTTTCTCTATGGGATGTGGTTGCATCACGAACACTAGAGCAGAATTATTGGCGCTCTGGGTTGTTCTAAGAGTGAGTTTGATGATGGGTCTTCCCATGCACTTGATTTTTGGTGACTCTATGGTTATTATTTCATGGCTCAACAGACTTTCTGCACTTGATGTTCCTTCACTAATGCATTGGTGTGACGATATAAGAAATATGCTTCAAATTGTCCCTCCGGTGATTTTCAAACACATATTCCGTGAGCATAACTCACCGGCAGACGGCCTCTCCAAACAGGCTCTGAAATCGGATATGGGATATGGAACCTTCATTGAAACATTGGATGGAATGGTCATAAATCATGGCCAATTTGTACTTTTTTAGTGTTGCTGAGTCTCATTGTTTTTCAGCTTTTGACTTTTAGCATTTGATTGTCCATCTATGTCTGTCATGTATGAGACCTTTCAGCCAGCAAGTCTTGCTCAGGAATGTCTGTTTGTTGATCACCTCCGATCTTACTCAGCATATTCTGACCTAATTTATCAGGGATGATGAGAAAAATCTGCTATGATCAGACTTTTTCTTTCTTTCTTCTGGATGGAAGTTGACAGGCTTGTTTCATCTTATGTCTATGTGATGTTTTGGTCTTCTATATTACTCAGTCAAGAAGATGGTATATGTAAATGATGTCTTTTGATTCCTATGAATAACAAAGACTGGTATTTTTTCCTCTGAAAAAAAGCTATCTATCTTTTCCTTTGGAAAACATTATTCAAAAAATTGTTGTGCAATACATATTTAATGATGGCATGTCCTGGGTTAGGATAACATGACACTTGGATGCACATAGTCCATTCTTGCACCATCTTGTTTGTATTAGATGAGTTGCATAAACAAGAACAAAACAAATAAATAAAAGAATTCTCATGAGATGTCAATGGGACAATAAATTCACATAAATTGACATAAATTATTTTAGAAAATCATTTCTAGACAATGCATCTTACATCACCTATAAATGATACAATTAGTCATGCCCAAACTAAATTGATTCCCCATAAAGAGCAGAGATAGAGCAGTTTGCAAGTATAGACCAAGGAAACCTTGAAGGATTCTCAACATGGCTAAGGAGACTAGAGTCACCTCCCTATGATGTTGAACCTTAAATCCAATGCATAAGATGAACAAGGTTGGGTACTTCTTATTTGTCAACATTGTGATTACATGTGATTACATGTGTCTTGAACTAAACATTGTCATAATTTGTGTACAATAGAATTTAAATTTTTTACTAATATCCATGCATGCCATGCTTATCTAGTTTTGTTTAATATAATAGAAAAATAAAAATAAAAGTGTTGTATTTGGACAACTTTTACTATGTAGCATATCACTACATATGTTATCAAAGCAAAATTTCTAAAACAAAAGTTTATCATTGTAGAGAGGTCAATGCATATGTGGAGTGGAATGTTTCCTAAGACTAACGAGAAAACAAATTATGAGAGTGGAAAACACCACAAATTCACATAAATCTAATTAGGTACACTCACAATATGACAAAGAGATCCAATAACAAATGTAACGAAGGCCCAATCCACTTTTTAATCGCTTCCTACAAGTTTCTACAAGGAGATGCCTGATGTCTGTTTACTATGGTGCAAGTTACTGCTTTCTTACATATTTCCTTCATTAACAGTCTGATATGATTGAAAATATGATTGTAATCATGTCGCTCTTCATTAACAGTTTAATGTGATTGAAAATATGATTGTAATCATGCCCCTATTTACTATGTGAATTTAGAGAGTTTAGATCCCCATTAGTGGCATCTCTATGTGGTAAATTGGTTGGCTAAGGGTAGATACTAACTCCATTAATCACAACAAGTATCAACTTAAATCTTTAAATTGATTTCCTACAACATGTTACCACACATTTTGCATGGGTGTCAACCCATAGGAAAAGGAGTTTTGGCCCTTGGGGTAGCGCTGACTTGGTTCTGGTTGGAAACTATGTTGATGAAGATCAAAATCATTTCTGGGAACCTTGCAGTAACAAAGAGGCCACCTACAACAATGTAATGAAATTATGGGCATGTTTCTTAATGTTTTCAACAAACCTGGGAACTTATCAACATCAAAGGGAAATTCTAGGTAGTTTTGAGCAAGCCTAGGCATGAACATAAATAGGCAAGGGAAATTCTGGGTAGTTTTGAGCAAGTCTAGGCAAGAACATAAATAGGTTGTTAGAGTAGTATTATGCCTAGCAATGAATGAACTAATTGTAAGCCCATGCAACCTCACGAGAGCATTTTTATCCTTAACCTGTAACAGCTTCTGATCATAAGGTTTCACAATGTTCATAATTCAGATTTGGATTGTTTCCATAACAAGTGGATGCTGTATTAGGGTCATATTTCTTTGTATAAGAAATGACACAATGGACTCGTCAATACATTGAGTGGTGGATTTTATTCTTTCTTGAACAAGTGGTAGCAGAAATGGGAGTTTATGTATGTGCAATTTGCAGAAAGGTCACTAGCAAAGAAATATGTGTTCATTCCAGATCAGTATGAAACCCTTGATGAGGTCCTCCTTCACTCTTTGTAGCCATGTAGAACTTAGAACTGTTAAGGACGGTTTAATCCCATCAGTAAAATAACATATTGCTCTATTTTCGGTTTCCGTTATTTATTTTTTCAAAACAGTAAAGCTATGGCTAGATCTTAAAAATTGGATCAACAATGGAATTGTGTGCTCAAAATACAATATACTTTGAAGTACATGTATGCTCACAGAATTGTAAACTAATGAGATGAACATTTTTTACTCAGTTTTGTGAACAATCTCACATTATTCACTATTTCATATCTTTGTTAAACTGGAAAGGAAAAACATGCAAGAAATAGCATTCACTCAACAAACTTGATAAATACAGCAGGTCGTGTAAAATAGAGTTGTTGCGTCTCGATTTGATACTTCCCTTTGCTGGTTGGTCTTCGACGGTGCACAATTTTCACACAGGCGCGAGAGGTATCCAGGCTCTCTGTGTTTGAATAAGTAGAAGTAGCGGTCAGTGTGGTGGTTCCATGCAGTTTATGTGAGAGAAATGCCTAGAAGGGACGTCAGTCCAGCGAGAGACGGCGTTGTGGAGAAGTGTGGATCATGGGGGCGGTGGTGGTCCGACGAAATTGGACGGGATCCTGTATATTCAAGGAGATGAGCAGTAGGTTTGGGGACCGTTAGATCTTGAGTTCCTCTAGATTTAACAGTCATCAAATTTGCTGCTCCAGTTATTAAATGCTCTGCAACATGCTAAATATTGCTTTGTCAAAATGAAAACGGTGATGTCATCAAAGACGAGCAACATCTAATTACCAGGAAGTAAAAAAATCTCCTTGTTAAATAACTCCTGTTCAAAAGTCTCCTCGTGTTCAAATTGCATGTGCACTAAACAGAAATAAAAGCTCCACTGAGGCCATACTGATGCGGACAAGGCTCAGAGTCCATAGCCACTCCAGTGAATCCATGTGCGGTGTCTAAGATAGGGTTTGCACATGGAGTTAAAAAGCGGAAGCTCGCTCTAAGCCCGCTCTAAGCCTGTTTCATCGTAATCATGACAGATTCGCAACGGACCTGACTGCAACTGAAGTTCAAGCCAGGTTGTTGACGAATTGTACCAAAAACATGACACACATCAATATAATTTGAGGATTCTGATAGATGGTTGTCAATCTTCTCACCATAATTTTTAATATTATTAAATTTACATTTTTAAAGATAATTTATGGTTTCATATTTCACCTAGCAATATTAACTCCTATCAAAGTTCTATATAACTTTACTTTGTTTATGGTGGTTTTAATAATTTATTATTCCAAATGAATTTAATTTAACTATCTATAACATTAGTGGTTGCCCCATAAAAGTGCAAAATAATATAGAAGAAAAAAAAGAAGTAAAATTAATTTTGATCAATAAATTTGAATATTCATTTTAATGAAAAAATATAAATTCAACTTATGCATTGTTGACATTTTTTTTTTTCTATTATGTTAATTTAACATAAAGAAATATAATTATATCTTATGATTGAAAATGTCCTTAATCATTAGAAATATCATTTTTGTGTGCAATGTCATACACACTTTGATGGTTTATTTTCTAAACATAACACAAAATCTTCAAGGGAAAATTCTCTATACCACAAAAATCCTGAATAGCATTTGCTTCGAGGTTTTTTCCTCCTTAGGAATGGTGTATCTTCCTTTTTATCATTTCCTCATCCAACATTTTCTCTTTCTTTCTAATAAGTGTCTTTACAATGCCTTGGGACTAATTTTTTTAATGGTGGTGTACTCTAAGAAATGTAGCTTCCCAAGGACCGTTCACAATAAGTTAGTCACCCTTAATAATTTGTCATTGTCCAATATGCATGGATGTTTTTGTTATATACAAACAATATCATTAAAGAGACGATATTGACATATCTCACTATCGCCCAAAAAAATATGGGTGATGGATGTAATTGTCATAAATTTAAGAGAGGCTCACTTCCCAAACTTATACAATGTGATCAATCTATTTTTAGATAACTTTCTTTTCTTCTTTGGACTTTTTAAAATTAGTATTCCTTCATCATGTGCTTATGGTACTTTACAACTTATTACATCTTAAAATATAGAATATAGAATATCGTACTTGATAATTTGGTTAATTTTAAAATACAAAATATAGAATATATATCTTTTGTATTAATAAATAATTGCAATTTGGTTAGTAAAAAAATACTAAATATATATTATTTTGTAACTAAAATATAGTAGAAGCAAAGCTTAAAATTAGATTTATGATTAGAGAATAATTTTTGTAAAGGAAATTTTGAAAGTTTTGAAAATATATATTTTTAAAAGCCTTCTTAAAATAAGATTTGATTTGATTTGAATAACAAGAATGTGGTCTATCCACCAGGTGATTAAACTTGTATCAACATGGAGGTTCAAATTAGTGAGTGGGTTACACAGGTTAGATTTATTGGATAACCTTACACAAATTGTGATGATAATCTTAACATACCATAATCTCTTTTATTAAACCAATACACACAAGTTGTAACAATACCACATAGTTTCTGGTCATTTTGAAGGTGATCTTGTTCTAGCTTTGCTGGGTTTTGACTTGACGAAAGAGCAGAGGTCTTTACTGCTGGGTTGCTATTCCAAGCCACATCGGCTTTCTTATGCTTCGGTAATTATTTAACTTATAGTTAGGGTTTGTTCAGTACAACGGCCTCCTTGGATGACACTTATTCGATTACTTGTAAAAGAATATGCACTGTTTAGTAATTGTTATTCTGAATTCTTGTTTTTAAACTAGCTTGGAAAATTATGGGTTTGGGGGGGCGGAGGTTGACTGTTTGTGAAATTTTGTTTTATTTAAACTCTTTTGTAATTTATGATTGAACCCTATAATTACTCGGATCTTCGTCATGTGTTTCGAAAAGGAAAAATGGTTTATCATTCTGATATGGAAATTATACTTAGTTTATAGCGAAAGCTTTGTTCCGCCGGCTTCTGCATGTTCGTTCGCTTGGTTTTACCCTAAAGACAATTTATTTTTGCAGAAGTTATTTAATGAAATAAGCTGGTGTTTGCTGGAGTGTTGTTCGGTTACCTTCAGAGTTTAGAACATAGTTAATTGCATTTAGGTCATAACGTTGTTTAGCTAGGGTTTATTTCTAAACAATTTCCTTCATGCGGCCATAATCCGTAATATTGAACATAATTTGAATTTTATAAACAATGATTTAATACATACATCTAATGCGTGTTTAATGTAATGCCCTTTCTCATTCTTTATGTACAGGATTCTCATAACCCTGTCTTCTATATCGAGTCTATTCATACTTTATAATGTAATAAAAGTACATGCTTGAATTTATTTACAGGAAACATATAATTTCAATGAGAAAACTCCATCAATAGTTATAACCATTCACAGTTTACCAATAAAGAATAAAAACAGTATTTTCTTAATACAAAGCTATATAACCATTCACAGTTTAACAATAACGAATAAAAACAGTATTTTCTGAATACAAAGCTATACGGGAAACATATCTGAAATTGGTTTTGTAATAGTGTCACTCCACCCTGTCATAGAAATTTATACCAATTCTCACTTGTCGAGTTTTACCCTCTTTCCCAATACTTAGGTTAAAGTAGCTTCCTCACAGCTTCAAGTTACCACCAGTATTAGCAGGAATGAGTCACTTCAGAACTTGGCATACTCTCATGCTTCATGCCTCATTGACAGTTCTAAAATTACAGCCTAACATGGACACAATGCTCCATATTTTCCTCAAGGATTTATGTAAGAGCCTTCACCCCTTCAAGCTGATCTCTGACAGCTCTTTTCTTTTCCAGAAAATGAAAGAAGAAAACCCCTTCCTCTTGTCTTGCCTAGGACTTTATAACCAATAACCGATTCCCCCAAATACTGGCAGCTTATCCCCTTAGAGAATGTTGTGAGTTTTGTAACTACTTTTAAACCTAAGTTTTCTCATAAGTGTTGTTTCACTATTACAAATTCCAATTCTCAACTATATATAATTTACTTATTTCTTTTAAAGTAATTAACAACAATAATAATTATCAAAGTAGTTAGGAGGTATTACAAAAGTATTTAGCTTAAAATCTTAATTAACCTTAATCTTTAACTAAGATGCAATCTTGTGTCACCACAAATTTGAAGCAAACAAAACTCAAAGGTAAACCTTCCACTACAATACACTAAACTATAATTTTCAACCAAGTAGACTTCAATTACTATTGAAACATCTATTTACCATTACCAAAGGTCCAACACAAAGGACTTACACTATTATTAGGTTTTCCTATTAAAGAAATATCCAAACAAAATTCTTCTTTTAAATGATCATACTACAAATAAAAATTCTATTACTTACTTTGAAAAGACCTTGTCACATATATAATTATTTCATAAAAGGATTTGGTTACACAAATTTATTAACATTTTTCATCAATAATACCAACCATCATTATATTTCGATTTAATTTTCAATATTATTAATTACTAACCATAATAAGATTTTCCACATGCATTATCTTATTCTATTTTCTAAATAAAAATTCACACAAATTTAATATACTAGGATTTTCAATTTTTTTTTTATAATTAAATTAAAACAAACATTTTTTTAAAGTTTCTATAAAATATCAATTCCTATATCAATGGTTACTCTTACCTTCACTAATTCATCAATCTATAAAACCCAAAACAGGGAATTTTTCATGTCATTAAAGAAATGAATAGGTTATTTTCATCCATTTATAAAATATAAAATTTATAATATATCAATCTAAATAAATACATAACTTCTTCCAATCCTTTTATGAATTATAAAATATCAATTCAAATAAATACATAACTTCTTTCAATCCTTTTACGAATTATAAAATATCAATTCTATTTCCTATATTTTTCTATGCTTAAGTAAAAAAGAATTTCAATCTTTTGCTTTGTGAATTGAACATATAAATACAAATACATTAAGATATATTATTTATCGATGCTTAAGTGAATAGGTGTTGGTATCTACCTCTTAAATTAAGTGAAATTAATAAAATTGAATTAAATATTCTCTAATTTAAAGTTAAGAAAAATAAAGCCATTAATTTTGTTACATAAATACTAAGTATCCCATAAGTGATTAATTAATAAATACAAACAAATATAATTTTTTTTAGGTTTGATAGACTAAAGTTTGGTCTCACTTTAACCATCATCTTAAGAAAGGTTAACCAATAAATCAATTATCTCTTAGAAGTGTTATGACCTAGTTACTAATAAAACTTAATTTTATATTATATCGGTAATTGTATAACTTATCTTAAAAATGGATACTAACCAATTGTACATAAACTAATTCATATACATATAATTTAGACTAGTAAGTTTCAATATTAATTTATATTTATATATTAATTCCTATTTATATGTACACTATTTAATTAAAAACACATTTTTTAAAAATTTTACATGTTTTAATATTATTTTATATGTACATTAATTGAGTTAAAAAAACATTTATTTAATTAAAATTTGAAAATAAATTTATTCAATTATTTATAAATTGTTTCATAAAAACTAAGCAATTAATATTAAAATAGATGGCCATTATAAATTAACTTATATGAAGTTTTACAAATTTAGAAGGCATAAAATTATGTTTTTAATTAATTAAAAAAATAAAACAAATGTGAAAAATTTTGCGATATAGTAAAAGATTTAATTGGCTTCAGCATGGATAAAGATGAATATATTTTTATATACTTGAAATACTTTTTTAAGAAATGAGATAAATCATAATATTAATTTGTAATATGATTATTTTTAGAAATATAAATTAATGTATTGATTATTTATAACAAAGGGTTAAATTAATTATTCACATGTTTCAAAGTTTAGTAATATTTGGTAGGAAAATGATATTACCATTTGAAAGTACTAAAAGACATTAAATAACAAATCAAATTAAAAATGAGTGTTCCATCCATGTAACATTTTATGTAAATATATTAATAAAACTTATTTCATTTTCAATAGTTTTAATTTCTTTAAATTATTAATTTTATGATTATCGCCTAATTCAATAAATGTTAAATGGAGTTAGCAAATAATGAGAAATCAATCATTTTGATTATATTGAGGGAAAATGATGATACATTAATAACTTGGATAATATAAAAAATGACATTTCATATATTGAATTGCTAAAACTCCCAAATTCTTAATATAAGAGTCAAAAGAACATTAATTAATAGTTTATAAGACATTACTACAAATTGTGCAATTTTTGCATTTGATTTTATTATCGAAAAAGATCCACAATTAAATATTCTTAAATAGAGAAAAAAAATAAGTCCATGGAACCTAGAATAAAGGGTGAATTGGTGTACTCTTAAGGCATTCTCTTCCTAAGGTTATTAGTTCAAAAGTACGAACCTTACAACAAAAAATAAAAACTCCCACAAAATAATATATCTTAATTGATAAGTACAAACAACTACATAACACATAATCATCAAAATTTATCTCTTTTACTTCCTATTTACTTAGCCACAAACCACATAATACAATTATATACCTATATTTAAATAAAACTTTTCAAATATATTAGAAATAAAAATAAATAATATATATAATAATAAACCATTAAAATAATAATATATATTATTATTATTATTATTATTATTATATATAATAAATCATTAAATAATATATATTATAATAAATTATTAGATAATATATATAATCAATAGTAAATTTGAAATATAAAATTAAGTATAATTAGTACTTTAAAATTTAAATTAAAAATTTTAAAAATATAAAATAAATTACAAAATAAAATACATTTTAACACATTAACTTTTAAGTAAAAAATATAAAATAAATTGCAAAATAAAATGCTATTTAACAAATTAACCTCTGGATACATAAAATAGATTACCTAATATATTATAAGATAAGGTTTTCTAGATAAAACGAACCCACCTCATTAGGGGAGGAAATCGGATCGCATGAGGATATAACCTTCACCCATTCATTCATCCCTCGTCTATTCAATTTGGGGGAGAAATCGGACGAGAAGGGTGTAGGTTTTTATGCTTTTTACCCAACCCTCATTATATAGAATGAACCAACCCGATTTTATGGGGGATAAATCTTTCGAGTAGGGGAGGGAAAATTTGAAAAAAGGTATTCAAGTATGCTATGTGTAGAAATCCTATGTCGGCGATGTATCGAGGGAAGGTCAAGTGTTTTTAACTTTTTGATAAAAATCATAAGTAGGCCTCGAAGTTGGCATAAATCTTACCTCTAATAAAAATCCGATGAAGCTTAAGTGTTTTTAACTTTTTGATAAAATCTGACCTCTCAAATAAAAATCCGATGAAGCTCGAGTGTTTTTAACTTTTGATAACCTTTTTGTTTAAGTTTTATGTAAAATTATTGAATGTCATTTTATTTTATTTATAAATATAAAATTTGTATCGATAAATATAAAAATAATAAATAAGTTTATTTGGTCATGTGGAATAAAAAGAAGTTCTTCTTTGAAACTTTTGTCATCTAAATTGTTATCTTGTATGGTTGTGAAGTATGGGGATGCAACATTTCTAGAGAATATTGGAGGAAGATTGAGCAAATCCAAAAGTCGTTTATAACTTATAACCTCAAAATTAAAAGCATTACGCCTTATCCTATTCTCTTCATAAAAGTGGGTCTTTCCCCCATCGAGAGCATGCCTATGACTAGGACGTACCTAATGTAAAAGCATAAGATAAATAACATGGGAAACGAGAGAATTCCTAAAATGCTTTAAACTCAAGTGAAAATCAACTACGCCTCAAGCGGCGTTGGCGTAAAGATACCATGGCTTGGTTAAACCATTGGGGCATTGATGAAAATGACATCTCGCTGAACATTGATAATGTCAAATATTTTATTACTTCTAAGTTTAAAGAGAAATGATGGTGTGAGAAAAATTTAGCAGTTAAGAGAAAATTAAGATACTATAAGGAGGTCATTATTCATAACTTGGAAGATCAGAAGTATCTATCAATAGTAACTAGCTCACAAAAGAATATTAATATAGCCAAGATTAGAACGAACTCTTATGAACTCCATAGTGAAACAGGATGTTGGTCTATTCCTAAAACTCCATGGGTGGAAAGGGTTTGTCATCTCCATGAGGAGTGTTGAGGATGAAAAAACACTTTATCTTAGAGCATTTTGCTTACACCCACATTAGATCTAAGTTTCATAGTATCTGCTACAATATAAACCTGTATAACGTTTTAACTTGCCAAAACTATAGTGAGCTTGGAAAGCTTCTTAGCAAGCTCTTTTAGCACAAGAACAAGATTTCAAAGTAAACAAAGTATTATCCTTCTTAAGGTTCAATAAACTAAAGTTAGTCTTATTAGATGTTAATCATCATTATTATCATCATCATAAAAATATAATAATGTATTAAATTGTAATTATGAATNTATATATATTTATTTATTTATTGATTGATTGATTAACATTAATTATTATTATCATTATTAAAAACATACTGAATTTATTAATATTTTCAAATCAATAAATCTAAATTTCAATATTTAAAATTACTAATAGTTATTAAAACTATAACTTCATTGGTACAGGGATTTACGCAAGATATTTAGAGCTGCATTGCTATTTTACCTATAACGATTAGATATCGGTAAAGAAATATTTACCTAAAAAGGTAATAATAATTTTGACAGTTTACTCCTCCGTAAAGACGTCAAAATGGGTAATTCTATCGGTTTGATTCTCGTCAAAATCCAGCCCTGAGCTCAAGCTATAAGACTCATCACTGCACCAACTAATCTGCCGCTTCACAATGGACACGGCTTCACAATGGACACATCGACAACTAAATGTAATTTTTCAGAATAATACTAATAGTTACATGAATTATCATATCATAAATAAGCAAATCTATGTCAAATTTAATATACCATATCATAATCAAATTCCTTAAAAACACCATGCATACGATAGCAAGTTACTTGCTTACACATTGTCTAAATTTAATGACTTGTATAAAATGAACTTTAGATGAAGAGTTGACAATTCAAATTCATTATCTTTGAAAAACATATGATGATTGGATATAGAATCGATACTTCTAGGATTAACTTTTAATTATATTATTCCTCACATTGGGTTCCATGTACTTGTGTTTATCAACAACTCAACAAACTTTTTTGTAGCTTTATTTGGGTGAATACAGAGAAAAACACGGGCTTCCATTAATTAACTACAACATCTATTACACTCCCAAAGACTAGGGATGATCGAAAATAATCAAACCCATGAGATGAGCATAAAGAGCATGGTTTATAGAGGCTCCAAACAAGGATTTACATAAAACCAGCGAATGAGATTGATGTTTGTCCATAATATGCACATGCCACAAATAGGACCATAGTCTTGTGTCTGCCGCCATAAAAAGGTAAGATGGTTGCATAAAACCAATGAATGAGATTGAATTTTGTACATAATATACACATGCCACAAAGAGGCCCACAGTTTTGTGTCTGCACTAAAAAGGTAAGATGGCACACCACAAATGCGTAATAAATTTTTTGAAAAAATTGCAAACAAGACACAAATATTTTCATGTCCTTTCCTAATTGGGAGGAAAGTAACTACAAGGTGCTCAAATGGCATAGCCAGACTTCACCTAACATCCTTTCATTTGTGTAGGCGCATTTAACCAACATAGTGTGCTTGCTCTTTGGCCAACAAATTGATTAAATCTTTTTATTTTATGATATTTAGAGATCCCTCGTCAATAGAATATGACCCATCAAATCTTTAGACTCAATAAAACTATCTATGGTCTGTTCATAAATGACGAACAAGTGACCTAGAGGTATTGCAACAATTTATCCAACTTCAATCGGGCAATCCCCTGATCTTGCCCAATTAGCCTTTGGATTTGGTACATCAAGGAGTGGTAATGATACTTGCTATGTCGCATCTCCGAAGGATTATGTCATAGCATGGATACGCTGTATATAAAATAATTCAATAGATTCATATTACAATATGTAGCAAGGATATACAGATATAAGCATTCATTTTAGTCCTTGTCTAACTATCATAATGGTATCTAACATAGGCATATCTAATAATAATTTCTTACATTATTGTAAATATATAACAAATCTCCTCTTTTTAATTGCTTCAACTATTGATATCTTTTGATATTCACAGTAAATGTGCTCTTCTCCATTTTAGGAGTATTACAATGGAATATAATTGATTTATAATACTCAAAAGAATCGTTTTTACTAAGATATCACACATGGGGATATCTATTCTACCAAAGTCACCCATGACTTGCAGGTAGTTCCTCCCACATGGAATGACCCTTTTGTAAAAGGGAGACAACCCAAGAGGAGAAAAACATGTATCTTGGAGATCTAAACGTGTGTGGGGTGTATGAAACACTTAGCAATAGCTTTTAACCCTTGGGATCAAATTAAAATGAGTCTGCATAACATACATGAACCTACAAATGTGCATGATATGTATATATTGATCCATGTTGTGATTGAGTAATAAAGTGGATTTGATCTAAGCATGAAAAAGTGCAGACAAGCTCTCGATGGAGAGTCCATTTCCAAAACTTTTTCATCTTAGGAATAAAAAAAACTCCACGTGATCGAATACCAAGTACTCTAAACATCACATATGAGAAGATTATGTTTCCATCAAAAATCATGCACATTAGCAAAAAAAATCAAGAAGGGTAGTATGCCATGAAAACTTGTCAAAAATGTCATTGTTGTTATCTTCATTCAATCATAAAAAAAGTTATTAGAAACATATGGTGGTATAATGGACAAAAAAAATCGATAATATTTCCTCAAGGATATCAAATATTGCCAAGACCAATCATCAACCCATGCATAATCAATCCTAATAGTGGTACCAATCCAAAATTCGTCCATATATGATTTTTAACATTTGATTTGAAATAATTTTGGCAATAAGAATGTCAATCCCTAGGTGAAGAGCAATGATGTCTTCTATCACTATGATTAGGATGTCAATATGGCATATATATTGGTGATGAAGTATATGGTTTTGTCTGATCAAAAGGTAAGGATCTACATCCTTCAAATCCATAGTATAAGCATATGTTGTAGGACATGGTTCCTGCAAATTATTAGTAGTAGTAGAAGAAGAAACAAATTGAATCGCATATAGTGATGCAATCTTAGGATATTTAATGCCTACTTTTGCTGGTCTCATCTCAGGATCAATAGAGTAAAATACCATGCCAATGCTTACCAAGTCCACCACCTATGTATTCCAATTGCTTAAGTAACTTGGACCAATACTCCAATACATTTAGTATTCTTTTCAAAATCAGGGATTCATGAGTAGCCAATTATGCATGAGAATTAGTATTAGAGGATAACTGAAGTATTTTTTTGCAAGATGTTGAGTACCTCTTCCATCTCCCCCTAATTTATCCATATTATTTTGATAGGAAAGATCTCATGATTCTTCTATTTTTTATACAAGCCCTTGATTGAGGCCATAAATATTTTGGATCAACTTGTCCTCTTAGTCAATTATTGAAGAAGGAAACAATATCATTCTTTAGGTTTTATAATCCACTTTTACACATTGTGACATTTTGAATAGAAAGATGATTTATTATGGCTAAAAGAAGCAATAAGAAGATTGCATCTGGTATTAAGGAGCAAAGGTTATACAATGCTCATTGACAAAAGGTAGAATAGTGGTTGGAATGTCAGATATCCATAATAAGGAAGAATCCTATAAAACATGCCTACAATGATATATATTGTCCATAGTGATATGTACAGTCCTACGAAAACAACTTCAATGGTTGGTGCAAAGTACTTTTTGTTATTATTTGATGACTTTTCCAATAAAATGTGGGTTTATTTTCTAAATAAGAGATTTGATCATAAGACTATGACCAACACAAAAGGTAAGATAATAAATAAAGGCTGATCTTGACATGGACATTGTCAAGATGGTGATAATAAATAAAGCCCTGCTATCTGCATCAAGAAAATCCTTGAAGATAATTATAAAGTTTAGTTAACTAAAACTAAAACTCTGTGTGTGTGTGTTTGTACATGTAGTAATCAAGGATGAACAAGTCGAAACACCATTGCTCCCTCGTTTCACTCTTACAGAAGAAATATACTAGAAATATTCATGGAAAATAATTGAGAAGATCGATTCCCATTCATATATGAAATTCCTTGTCGAACCAATCATCATAATATGAGGTCAATCCTTTGTTGGGAAAAAACTATTGATCTAACCAGAGCCTTGTAGCGTTCCCCGAAGGACTCCTTAGCCTGGTGCAAAACCATCCTAACAACAACCACAATCCATCCAGTGGAATTACAAAGGTGAGTGGGTGCTTGTTCATAGCAATGACAATGAATGGAAAGGCCACATCCACTCCATAGAATATCGGGAGGCACCTCCATTGAGTTGCATGTTCCACATATATTCTTTTCCATCTCTTTTGAAGTAATACCACTACCTATTCTATATGGTTGATTTATGAAAATCTCCAATGAAATTTTTATTTACTAGAAGGAACCCTTTATTTTTTGAATGGTTTGGTGAAATAACATCAACAGAGGAATGATGAACACTATCATCTATGCCATGTAGCCGAGATAATATATTTTCTCCCTCGGCAGCAGACACTAAATTTTTAGAACAATTTTGAAGATTTGGTATTTGAGAAAATACAACTTCTCCCTCCTCAACATGAAATGAAGTTTCATAACAATTTTGAACATTTGTTAGTTGAGAAAATGTATATTCTCCCTCCTCAAAGGCAGTAAATTTTTAGAACAATTTGAACATTTCATAGTTGAGAAAATGCATTTACCTCCACGACATGTAGTAAATTTTCAGAACAATTTTGAACATTTGGATGTTGAGAAAATGCATATTCTCCCTTCCCAACAGGAAGCAAGTTTTCAGAACAATATTAGGATAAATTTGGATGGACTTTGTTACATTTACTTCAGATCCAATAATTTCCCTTCTTGACCTGTCATCTTGCTCATATTGTTGGTAATTCACCATTTCTTCTTGCATATACTTGTTAACAAATCAGTCGCGGTCTATTTTTGCATTGTATTAATTATCAAATGCAATAAGACAATGAACTCAATTCATATTCTACACATATTAAAACTTCAAGAATAAATAAAGAGAAGCTTTGGAATGTACCTTAGGCTCCAAGAATAAATAACATATGATACATACCATCTGATTTTGGACAATATAAATCCTATCAAAAAATTCATTCCATGCTCTACTAAGATGGATATCAGAGAGATGTACATCACTTATATTAATAATTGTAAACATGTCAATTTCAATCAATTCATGAATTGCAGACTTAAAAGTTTCATTATGAATGTACCACCCCATCCTTTGATTTTGTTGGGAACCTTCTAAGCTTGAAACTAGGAAAAAATATTGATGGTAGAAGTAAATAGTAACTAACTATGAATGTCCTTGTGATTAAGTTGTGTAGAGCCAAAGAAATTAAAATACTTATACAAACTACTATTCTTATTCAGAGTTATGAATAAAATATCTCCGACTAGAAAAGCAATCCCTTATTTGTACAAACTTCACACAAGCATTTTATTGGAAGATTAACAAGAAAAAAGTAGCATGCCAATTTCCTATTAGACAAATTGTAAATGCATTGATAGTGTTGTATTTTTCATCCAAGTTACCATAGGTGTAGCAAATTATTTTTGCCTATATAACAAATAATACTTTAGAAAGAAAATCATTGATATTGTTGTCTTTCTCATCCAAGTTACTAGAGCAAGTTACTAGAGTTGTAGAAAATTATTTCTATCTAGGTAACAAACAATACTTTAGAAAGAAAATCAACTTCACACCCGAAGAATCAAAGTAGGGGCGACCAAAAGATTTTGAGACATGGAAATTATTTCTATATGTAAGTAGATTGCTATTGTGTGTTGTGTTGTTCAATTCACATAATTTAAGCAGCACGCACTGGAAAGAAGTAAGAAAAAACATGTGAGTAAGGGAATATCTCAGTAGTGTACATCTATAATTAATTATCTGGATTTGTCCTCATATGTGAGCCACCTACTCTGGGCGGGTTTGACTCTAAGCATTAATAGAAAGAAAAAAGAGAAAATCCTAGTTTCATGCAAAACATTATGAAAATTGTATGATGAACACTATCTTGGATCAAAGTTCAGCTAAAATATTGTGTGAAACATAAACATAAAATACAATAGGCTTAGTATGAACAATAATGTGAACTTCCATAAGCTTGATCTCTTCAAAGATATGGATACTCAATATAACTACTTCAAGTAGTAAGACCTGTCACTTGACATGTTATGTGACTTGAGGAGATCTGAAAAAACTGATACCTATTGATAACTAATCATTGAAGCAATCTCACCCTATCTCATCCTCATTCTTCATATGCAATTTCAGCTCAATAAAAGAACTTCTATTTTGAAATAAGGTAACGAGGAACAATGGGAACATGTCCAAGATGAAAGTTGCATTTACAACTAAATAAATATTTTCAACGAGAAATGGATTGTAGAATTTTGCAAAATGCTAGAGGACTAATTTGCAAACATTTATTCAAAGAGAAAAAAATTGATTGCAAAGGATTTCGTGCAAAAGACTCTTCAAATGTCTAGGAACTCTAAAGCAAATTACCAGAACAAGGATGGAACAAGTGATGAAACACTAAAATGAATAGATTAACAGAACAAGGATAGAACATGTGATGATATCATATGCATATGATTTACCTTTATCTAGCTTAACAACAAAAAATAGAAATTGCTCAAAGATAAACTAATAATTGAAAAAAGAAAAGCAACTAACTCTTTTTAAGACATTAAAAAAATATCAGTAAGACACATCATTATCTTGAAGAAGAGGAAGTGAAGGGAATGTGTGGAAGAAGAGAGCTCCATTTCCATTTATAAACATATCAAAAGAATATTCCGTAGAATTGCAGAATTGTAGATCAAAGTAAATTCTTTCAAAAAGCCATTAATCAATTAACATAAATCATAATCAATTTATTTACATTATAAAAATTAGAAAGACCCCTCCCTCATAGATAAAGACCATATAAAAAAACATATTTAATTATGACTCAAGGGGGAGTTCATCAATTTACTGAAGCTGGTGCCAGATGCCAACTAATGTCATCCCAAATCAAGTCAATCCAGTGGAAGCAATGATAACCTATGGACTGGTAGAGTTCAAGAATCTCCAAAACAGGATTCTGAATGAGAGGAACCTGCTTAGGTTCCCATTCCAGTACTGAAAATGCTTATGCTTTGGCAAGAGTTTCAATGTCACTGATATTCTTCCTGAAGACAAAAACCATTGTAACTGTGAGCCTACTACCAAGGGCCATAGGAGATAACTATGTGTATACAAAAAGACGCTAACAGGGAACATATTGACATTCAATTACCCAGGATTCAAAGTCGGTCTGCCTTGCTCAACCATCCTAGAAGGAGAGAGATTGGGTTGAATAATGCATCCATTTCCTCTTCAATGGAATATTAATTTTCCATTCATAGGGCCTCCCATTAAGAAGAAATAGGAGAGAACCCGTGTCTGTCAGATAGAGGGAGGATTACATGTTCGGATTAAGAATTCCAACCGTCGATGGGAATATTTTATAGCATATATTGGGTAGTCGTTTACATGGAGAATGAGTGTCGGCACGTATTGGAAAGATCATTATTTTTGTGTACTGAATTCTAGGTCTGTTGTACTCTCTATTTCCCTAATAAATCGGTTCAATGCCAATTTGAACAACACTCTATTTTCATTGGGTTGGAGAGGTGAATAACTTTTCCTTTAATATGGGGCACTGTGTTATTGCTTTCACAATTGCAATCAATTGTAAATCCATCTATCTCTATCTATCTATGTTTTATCCTTCATCGAATTTAGAAGTGTTTCCTTAATCCCTCCCTCCATTGAACCAATTAGAATAAACTATCAGATATGCTTCCAATGCACTGTTGAACCGCAGGCATCGATCCAACATCAATTTGGTTAAGTCGGTAATAAATTGTAGATCGCCATGTAATATGATATCATGTACAATGATGCCTCTGTAATATTGATCATGATGAAAGGAACTGGATCTGCAATCCAACTAGAGAAATGGATGCACAATCCAAATGGGTATCCATAAGTGGTCTCAAAAGTGGAAAAGAACTAATTTGTTTCACCTTAATAGAAAGCCCCGACATCCTTTCCTTCTCCTCTACATAACACGGAATTGTGCATTACCACAACACGAAGGGGGAGGGGGGTGTCCCCTGGATGAGGGGCTGCTGGATGTGGGTAATCATTAAAAATGGACTTTTAATGGCTCTGAGATTCAGTGAAAGCACTTGTCTAACTATTTTCTAATAGCCCCTAATAATGAATCCAAACCACTCACCTTGATTAGGGGAATTTACCTTTTTACTTAATATGAACTTTGATTCTCCTACAATGAACACTGATCTCTTAGAGTGAACATTGATCCCCCAAATAGTGACCCCAAATGCTAATATTAATGATAATATCAAGGAAATTAGATACTAGAAGATCAATAGTTGGAAGCATTAGTAGCGAGGACAAGGCCACCTATATAATGCACATTCAAATAAGGATAATGGGTTTACTTAGGTTTTTTGTTGTATCAAACAACTATTGTAGCATCAACCGACTTTATTTTGTTACATTAACCGACTTTGTCTCACTATATGGGTCATTTTTCGACTGTGTCTGGAAGTATCTATTGATCTATTTGTCTTCTTTATTCTTGGTCCTATAGACCCATCTGCATCTAACAAGATTCACGTCTGAATGAATTGGAACCAAATCCCAAGTCTATTTCTCAAGGAGAGAGTTGTACTCCTCCTGCATAGCAGATTCCCAGAGGGGATTCCTTGCATCCTCTGCATAGGCCTGCGGGTATGAATATAGAACCGTGTAACAATGCATGGGAATCATTGGTTCAGTAGTTGTGGGTGCATGAGAAGGCTCTTAAAACTGGGACTGTGTCCTCCTCGGATCCACTGGATCCCCCACAAGGTCACATGCATTGTATGGGGTTGTCTGTGCATATATCTCTCTTAAGTTCCTTGTTCTCTCACAGGAGATAGAATGTGGATCAGTGTATTCATGCTCATGTTCTTCATCAGGTTTAGAAATCAAATCTAAATCATGATTTGAATGAGTGGAATCATCATCATAGGTGTTTGGTGCAGGTAGAGGAACAAAGGTCTCTGCATGTGACTCCAATGGTGCATGCAAGGGGATTTCCTCAAACTGCACACTTCGTTCAATAAAGCGCTTGTCTCCTAGAGGATCAATCAACCTGTAACCCTTCACATCATCGGGATATCCCACGAAGATGCATGTGATGCTTTGAGCATCTAATTTTTTCCTCTTTTCAGAGGGTATGCGAGCCCATGCACGTGATCAAAATATTTGGAAGTGGGTGACTTCCAGTTTGCACCCGCTCCATGCCTCGAAAGGAGTCATTCCCTTGACAGATCTATGAGGAGATATGTTATGTATGTAGTTGGCACAGTTAAGTGTCTCAGCCCATTGTTTAGAAGGAAGAGACCTTGCATTAAACATGCAAGAGTCCATCTCTTTGAGGTATCTATTCTCCCACTCAACTACTTCATTATGATGTGGAGTGTATGGTCTTGTATGTTGCAACTGTATACCTACCTCTGAACAAAGATGTTGAGCATTCTTGTTCACATATTCCCCCCCATTGTTTGTGTGAAGGATTTTGATCTTTCTCGCAGATTGATTCTCTGCAAGCATTAGAGGAAATTTGAGGTCTAAAATGGGCCTCCTAAGGAAAATTTAAAAATAATGTTTAAAATAATAAAATATTATTTATTAATTTTGGAGGAAGAATGAAAAACACTACTTTTTTTGTTCGTATTTTCACCATATCTCCTTGTGTTCTTACTGAAATTTTGAGCAGGGGGGCTTGTTAGATGCATAATTAAATTTTACATCCAACGAATACCCACACTGCATACTATTGATTGACCCCTCTACCCCAAAAATAAGAAATACCTGGAAAAACATGATGATGACACCATCATCATGCTTTTTTAGGTATTTCTTGTTTTTGGGGTAGATGGGTCTGTTAAAAGTATGCAGTGTGGGTACACGTTGGATGTATAATTTGATTCTGTATCCAATGAGCCCTCCCACTCGAAATTTGAGTAAAAACATGAGGAGATATGTTGAAAATATGAACAAAAAAAATATTTTTTTATGACAAATATGTCAAGTCAAGCATTATGGTTGACTCATTTTATTGAAATTCTATTGGTTCTTGAATTCCAACTCACAAGAATTTATTGCTGGCTCGTTTTCTAATAAGGCCCATTTTAGACCCCAAATTTCCTCTAATGTGCTTTAAAGTCTTTAAGATGCTAAAAAACGTCGGATTTCTGCCTGAGAAAATACACCCAAGTATATCATGAGAAATCATCAATAAATGTAAGCACATACCTCACCTTGTTAATCGATAGAGGAGGAAAGAGTCCCATCAGATCACTATGGATGAGCTCCAAGGGAGAGGAGGCCCTCTGAGCCTTCCCTTTTTCAAACTTCTCTTGAGGATATTTTCCAAGAACACATCCTTGACAAATCACTTATGAATGTTGGGCAAGCCAATGACCATTCCCTACTTGTAGAGTTGTTGGTTGTATCTGAAATTAAGATGACCAAATATTTTGTGCCATAACCTACTACTATCATCAGCATGTGTAAGGAATAAGGTATAATCTCGTCCAATGAATTAAGAAAAGGTGTAAATCCTAGATCTGTGATTTACCTCACTAGTGGCAACTTTAGAGTTGCTTTGTATGCCGAAGATATTCACAGCATCATAAGTGAATTCAACTCTCTTTTCAAAGCCAAAATGAGTAATATGATAGACATATAGAAGATTCACCGAGAGTTTTGGAACATGTATCACATTCTCAAAGATACCATGATTGAGTTCAATTATGTCCTTGTTGGTGATCTCGATAGGAGAATCATCCCCCATGAGTAAAGGAGGACCTTTGCATGCATAAAATGAAGAGAAGGATTCCTTGGTGGAATCCATGTGGTGAGATGTGCTTGAACCTACAATCCATGCATAGGGAAATGAATTAATGGAAATCAAAGCATGGCTATAGTTACCTTTCCCAGGAGCATGATCTTTAGGCGTCTTCTTGGTGCCCTCTAGAATGTGACCCCCAAGTTTTTGCTTCTAAAGTATCTGGGCCATCTTATATATTGCCTGTTCATGCATGAGGATTCTAGATGGAAACCTCTCTGACAGTATGTTCATTTCTCCCCTTTCTTCCTATTTTCACCTTTGGATCCGGAGGAATCATTAAAGGGTTTTGTGTTCCCTCCCTTCTTTGGATTTGTATGTGCCTTTCGTTTGTCTTTAGATATCTGTTTTGCGTTATGACTTCCATCATTCATAGCAAGAGCATGTGCCTTGGAGCCCGTGATTTTTTGCATATTGATGAGCATGTTTTGTTCCTGAGTGAGAGATTCAATAAAAGCATTAAGAGTGGGAATGGTCTAGTTCTTACCAGAGGTGAGCCTCACTGAATGAAACGTGAAGACAAAAACAAACTATTATGTTCCAAGTTTGGAGAGAATGGATAGAACCATCTGTGTTTCCTCATTAGATTCATCAACTCCACAACCCTTGAGTTGTAGCAGCAAATCCTTGTATCTTATGAATAAATATTGTATATTGTCGAAGCTTCGTGGATCCAAAGAGAGAAGCTCTACTTCGAGCATGTGGAATTTCATCTAATATTGCTTGCCAAAGAGTCCTTTCATGGTGGTCCAAACTTCATTGGGAGTTTTGCAAGAAGAAATATGGAAAAGTAGCTCAGGGGAGATGTTCATGCAAAGGGATCTATAGGGATTATCAATCTGATTGAGGTATTTGGAATTTTCTATGGTTGTTGTAGGCTCAACCTCCATGGCCATATCAATCCTATAAAATCCTTTGCTTCGAAGAAATATTTCCATCGTTTCTTTTCATGCAAAGTAATTGTATGGTGTGAGAATAGCTTCCTTTGGAAACTCCATTCTTCCAATGATTTTCAATCTTATGTACCTGAAAATAAATAATACCGGCGCGCCTTTGTCCTAATAGCAGAGCTCTGATACCATGTAAGGTTTGTTGTTACACCAAAACATGCAGATGTTGATGAACATTTGAAACCCAACACAAGGCCCTATCACCAGGAAATTCCCAGAGGTGCAGTGGTTATACCATGTCGTTGTACCGATACTCCAACATTATGTACATGGTATCTAGTGCTACCACATCAATGCAACTGTTTCACTTCAAAAACCATTTTACTAGGTTTCCTAAGAGGAGTTCGAGGTCATCGAGAGTATGCTCAAAAGAGGATGTCGAACACTAAGAAATGAAATGAAAAATATCTTGTCAAGCCTATCAACTAAAACGGTCCTTTCTAGGCTACCAATTTGACCATCCAGGTATAAATAATACACATATTTTCAGATGAGCACTACTATGACCGTATCATTTAAACCTGGATCTCAATTTTGTAAATTTTCTTCTCAATGCCTCCTAGAATCTGTCGTACGTGAAGTCTAAATTGTAAAACATATGGATACAATCGTGTGTTCTAATCATATCTATATTTAAGAGATCTTGGGTACAATAGTTGCACCAGATGACCCCACCAAGTGAGATTCCCAAAGCCCCTAGACGTGGCTTCAAATATCGAATCTGAAAGAAATTATTATCCAAGGTGGAGGGAATATCGATGGGTCAGGAAAAAATGGTGGGAAACTTCTTACAAGACCGACCCAAGCAAGGTAAAACAATACATAACATGTCACAATTAATTATCTCTCAAAATCTTTTGTTCATCTCTTTAAATTTTTATAAATATGGTTCTTGTTTTTTGTTTTAAAAAGGTAGTTTTAGTGTTGACATCCATTTATTTCTTTGGTTCACAAAGTTGCAAAGAAACCTCGACTGTAAGCTCGTCAAAACTTTGTGTCTATATTCTCTTGTACTTAATTATGAAACTAATTACCGTACGTATTAACCTCAAATTTCTTATCTTTTTGTTAATGATGTGAGAATTTGTGGTGGGAATTTTAACAGGAAATCGCCATCGATTCCGGTGAACAAGTAATTTTGTAGAATTTGAACATCCATAACAGTCAATAGATTAATATCGTAATATCTAGTTCAACAAATTTTGGGCCTCGAAAACTTGAAAATCGTTGCGCCAAGAGACAGTCCAAATACCGATGGAATTCACATCGTTGAATCCCAACATGTAATGATTCATAAATGTATAGTCGGAATAGTTCATTGTCTCCCTATAATTTCCTTCTTTCTATTGACTTGTAATCTCTCATAATCTCATGCCTGCCTCTCACAAGCATACTCTGCCTTCATTGTGTGTGCAATAGATGGAATTTCGAACATTTTGTTTACTTACCAAAAAATGAGGTTTGGTTCATTGGTAGGATACAACATGCCTGTAAAATTGTAGAATATGTTGCGATTACTCCCACCCATGAGAACCCTGTAGTTAGACATCACATGTCAAGCAGAATGATACATCATACCGAATGGTGTAAGGATCTCGAGATGAGGAAGATATGATTCCTCCACCCTGCGTTTGAGTCCCACCACGCTCTCAAGCTCCTCCTGCACTTTCCTCATCATTGAAGCATTTAACAACATTTAAGGCATCGCCCACTCTAAGGTTGCAGAGGACTGTTTCCCCTCTGCAAGCATCCACACAATGCATGTAGGAAAATGGATCTATCTAGATGCTCTACTAGAGTGAGGTTCAAATAAAGAACAATAACCGAGGTGTGAAAGGGTTTTAAAAAAAAGCACATGCTAAACCTCGAAGATCATCGATCAGTGTGTTCTCAGTAAAGAATTCGTGTTCCACCAAAGGAAGACCCCTAGTGAAGCACCTGTGTATGTCATAAAAGCTCGTCAGAACCAATATTCGCATGTAAAGCACTACGCATGTGAAAACATATATAAATCAACTAGAAGTCTCGTACAAAGTACTTGGAATTGTCGGTAGACTGGACTGTTGCTGCATCCACCTACGGCTTTGTGCTAAAGACACCACGAAGATGGTTTCTCCTCTACAAGTATCCACAAACTACATGTTAAAAAATGTTTATGTAAAGATATACTAATACAAGCATATACATCTTCACATACATCTTCTCACTATATGAAACTGGCCTCAGAACTTTGATGATGCATTGTTGGAGCAAGGATGACCCCGCTTGTTGAGATATTGAAAATGGAATGGATCATATTCAGATGTGTGGATATTCAAGTGAATTTCAAAGCCACCAGTTTCTCTGATTCTTTTTCCTTCCCTTTTAGGGTTAAGGAAACTTTTCTTCCTCTTCAAAGATGACTCAAATACACCCAATCCAAGGGTGAAGTCAAAATCCATAATATGAAAATTTTTGGCCTCATCCAACATTTTTTTAACTAGGTCAACTAACTTCTTGGTCTTTCTCAATGTAGATGAATGACTATTTTTAAGCAGATATAAGTAGCCAAACAATTCATCCCTGCTAATTTAAGTCCCTCAAGATCTAGATCACCACTGTCAGTGGCCATAAAATTTGTATCATAGTCTACACCAATGTTTGGTTCCTCTATCTCATGAGGGGAATCAAATGAAGCAGGTTTTGCATCATGATCCAGTACTAGGATTGTCACTCCTAATGGAAAATACAACCAATCTACATTTATAGTGTGCTTGCAAATGTTGTCATGAATATACCATGGGAAATAACACTCTATAAAATTTGTACGATACCAAGTGACAAGGTACTTCTTATCATGATTGGTTTAACTCATCACCCAATAGGCATGAGATATGCACATATGAGGGAAACAATCACTGTCTGAAATTCGTCTTTCTCTTTTCATTAAGGATTCAAGTTGCTTTTATTTTTTGTAGTTGTTTAATAATCCTTCTTTCATAATTTTTTTGAATCGGTAACAAGGTTCAACATTTCTCAAGAACACATACAACAGCCAGTCCATTCGACGAGCACATTTCTTTCGTCGATCAGAAAGAAAGTGTCTTTAGGTAACAATAGTATGATTCTATGGAATTATTGGTCTCTTGATTTGCATGTGGGAAATCATGATTTCCTTTAACCCAAATCCCTAAAAATAAAGAACTAAGTTAGTGGAAATATCTAATCTTTATGAAACACAAAAAGAGAAACATCAACAATAGTATGTCCACTTATGAAACTTATCACCAACAACCCAATTCTTGTGAAAATAGTCCAATAATTCCTCCTCATCTGTGAAATCATTGAAAAAACATTATATCGCATCAGTCACAACATCACTGGATCAATTATTCATTATATAATCCAACTGACTGTACATCACACTTGCTCTTTTTGGACTCTTGGTGAACCAATTCACGTTTTTTAACCTCACCCTTCTTACAGTCCAAATGAACAATATCTCTTCGCACCTTGTGATCCTCCTTTCATGTTCAATGTGTTAAAGTGTGACATTTTAAAAATAAACATAGGTTGTAATGCATAGTAATTAGAATGAAGTTACCTCAATGCTTATATCTCTGCCAACGCATCATCAACCATGAATGCATTAACTATTCAATCAAAATAAAGTTGGTAACACCGTTGCATAAGTTGTTCTAACCAAAGTGCAATATCTTGAGTTGTATTTTGTTATGCAACAACCCATGTAACCAGCACCCCACTTTGTTGTCCATCAAATGAAACTAGGGTGTACAGTTGATATTCCCATACTCAAAGAACACATGAAGTGAAAATTTTTCTTTATTAATAAAATTGAATGGTTACATATTGAATGATCATATTAAAACAATAACGGGAAACAAACATACCCCATATTTTTTTGGACTGAATGTTGAATCCATGGATATTAAGCTATTATGAGATAGCTTGACCATTGTCTCCAACATCCATTTTGTCTGGATTCCAATTATGAAAACAACGTCTACACCATTAGGATTTTGGTAAAATAAAAAATCATCATGTTTTAGTACCAAAGATTGACATTCATCTCATCTTGAGTTGTATTTCATAAGTTGATAGTATCTTTTGCTTAAACGATTATAGATGTTTAGTACATATTTTTTATGCAAGAAGTCCCTATCCTGAGTTGTCACATCTATGTTAACGTGTTTCTCGATGTGCATTTTATACATCGACACAATTGGCATATACAAATAAAATCAACTTTCTACATAAGAGATTATGTCCCTTGAAACCCTTGGTTGATGCATATACCTAGTCTCCCTTGAAGTGTGAATCCGACCATGATAAGACCATCATTGTCCATCTTCATGTTCATACATATTATACATCAATAATGATTGATATATTGGGATATTTTACCATAACCTTAACAATAAAATGACATTGACATCCCCTCTTCTTAGAAAATGAGGTCCTATGTTTAGCTGCTTGTTTTTCTCTTTTGTCCTCTAGGCCATATGAATATGCATAACTACATAAGCAATTTTGATATGTCAGTACATACAAAAAATGTTAAATGCATTGTCGTTAATAACATCTAAATAATGCATTCTTGAAATACTTATATTTTGTATCTCAATGAAGCACTAGCCCTTTCTCCTGGTTGTTGTTTTTTCGGATGAAACTAAATGGAGCATCAGGGTTCATTTATTCCCCTCTAATGAAGTCAGAAACTCTATCAGATGGGATTTTGGAAACACAATCAATGCTTCCATTTTTTTGTTTAATTTAGGCCCAAACGAGATCTTTAGCAGAAAATGTGATCATGTTTTTAGGTTATTAGAATCCAATGTCCTCGATAGCCTGTCATTTGCCTTGCTTGCCCATCCTATATCGATTCCTACAAACAGTGTGCAAACAAATTATGGATTACAAAAAAACTTGTTATCTTTAAAAAGAATGGTTCAATGTTGCAATTTTAATTCATTATTTTACAAACAGATATGGATTGTTACATGCAAATTTACACTTAATGGTCCTTCCATATGAGTTTTATTATAGACTATGTTGAACGAATGAAAATAATTTTGCCTTTGTAAAATAGATCTTGGAAAAGATTGAAATAAACTATAAATTTTCCTTCTTGGAACTTGTCATGGATAGACTGAATTTGAAGTAGTTGCATAAAGAGGTTTAAAAGATTCAACAGTTGAGGTACGAGTATCAATAAGTAGAAGTAGAATGTATGGGTTCATGTTTATTTAGCTTTATAAACTTTATAGAAGTTTTAGCATGTCAACTATCTAGTATTGGAGATTATGTATGGAAATAATTGTTCTTGCATTATTGACACAACTTGGTATTTGGTGAAGGTAGATTCTTGTACATGCAAGTAGATCTTTGGATCATTTTTCACTCCTAGCCAAATATGACATTTTAACCTCCATGATAGTCTACCTATAATTTTTTGTGGAGTGAACTTGATGCAACCTAAATTAAATTATGACACCCACAGACATGAAAGCGTGTAGTTTAATTTTCTAATGAAAAAGGTCCAATCATGGTGGATATATGGACCGATGCAAGACACTGCAATGATCATGTTTCATCATTATATGACACACCATTCAAGCTTGAATGCGCAAACAACATCCTCGATGAGCAAAGTGTAGAGAATAAATATCCCATCGGAGGAAATGGGGTGAATGGGTATGACTTCAATGTTGGTCAAGTTCTAGTTGAACTTGAAAGAGAAAGACAAAAAAATGTTGAATTGTTGGGGAGGCTATCTTATTTAGAAGTAAAGTTACAAGAAAAGGGTAAATCTTCTACAATTTCATTTGACTAGCTATTCTTATTTGGTAATACCCTAAACATTATCTCTACAGTTCTCTTTGTGGTCCCCTTCCTTATAATCATTGTATTTGTGATGTCGTCTTAATTGCAAGATCACTCCAAATCGAAGTGCCATAAATGTTGATGAGGATTTTGTTCCAAGTTAATATGAGTATCTACTCTTTAAGTAGGGAGCATACATTTAATCTCATACGCTTGGAAATGGCTTAAATTAGGTCTTAGATTGGTCGAGTTTAATCTAAAACAGAGAAATCATGAGCACAACCCCCGATATTATATATATAAAAGAGATTCCCATAACTTTTTTCGAATTGATAGAAACAAACTGGCATGGCTAGTATTTCTTGCTACTTTATCAGATCAGGCAGGGGCGGGTAGCGCAGGCTGGATTTTCAAGTAGCCAATTTAGTTCATGTTCCTGCAGGGGATGGATGGTCCTCAGAGGCTGGATTTTTTAGGTAGGAAGATTCATACATAACTTGAGAACTGTTGGATCACGACTATTGTTCATCAGAGTGTTGGATGGGCTTTAGATAATAGAAACTCTATGGGATTTGTTAGAAATGGTATATGTTAACAACGACAATAGTTCCACATGATGATTTGATGTGTGACTTATTGTATATGTAAATGGTTCGATCATGGTGAATGGATGGATCGAGGTAGGTTTACGATCTTTCCATTGGAGCAACTTGTGGGCTCTCGTGGCCTTTAGATAGGACCATTTCCTGTAATTGTGAATATGTACAGTTATAGTGCTCATTTCCTGTACTTGTTTCAAATTTTACAAGGAAGAAAACATGCATGCACACCTGTGTCACTGCGTCTTCTCAGAAGACTTTCTAAATCCAAGAATAGGTTACAATTCGAGCTCAGGAATGAGAAGCAGGAGGCTATGAGAGAGGCTATGAGAGCGCGACAAGGGGTCGTTTGAATCGTGAGTGGTAGATAGTCCATGCATTAATGCATGGAATTGACGTCGTGGTGTTGTGGATAAGTGTGGGTTCTGGGGAAGGTGGTGGTTGGATGAAACAGAAGCGTTGGACATAAGTGTGTCCATTAACAAAGGCGGAGGCGGAGACAAATACAGAGTAGGGACGATGTTGTCGCCAGAGGGGAGTGACATTCGATCGTCGACAAGTAAAAAAGTATCCTCGTTAGACAAATCCATTTGAACAATCCTGGTGTAGCCCGTTTCCTTTGCAATGACGTATGCGCAAAAAATATGTCAAACATTAATTTAAATTTAGGGATTCCTCTGTAATGAAGCATTGCGCATAAAATGTGTCAAACATTAATTTAAATTCAAATCTGAAATTATTCGTAATTTTTTTATTGGAGATCAATCTTGATTTTGACTTTTGGTAGTGATTAGTCGTATTCTCTGTCAAAGGGCCTCAGCCAAGCTATGGATGCACCCTGTTTTGCACCTGATCCATCGTGATTACACTTGTGCGCACTTTTTAGTCTCATGTGCACAGGTTATCTGTTTATCGCCTTCATTTGTCACCTGCAAACTGCTACATATATCAACAGGTCATGCACGTTCTATGGAGGAAACCGATAGTCATGGCCCATCATTGACAATTGTGTGAAATTTCACCACTGAGCGGTAGCGCTCAGTCTGTGGCCACGACGCACATGACGACAGAGTGCCCTGTGGTTCCCAACTCCAAGTCTCAACTCTCAACTGCATACTCCAGTGAAAGCGGCAGACTTCGAGCAATATAGACTATATAGTGTGAGCCTTGAGGTGAATCTTGAGCTATCGACACCAAGCTCTAAGCTTCCAACAATTCAGTGCACCTATGAGGTGACTGTCAACTCTAGGCTCGGAACTTCATATTATCATTCAAAGTTCAAAGTTCAGTCTTCAGACCCTTGGGGTTTTATCAAGTGTCCACCGTCATTTGCAAACTGCAGGGTTAAGAGTCCAAGATCCAACTTCCAAGGCTAAACTGTCTAGGCTCCTGGTTTAAAAAAAATTAATTCATTAATTATTTTACAAAATTACAGTTAAACTTGAAACTTGATACTTGAAACTGATAGGCTAAAGCTTGATTTGTAGATTCTAGAATGTAAGAGTAATTGTAAGACTATAGTTTGTAATGTTTAGTGTTTGGTATTAGATCAATTTATGAGTCATGATTGTAGTTTGTATTAATAATCAGATTATCAATACAAGTTATCAGCTTGATGGTTCAACCAATAAAAACAAATTTTTATCACTGTAATTTGTGTGAAATTAAAAATTTTAATGATCCATTAAATAAAAATCTGAATGTCACTCATTCTGCAAAAAAAATTGATCAAATGGCACCCCATAAATCTTCTGTAGAGGCATGGAAATATGTCAAGAAAGAAGAATTATATGTTACCTGTCAATTATGCGGGCACAAGTTTTATGGTACCTTAAATCTAGTAATGGACCACCTTCTTGGTATCAGTAATGAAAGTGGAGGTGGCGTGGAAGGATGTGAAGGAATATCAGAGGAACATAAAATTGCAGTGCAATATGACAAATCAAAAGCAGAGAGGGGAAAAAAGGAAGCAAAAAGGAAAAGAATTCAGAGGGAGATTGCTATATCTTCTTCACCTGAAATTGCTTCTCTCACCTTGTAATTTGGTAGATCAAGTTCCACCCCAACAACAACAGTTGGAACAATGACATTAAATATATTTTGGAAACCTGTGAAATTGCTTCTCTCACCTTGTAATTTGGTAGATCAAGTTCCACCCCAACAACAACAGTTGGAACAATGACATTAAATATATTTTGGAAGCCTGTAGACAAAAAGAAAGTTGATGATTCTATTGCTAAAATGTTTTATGCATGTGCAATTCTGTTTAGTGTGGCAAGAAGTCCATATTTCAAAAATGCAATTAAAAAGGTTGTTGATGTTGGAAAGGGGTATGTTGCTCCTAGATCCGAAGCTTCAAGGACAACTCTCTTAGAAAAAACAAAGGCCAGAGTGACAAACAAGTTGGCTGAAATTAAAGATTCTTGGGTCACTACAGGTTGCACGATTTGAGTGATGCTTGGTCTAATTCGTGCCATTGATTATTGATTAATGTTCTTGTTTATTGTCCTCAAGGGGTGTATTTTGTTAAGGCAGTTGATGCAATGAATGAGGTGAAAACATCATAATATATTTTCAGGATTTTGGATAAAGCAATTCAAGAAGTCGCGGAGAAAAATGTGGTCCAAGTTGTTATCAACAATGCCTCATATTGTGTCAGTACAAGGAAGTTAATTATGGAGAAGTATAGAACTATTTATTGGACCCCATGTGTAGTTCATTGCTTGTATTTATTGCTACATGATTTAGAGAAATTTCCATGGTTCAATTAGACACTCCAAAGCACAAAAATTGTTGCAAACTTCATCCTTAATCATCGTCTCATTTTGAGTTTATACAAGAAAAATACATCTAGAGGGTTGTTGAGGCCTTGTGATACAAGGTTTGCCACTTTTTACATCACTCTAAAAAGAGTTGTTAAGGAAAAAACAAGCATAAGAAGTATATTTTTCACTACCGAGTGGGAGACATCTCACCTTTCAAAAGAATCAAAGGGAAAGCATGTTGAACAGACATTTCTAAGTAACAATAGCTTTTGGAGAATTTCTCAAAAAGTTTTGAAAATGTGTGATCCAATTGTTGATGTGCTCTGCATGGTTGATGGTGATAAGCCCTCTATGGGTTTTATTTATGAGGCCATGGATCGTTGCAAAGAAAATATTGCAAGTGCTTTTGATAATGTGGAAGCTGATTATAAAGAGATATGGGAGGTGGTGGATCAGAGATGGAATATTATGCATAGCTCATTACATGCTTCAACATGTTATTTGGACCCTACAATGTTTAGGATACAAAGATATCAAGATGAAGAGGTCATGAGTGGACTTTACAAGGCTATTGATAGGATGCATCAAGATGAGTCTATTGCAACTTTGGTTAGATCCCATATTAGAGCATGCATGTCACAAGAAGGCCTATTTGAAACCATAGTAACAAAGAGAGATAAGGCTTTTGCTGCTCCAATAGCGTGTTGAGAGTTTTATGCATCACGAGCCCCATAATGGAAAATTTTACAATTCGTATCTTGAGCCAGACATCAAGTGCATTAGCTTGTGAAAGGAACTAGAGTGCTTTTATCCATATTCATTCCAATAGAAGAAACAGGTTGCTATCAGGAAAATTAGGAGATCTTGCTTATGTTCACAGTAACTTGCAATTGGCTTTAAGCAATGTGGTTAAAGATGAGAAAAAAAATTCTACCCCATGGTTAGAGTTTGTTCCAGATGCATTAAGAGATCAAGATGATCTTGACAATGATAGCAATGAATCCAATGGTGATCATGATTCTAGTGGTTTCACTCCCACGAGTGCTCTTGATGATTTAGAGCTTTTTGATGTAACAAGTAGGCCACAAGAACAACAAGAATAAAACCTTTTTTTTGGTTCTAGTCCCTAAACTTCTAGTTTTTATTTTTTTGGGGGGGGGCATGTTATTTTGCTAAATAGTGGCTACAACCTAGCATAAAATATTGATGACATTTTAATATTATGTTTTATCACTTTATGAACATGTTTTTCAATCAAGATGTAGACCCTAGTGTTTTTTAAATATATGTTTAATCATTCTTATTGCCGTATTTTTATTTCTATGATTCAATGACAATCATATTCATACTTCATTATTTCTATGATTATGTGACTATGATGTTCATTCTTGATGTATTTAGTGTTCATAGTTTAATGAGAATAATGAATTTTATTGAAAATTTTCATATATTTTTTAATTTCCATATTTTATAGTCATTCAAACTTAATGCTAAGTTTTATGTTCATTTTTATCGTCAAAATTTCAAGTGTCATTTTTTGCCAAATTTCAAGGTCGTCAAATTCGAACACAAGCTCAAACCAGGTGATTTAGGGTGCATTCATAGTCCGCCCCAGGTCCTCTGACAAAATGGGTACAAAGTACACTAACTAAAGTTGAAAGCACAAAAAATACACAGGTAACTGTTTAAATTTTTGAATTCACAGACAAAAAAGTACATACACAGTTAAGCTCATTCGAATTGAAACATAATAACATAAAACGAGCCTAGGCCCATTCAAACTCCATGTACTTAAAAAAAAGTTTCACCTGACACCAATCAAATCTAGCGATTATTATTAATCCCTACTACAAAAAAAGATAATAATTTAATTTAAAATTATAACATAACAAACTCTTATAATAATAATAATAAAATTTAAAATTATGATGTAACCAAACCTAGAAATTAAAGTAATTAATTATAAGATTTCTTTGCTAAAAAATACCTTCCACAATGAACAACTTATAATCTCCATTGATTATTTCTTTCCTTTTTTAAAATAACTTGACTCTTATAATAATAATAATTTAATTTAAAATTATAACATAACAAACTCTTATAATAATAATAATAAAATTTAAAATTATGATGTAACTAAACCTATAAATTAAAGTAATTAATTATAAGATTTATTTGCTAAAAAATACCTTCCACAATGAACAACTTATAATCTCCATTGATTATTTCTTTCCTTTTTTGAAAATAACTTGACTCCTTATCCATTGGGCCGACCCAATGTTAAGCTTATCTATTTGCTCTTTCCTTTTTTGAAAATAACTTAACTCCTTATCCATTGGGCCGACCAAATGTTAAGCTTATCTTGTTAAGCTTATCTATTTGCTCTTTATTATTTTTACTTTTTTTTAGTTTAATTTTGAAAATTAAAATTATTTTTGTAATTTGATTTTGATATCGAGTCTACATATATGTACGCTAATTGCGAGTTGTCATTTTTTTTCCAGAGGAAATCTTCACGGAAAACCCAGCAATACTTCTCCACATTAATGGATGGTAGAGTTCTCCACATTAATGGATGGTAGAGGTGGTAAACCGGCCGCCATCCTCACAGATGGCCTAACCCCGAAGGACTCAAGGCTCGAACCCGTGACCTCTCCCTCTCCCCGTACCGAGAGAGTGTGCGCACGTCTTACCAATTGAGCTAACCCTTGGGGCTTGCGAGTTATCATTTTAAAACATTAATTTTCAACACTGTAATATTTCAAAAGCTAAAAGATATACGAAAGTGTTAATAATAGATTATTCTATTTATTAACTTTAATTTTAAAGGTTGTAATATTTCAAAAGTTAAAAGGTATACTGAAGTAATATTTCATAATAGATATACGAAAGTGTTAATAATAGATTATTCTATTTATTAACTTTAATTTTAAAGGTTGTAATATTTCAAAAGTTAAAAGGTATACTGAAGTAATATTTTATAATAGATTCCCGTAGAGTTCTAATTTCTAAAGTCATCATAATAGGTTATTCTATTGGTCTATCTTTTTAACCTTAATTTTAAACATTATAATATTTCAAGAGCTAAAAGATAGACTCAAGTTATTCCCTAGGGTTCTAATTTCTAGAGTGTTCCATTCCACTCGATGATGTCAATAAATTCTATCTAGATGTACGGCTTGTTTATTTTATATGCATGAAATTCAACGAACTTTGGAGAATTATTATTAAATAACAAAATGTTATGCTTTGTAAACCAATCAAATAAAAATTCACGACACTTTTTAAGGCCGCCCAAAGTACAAAATATTCCAACTGATCTGCAATTCGCAAAAGTACAGGTGCTCGCCGTTCCACGTCACGGGCTATCTTTCCCTCGACGTCATATTGATTTCGCAAGCTGCTCTTCCTCTGCTTACATCTTCAAAATTGTCACCCAACGGTTATTTTCTTTTTACATCTCATATTCAAAAAGTGAATCACGAAATTATTGAGTTAATTAATGCAGATTTTTTTTTTTAAATTTATATTTTTGAAAATGATAAAATTTCATTTTCATCTAAATAAATAAAAATTATAAAATTCCACTTTTATTTATTAAATAAAGTGAAAAAAATTAAATAATTTTAAAATAAAATATCATAAGTAAAATTCCTTTTAACTTTTATTTATTTTCTTAAATTATACTTACTTTAATTTTTGATAAAAACAAACTAGAACCATTACCAACAATTCTTTTATCAAATGTTAAAAAAATAAAAATAAAAATATTATCAAAAATCTTTTTATCAAATGTAAAATTAAATAAAAATAAATGTCAAAATCTAGTATTCTATAATTTAAATTGCAATTTTAACAGTTCATAGCAACACAAATTGCTTACAGACACATTATTCACACAAATTGCTCACAAGTCCCTTACAAACACATTATTAACACAAATTGCTCACAAGTCTCTTACAAACACAATAGTAGATTACATCGGTGAGATGTAGAATAGTAGGTGATGAGTGATGGTTAAGAAGCCCCTAAACGGAAAGGTCCCATGATACAAAAAATCCAACCATGTTAAATGTTGGTGTGGTCCACGCAGGGTGCGATCCCTGGGCTTAGATGCTTCTGGTTCGTAGTTACTTAGCTAATGGAAAACCTGCTAGTCACTGGTTCTTCCACTTGCCAACAAAAAAAAAAATTACAATTTCAACAATTCAAATCGACACAAATTGCTCACAAATCCCTTACCAACACATTAAATTGCAGATTGAAGATGATAAAATTACATATTCACATTAGACACTGGATTCAACAGTAAAAACCTGCCAGAAAAAACCATACAAACTAATTGACAGGCTCATTATTTACAAACACATTATTAGATTACATCCTTGAGATGTAGATGCCCCTAAACGGAAAGGTCGCATGTTCGAAAGCCCGTGGATACCGAAAATTCAACCATGTTAAGGGTTGGTGCAGTCCATGTCAGGTGCTTCCCTAGGCTTAAATACCTCTTAATTATAATCACTTAACCAATGACAAATCTGGTCACCAAATTTTCTTCCACTTACCAACGCATAAACAAAAATTACAATTTCAAAAATTCATATCAACACAAATTACTCACAAATCCTTACCAACACATTAAATTGCAGATTGAAGATAACAATTTACATATTCACATTAAGACCGGCTTAAAGAGTAAAAACCTGCCAGAGAATATCATACAAACTAATTGACAGGCTCCCATTCCCACCGCATACAATCGAAAAAGGAGGCTCCTTGCTTTGGTTGCTTGCTCTTCAAGCTGTACTTTTTACAGCCTTATAAAACAGCCAGCGTCCCTCCTCCTTTGTTATATGAATTACTACAGTCTACACGGTTGCTGCATTAAAATTCCGGTGCCTTGCTTTCCAGGCCGCTTGCTAGAAAGGCAAACTCATGGCAGGGACTGTCACTGGCACTGTCAGACCCCGACCCCAACGAAGGAAGGTGAGGTTTCCGCCAAAGCGCGGGAACATAAAAAGACAGATATTCGCTTCCATGGCCGCATCCGCATCAATACTGGCATCTCCGGAGAACTTTAAAAAGATGGGAAATGCTTTGGCCAAGATTATTTATTCCTCCTGCAATACCTGCTGCACTGAAAAGGTCTATCCCACCCACTCTCAGCTGGATTTTAATACAGCGAAGGTGAGGCTATGAATTTCAACCAACATTTCAAATGTTTGGTAATATACAGATATCAGTTTCTTTGGGAGGGTTTTGTAAATGTACAGAGATCAGTTTATTTGGGCGGGGTATACAGAGATCAGTTTATTTGTTATATTGTCAAAAAAAAANCAGATATCAGTTTCTTTGGGAGGGTTTTGTAAATGTACAGAGATCAGTTTATTTGGGCGGGGTATACAGAGATCAGTTTATTTGTTATATTGTCAAAAAAAAAAAATTCCTTCGTATAGGGCTCTTTAATCTCAAGTGGGCGCAACTGCAAGGCACTTGCAGAGCCTGCTTGTTCTTGAATGGTAGTTGTAAGTACGTCACTGAAGTTCATTAATCTCCTCTGCTGCCAGGACTCGCCGGTTTATTTTACGGCGTTTGCTTGGATCTCTGTAATCATTCTGATGTAGTGTGTTGTATTTATCTCCTCTGCTGCCAGGACTCGCCGGTTTATTTTACGGCGTTTGCTTGGTTCTCTGTAATCATTTTGATGTAGTGTGTTGTATTTATCTCCTCTGCTGCCAGGACTCGCCGGTTTATTTTACGGCGTTTGCTTGGATCTCTGTAATCATTCTGATGTAGTGTGTTGTATTTAGGTGATGTTTCTCCTCCAAGAATTCGTTGGAGGGGACAAAGAGTACCATGAATTTTAGCTGTGGTACTTTCACGCTTGATTTATATTTAAAATAATAAAAAGAAAAAAAATGGGTTACCATTGGTAATCCAAAATTGTGTATCTGGAAATTGGTTATTTTTATATAAATCATGATAGTTTTTTAAGTTTACATGTTTTATTTTTAAGAGGATTACCAGTTAATGCATACAAAGACATCCTTCTCAATCTGGTGCAAAATCCCATATCGTTTGACATACCAAAAACCCCTTGGATTCATCGTCATTTCAAGTTCTAAGAATCCCCAAGAATGATGTTCGTGTATTAAAGTTCTGATCCCCAAAGAAACAATATCCATCTTCATATCAGATTTTCTGAGTATGAATTCCATTTATAATAGCATAATTGTATAGGATAATTGTAGGCACGAGAGTATGTTTTCTTGGAAAATTTGCTGTCACATTCATCTGTGCCATTAAAAGCTGCTACAACCAGCAATATCTGAGCAAACGACTCTGTTTAAACTTGAAATACAAACAAAAACTCTGCATGAACAGTAAAAACGTCACAGCAAAATAAATTAATCCACCGTATAATTTAAGCACAGGATTAAAAATCGAAAAAACCTTTGGGTGGTTAAAATTAAAAACTCCAGGACTATACTAATGGGAGAAGAATGATTCTCAAAGAAATATAATCTTTTTGCACCATAATGTTAGGGGCAAGGGTTTACAATTTATATCCTATGTTCAGAGCTGTCTTGCTGTGGCTGCTGCATCTTTCCAGCTTCTGCCTTTACTTCCTCTTGTTTTCCCCTCCAATGCTGGCAGAGAAATTCTGTTTAACACTGCTTTACAGTTATTTTCACATGGTCATCTGACCTGTGGTTTATGGATCTCTGTTCCGGACTCTACAGTTCCCTGATGCAAATGCTTTGATACCAGATTATGTGTTTTAACCTCTGACCTGTGGGTTATGGATCTCTGATCCGGACTTTGCAATTCCAGGACGCAATCTGTTTTTACCTCTAACCTTATGGTCATGGATCTCTGTTCCAGGATGCAATACCAAACTTATATGTTTTAACCTCTGACCTGTGGATCATGGATCTCTGTTCGGGGCTTTGCACTTCCAGAATGCAAATGCTTTGATACCACAATTATCTGTTTAAACCTCTGACCTGTGTGTCATGGATGTCTGTTCCAGACTTTGCACTTCCGTGATGCAAATGCTTTGATACCAAAATTATCTGTTTTAAGTTTTTAACCTCTTACCTGTGTGGGCCATGGATCTCTGTTCTGGGTTTTGCACTTTCCAGAACGCAAATGCTTTGAAACCAAAATTATCTGTTTTAACCTCTAACCTGTGTTCCTTCTACTATGAGATCAGAGGATGATGCCACTGCCTCTATAAAGACTCAGGGAGCTCCCTCTTTGTTCTTACAATATCACGATCAGAGATGCCTAACCCTCTTCACTAGGAGATACTCAGCCACAGATCCCAGTTCTTGCACACCCTGCCCTGCCATGAGACTACCAACTTACCTAGAGTATCACCTCAAGACTTTTATGTTGCCCTGCCAGATTGGGCCAACAAAAGAGAGGGATATCTTCAGAGTATTCGAAATCAAAGAGTGGTAAGAGCCCATGTCCCCCTCAACCTTCCCCTGTGGAGGTCAACTGATATCCTCGACACTCCTTCGGAAGTGCTGGACCAGACACTCTAACTGCACATCATAGTGACAGACATAAATGGATCCAAAGTAAAGTGCCTCCCATCCATCGGAGCACCTTCAAGCTTCCGTAGTGTAGCTAGAGCTTTATCTGGAACTTCTTTGCTTGACCTTAAATAATAGGAGCGCAGGGCTCGCCCCCTCTGCTCTCATTCATCAAGAACAGGAGACTTAGACATCATCCTATTTTCTCTCTCCTTGATCAGCGCCCAAATGTCTAAATTCTCACTCTGTTTGCCTCCGGACATGGAGCAAAGGGGGCTGGGCTGTATCCCAGTCTTGATGACATAATCGAGGTTGAAGCCCCCATTCTGTGTACATGCTATTTTACTGAGCTCGAGCAACTCCAGTGATGTAGAGCACTGAAGGAACCGTCTTTAAATCAAATTTAAATTTCAATCTATCTTTCACAATCTTATTGGATAGAAGGGACTATTCTCTTAATTGACATGTATTTTCTGTGCATTTTCCATAATATTTGACAGAGGGCCTTGGACGCGCTAAGCTGCACCAAGGTTTGTAAGTGAGTCCTCATCATTACAGTCAAGCCCACCTCAAACATGTATTTCTCCCTCCTCTGTGCAGGCTATGTATCTACATCTATGACACATTTATATAACCTTTGTGTTTGGTTTTAGGTTTTTTTTTTTTCAGGAAGAAAAAACCTGTCCTTGTTATTCTTATTAAGAATCAAAGGGCATCAATCCTGCCATCCCAGAAGTGGGTTACAATTCAGAAAAATACAGCTCATAAGTCAATAAATCTCCTCGAGACGCTGCCAGGAGGAAAGGCTATACAGAAGAGTGTAGGATTCCATCAGAATTACTGTTTCATCAAGAAAGGGGTCAGTCGCATTAGCCTCATCTGCCGAGAACCAAAGGGATCTGATCAGCAATCTAAAAGAGGCCGCTCAGTGAACAGCAAGACTACAAATCAATTAGAGGAGTAAGCTCCCCTATACATGCTCAAAAGAGTTGAAAGGAATCATGAGAGACCAATTGGTCCATAAATTCTGAGAAACAGCCAGTAGCAGGAGAAAAAGAGAGAGCAAATTTAGAGAGACGGTCAGCAATCCGATTGTGCTCTCAGTAGATGTGAATGAACAACAGATCCGAAAAGCTAGATATTAGCTTTTTTGTCTCCCTGCACCAATGAAAGAGATTTGGAGGGGAGAGAGCAGTCGATCCCTTTGCCCAATTAATGATGACTTGTTAATCACCGAATATGTGGGATAAGGGGATCCCCATCATTTGGGAAGAAAGTAGAAGTGCCCAAAAGCTAAATAATTCTGCTTTAGTATTGGTGCCATATCCAACCCCCAGCGCGAACTCGAAATGATGAGACTCATTCAAATATAAGGTATCCCACACCTGCTGCCTTGCTATTAGAGGCCCCATCGAAAAATCCACAAGGGAAGTACATATAGGGAGGATTCCCTATCTTCCTGAATTTTTTAGCTTTGACAGGCTGAGAAGAATAAGTCTGAACAGAGTATGTAATTTGCTGGACGATGCTGTAAACATTCCTCTTCTTTCCTTCAAAAATGGCTAAATTCCGAGCTTTCCAAATAATCCACATCATATGAAATGGAATATGACTAAGAGACGGATTCCTTGGAAATTTGCCAATTCCTTACAAATGAGGAGAGAGAATCTAGGAGAGGATTACAAGGAAGCTGGAACTGATCGCAGATGTGGTCAAGAACAGTTTTCCAAACAATGCATTTTGAGAATAAATGTGAAACGGTCTCTTCATCTGAATAGCACAGTGCACAAATGCCAGGACCAGACCGTCCCCTTTTCTGGAGGTTATCCCAAGTGAGAATTTTGTTCCTGATAACCAACCATATGAAGCAGCCAATTTTACGTGGGAGAGCACTGTTCCATAATAAAGAGTCGAAACGAGTGCCAACCGAAGGAGAGAAAGAATTAACAATACGAGTCATATGCATATTTTGCAGAAATAGTTCTTTCTTTTTTGTTGAAATCCCATACAAGGGAGTCGGCTAGCGAAGAGAGATGAATGCCTCCACTTACCAGACCCTCGGTATAAGCATTCCAGGCTTCTTTCAACAATCCTTCTAAGCCCAACTCATCGGCCATATACTAATAGTGTTGTGCATCAGGTAATATGTTATGAGCCTGTGAGAGAGTACTGATATCCAGGTCCTCCAGGTACGTTCTCAGCTCTTCAGGGAGGATATAAGAGGTATGAGCACCAATGATCGGGTCCACTCCAATCAAAATGTCTTTACCGTCCCCCGCCTGCCATGCCAGGTGACTACCTAGCCAAGGAAGGGTCTGTAAAAAACCTCTCCATATGATGGATACCCTGCATGTGCTGAACCTCTTGTTCCTGAGCCAATCAATCATCGAGAGGTTTTTCAAGTATTTAGAGATAAGAACACGATGCCATAAGCCATCTTTTAACAGAGCCATCCAGAGATTTTTAAGGCGCAGGGATATGCTGAACCAATGAAGATTTTTTATTCCCCATCCTTCATATTCCTTAGGCCATGAGAGTTCTTGCCAACTGACCAGATGATATCTTCGATAATTTTCAGAGGAACCCCATAGAAAGGCAAACATAATGCTCCTGAGCTGTGCAGAATAGAGACTGGGATATGAGCTAATCCCATCCAATAAACCGGTATGCTGGAGAGTACTGATTGAACAAGGATCAACATGCCCCCGAGGGACAGAAGCTTGTGAGTCCAATTATAGATTCTCTTTTCAAATTTCTGAACTATCCAAATCCAATCGCATACCCTGTAACCAAGAGGCTTATGGTAGAATCCAAGGTATTTAAACCCAGTGAGAATCGGCTCCATTCGATAAGGTAGAACCCTAGCAATATCTAAGAGATTGACAGTATCAATATTATTATATAGGAAGCAAGATTTATCAATATTGATACTCATTCCTGATGCCTTACAAAAAATCTCCAAGATAACATCAAAAGCAGCCCATTCCAGAAGTGTACCAGTACCCATAAGGATCACATCATCCACAAAAAGGAGGTGGGTAAGGGCAAAAGAGGATGATATCTGAATGCCACGGATAAGACCATTGTTCCTGACATCTGTGATAAGGAGGCTAAGGCCTTCAATGACAAGGATAAAGAGAAGAGGGGACAAAGGACAACCTTGTCGAATGCCACGAAATGCAGTGAAAAATTTCGAGGGGGTCCCATTTATCAGGACCGCAAAATTTGCAGAGGTAAGACAACCCATAATCCAATTGACAGTTAGAAGTGGAACCCCGATTTGGATCAAGATGAGCCGCATAAAGGTCCAATTCACACGATCAAAAGCCTTGATAAGATCCAATTTGAGAATGAAGGCACATATATTTTTTGTTTTAACAGAGTGAAGTATCTCTTGGACAATTCCAATAGGCTCAGTGATCTGTCGGTTTTTAAGGAAGCCAAATTTAGTTAGACATAGTGATTAAGCATTTCTCCCTCCTGTGTGCAAGTTATGTATCACTACACCTATGACACATTTATATAACGTTTGTTGTCTAGGCTGAACTTTTTCTTTTCTTTTGTTTATCTTAATTTAAATATTAACTCGGAGTTGCTTTTGAACTCCCACATTGTATAGAAACTGTGTACACTGGATGTATCTTTTTGTCTTACTGTCTTACTTTTGAGATCATTTTATCTGTTGCTGTAAATGATTCGATACCAAAATTATCTGTTTTGACCTCTGACGTATGGATCATCGATCTCTATTCTGGGGCTTGGAAGTTGGATCTCTGTTCTGGGATTTGCACTTCCAGGATACAAATGCTTTAATCCCATAATTATCTGTTAGTAATGTCTGAACTGTGGGTCATGGATCTCTGTTCTGGCCTTTGCACTTCCAGGATGAAAATGCTTTGATAGGAGTAAACTAAACTCTAGACCATTTGTACATAAAATTTGACGAGTTTTCTGGTCAAAATCTGGTGGAAATTGTTTAAATGGTAGTTTTCAGTAAATGCTTTGATAGGAGTAAACTAAACTCTAGACCATTTGTACATAAAATTTGACAAGTTTTCTGGTCAAAATCTGGTGGAAATTGTTTAAAAGGTAGTTTTCAGTGATTGGAATTGGAGAGATAGAGCCTTTGTCTGATAAGGCCGAAGAGGGTAGTGCTCACACTCCCAATGGGATAAGACAGAGCTTACAGCCCAAATAGGAGGGTCTTGCCACGTAAAACACCGTGAAAGATTTCAGATTAAAAAAATTGATGATGGTGAATAAACCCAAATCTGCAGAGTGTTTCTTAGAAAACCCGAGAATCCTTATTAGTCCCTGCCCACGGCAAGCAGGGACTCTATGAAATGGCTTGCCGTCGTTTTCTATTAGATTGCACAAAATACTAAGTATACATTACCTTTTATCCAAAGTTTTTGTTATTCGTTTGCACAAAAACCAAGCTTACATTAATTTTTAACCAAAGTTTCTGCAAGTTTATATACCACATCTTTGTTTTGTCCAATCAAAGAATTCTTACTCTTATTTGGCCTCATCCCGAGGCTAGGCACAATTGATTTTAACATTTCTTATGTTTCAAGTTAGGAGGATCATATCTATTTATGATATGTATAAAACAAGTGGATTAATGCTAACTTCACGTTAACATTACTTCATAAAATTAAATGTTAAACTTGGACACAAATTATTGTTGATCACTGGCAACTCATACGAACTGCCTCACCGCCCTTCTTATAAGGGCGAAAAAACAAAATTATCCAAATGTCAAGACCAAGACCAGGCTCAATTCGCATGCTTGAGTTGTCGAGACCAAGACCAGGCTCAATTTGCATGCTTGAGTTGTGGATAAAATGTGCAGCCAGATAAAATGTGCAACCAAAGACATTGCTGCTAAGCGCACTGGTTCAAGTGCAATTTCTTCATTCAAGTGCAATTTCTTCATGTCCAGTACATGGCACTTGAATAGCTAAGTGATAAGAATACCATACCTACAATTTTTCAAAGTGTAAGCTATACCTGGAATGAAGAAACAGGACAGAAGGCCATACCTGGTCACCATATATTTCTCTCTAAAACTGAGTAAGCACCGAATCAGTTCAAATTGCTGGTCCTGCCTACGCCCCTGCTACTGATGGCTCTCAAAATGGATGATATGGTTGTGCCTTAGCTTCGCTATTGATGAATCAACAGGTGCATAAAAGACTAAATATAATAATTTTTTGACTTCAACTGCCTTTATATCAGCATCAAATATCTTATATTAAATTATACTTCACCGGTAAGCTAGTTTTTTTCTAAGTTTTTTTCTATGATTTTTCCAGCTAAAATCCTATTGCTGAAATTGTTTGTTGAATCCTTACTGTTGAAATTACAGATAGATTGTTGAAATTGCAAAATCATACCGCTGAAATTGTTGAATCCTACTACAGAAATTGTTGAAAAATTTGTTGAATTACCTGTATATCATAAATTTATTTATCTAATAGAAAGGGTAACAATGTCACTACACCAGAGATGTCAAAGAAGTAAAGCTTTACATTCTCATGAAGTGTATTCTTTTTTTCGTCATAGTCATTTAAATGATCCTAAGGAATCATCCAAGATAGCATAACTGCTTCCGACAAGGTTCAATAACATATCAAACACATTTGAATGATTTCACAACAAAAAATGAAATATTCGTCTTTCGTTCTCTCCAGTTTTCTACTATTAATGAATTTTAGGAAGAAAGTATAAGAAATAGAACAAATACAGGACTAACGGAATCAATTCAAGGATAAAGTATACGAACTGAAGGAAACATAGGGTTGAAGAGTGGAAAAGCAAAAGAGAGAACCATAATAGATTGGTTATGTCACAAAACAATCAGATATATTGAAACTCCGAATGCACCAAACAATGAACACTAGCAACGACCAACAAACATGCCTTCCACAAAACTGCCAGGCTACTAAGATCAGAGAAAACGAATACTTCAACACAGAGGGCGTATAGACCATATGGATAACAAATTAGAGAGAATGATGCATGACCCTTCTATGAATAGGAATCATGGCACCAAGACACGCATTAATTCTTAAGCAATGTTTGAAATGCAACAAAGCATGCAGGAATTTTCAAGTTTTTTTCTCTCATATCGAAGATGTCAGGATGAGTGTTTCTTAGATGCATTGATAGACATGAATTTTAGGAGCAGTAGCACATGCATGTACTCCACCCATAATGCACAAGAGGGCTAGGTTATTGGAAGAACTGTCTCTCCCCACAAATCCAACCAGAGTATACACACAAGCCACCGACATTGTAACCATAGTATACACATAGGCCATTGACATTGTAAGAGAGGGAAGAGCGTTGAGAACGACTCTAGGTGCCCAAAGATATTTTAGCAAACATTTAATGTTGTGTTTCCAAAAATAATTAGTTGAAAACATTTAAATCTTAGAACAATTAGTTCACTCAGTTTTCTAATATTCACTGTTTGGTTTTTGAAGAAGATGGCATTACTATTTTGTTGTAAGAGCTTTTGCCAATACATTTTAAACCTGTACATCTATACAAATCTCTTTACAATAATACCCAACTAACATTAAATCTTGGGACTATTAGGCCTAGGAAGTCTCTAGATGTATAGAAAATGAAAATAGAAAAGATCCATAGTACATTTACAAGTTGTTATATAACAGTATAAGTCGCAGAGACCTGCAAACATTAAATGCAAATTCTTACAAAATGGAAACTGCTGAAACATCAGTTCAACTTGAAGGGCTTAACGATCCCTGGCCCTGGAGGCGCATTCGCTGGCCCTAGAGGCGCATTTCCCGCTGGAATTTAACAATAAACTCCTGGAATTTTATGTTGAGTTCGCTTGTCCTACCTCAATCATCTCACATTCCAATTCATGCTAAATTTTGAGGTTTTTCTAATATTGTTGTTGAATCAATACAGGTGCCCAAAGATAGTTGAGGCTCTATATTTCATACATAATAGTAACGAAGGGTGTTCATGTACTTTCGGAATTAACTTGCATGGATCACAGGTGGCTCAAATTTTTAAGTGCCAAGTGACCTTCATCGAGAGCACACATGCATTAGCTTGTTGATAAATATTTTTTAATGTTATTAATAAAATAAATATTATTTCATAAAGCGAAGTTATAGAAGATTATAACGAAAACCAAAATCTTGTATGGCACACTGTCAGGAACAATGATTCTTGCCCTTTTACTCCATTTAACTTTCATCCAAACCCATATATCAATCTTTTCAAATCCCAAGCAATTTGGTGTTCAATAAATGAAGCCATTAAAAAAATTTGTAATCTTCCACAAAGGTAAATGGGTTAATAAGAGCATCTATTTTTCCAAATTGTGTTATTTCTTTGGATTTATCAATACATTAATGAATATCAATCAGTGTTGCTACAAATGAGGTATTTAAGGTTCCCTAACATTCGGTGGATTCTCAGATAAATGCTACTATAGATAATAATCTGACAGCAAATGCCGACAGTTTATGTGAACTTCCGACACTTGAGTTATTTCCATTGCATCCCACTGGTATGGCTCGTGCGAATCCACAATCAGTACCGGAGGCCAGAAATGATTCCAGATCTGATGAATATGTTGATGAACAAAACGATGCAAGGTTGGGTGGGGGTCATTTTCAGAATTTTTTTCATTTCATTGCTCGCCATCCTGGCCGCAACTAATGCAAACTACCTATTAGTCTGTACTTAGCATGTACTTAGCAATCTTCTACAGAATAAACATTGTATGCGTCAGTGTTGGGAACGGGAAAAACAGTGAAGAAAATCCCGTTTTTAGTGTAATGAATCTCCATGACAATGGTTGTCGCTTCATTATGTCTGTGCATGAAAACAGCTGCATAATTTGGATTTTTCTCTTTTTGAAATTAGTGGAATGTTAATATGTATGAATAGGAATGGTTTTTCTTCTTGAAATTTGCCCTGAGTTTATCTCTGAAATTTGTTGATATTTCAGCTTATCTCGGGAAATCCACCGCCAACTTTTATTGGCCATATATCAAAAAGTCGTGTAAAATGGAGTTGATTTTGTGTCATAATGGTCGTGTAAAATGGACTTGATTTTGCATCAATTCATGAAATTATGTAAATCAAATTTATTGAGTTGCAAGTCTGAATGTGTAATACAATATGAAAGCAACTTTCAAAGACTATTCCGTGTCATAGTAAACATTTTGAGTTGATTTTGCATCAATTTTGCAAAATATGTAAACCAAGTTTATGGACTTGCAGGTGTCAATGTGCAAAACAGTCTCAAAGTAATTTTGAAGACTATTCTCTCCGTCATTGTAAATATTTCGATGTAATGTTAATTATATTTAACCTACTTTGGGGTCTTCTTCCAGAATACGAACATGCATTTTAAAAGGTACATAATATTTAATATAGCATTTAGTAATTTTAAATTCAAAATATCAATATTTTATAAGATTGAGAGATATAACTAGTATAATAAGGCTGCATTATTTAAGGCAAGGAAATGGATAATAATGCTATCATTTATCTATATTAATCACATTAATAAATGTGGTTGGGCTTATAGCTTGAGCGTAGTGAAGGGAAGTTTATACCTTTCAAACATTAGCAAGATATAAAAAGCGGCTTTAACCATTACTTATTAGCTAGAATCAAGGGCAAGAGAAACAACACGATCAAGATCACTTTCAAGCGGCACCCTGTCCTGTGGAAAGAAGGGAAACAACAAGGTTAAGATCCTGGCTTGAAAACACGGTTACTTATTTGCCAGCACCGCATATGACAATTACCCGATAGAGTTATTTAGTTACACCTTATAGGCACAACAGACAACAATTCATAGCTATAAGATTTAATACGCGCAGACGATTCATCTTTAGTAAAATAATAAGTATGAACACGCACCTCACCTGCAGCAGACAGTAGAATCAATTGATTGATAGTACTCATCCATGGTTCTTTTAATATTAATGTTTTAAGCTCACCTTTCTTACACTTTGACACCTTGGCAGGGACTTGCTGCTTCGCAACCTCCCTTGTTATAAACAATCATTACTATGCAATTATGAACCTCGATGTGATAGCTTACTGGTATTAATAATTCCAATACATTTATTGTTCCTTTAATATTGATTCAAATAAATAATTAATCATGGTTATTCTGCTTTCAGGAGAAAAATAGTTGTTTCTTGCTATTCATTAATTATGGCTATTCAATTAATGAACCTTCTTCAAATAAAATTGAAAATTTTGATATTTATATAAGTGCTATAGGAGCAGTATATCCGATGACTAAAATGTTCTCGAACGCCTCTGATCAGCAGGAATCCGACAACACAATAATGGCTGAAAATTCATTTTTAGTTTCGTTTTGGTTGTTGTTTATCCTACTCGAGTGTCATGTATCGAGTAAGTTATCTACTCGATGATTTGCACCGGGGCCTATCGGATGCCGTTGAGTGATAGCTTACTCCGTTATCGCCACCCACAGGTACCAGATTCCGTTTTTTTTTCGCTTTCGCCCAGCTAGTGACCACGTCCGCCTTTGCTTGTACAACCCTGCAGAATCCTTATCCTTACACGATAAAGATCATTCGCTAGCAAAATCAGGATCTACCTTCCTTCTGCATTTGTTTTAATTGATTGCCTCGCTTGCGCCCTCCCTTGCTACGGGCTCCATCTCCTAGTCCCTACGCTCAATCGACTCTATCATCTATGTCAAGAGTCCAATCCCTATCAAGAGTCTACAACAGACATTAGAACACCAAAAGATGGACAACAAGCACTGAGCGACTTGCTAGAGAAAGCAACATCTTTTATTTACATTGATAACGTGTTGGGCAAAATTGAGCTTCGACCACTTTTGCAGAAGGATATGAAGAAAGTAAAGAAGGTGAAGCTACTACTTATAGCGTGTGACATTGATGTGCGTAGAGGGTGCTTAGTCACTATTTAAATCTATCGTATGAGAAGCATTTCATTTGGCGAAGCAATGAATTTATTGGAAAAGGAAATGTGTATTGACATGGCCAGGGAATTAAATTCTAACCAACTCTATTGTTTAGTGATTTGGAGAGGACATTAAACTCGGAAAAAATTTCAAATCCAGATCCAGAAGAAGAGGATGAAGACGACAACATTTTACAAATAAGTGCTAAGATGGTGGGAGACGCGAAGAATGGCAAATATCTTTCTCACGAAATTAATGGCGAAACATGAATTTGAGAAGTTTGTGGTGGGTAAATGTGGAAAATACATTAGGTTGAAGCAACTTGAAACAATTCAAGACAGCAATACAGAAATACTAGCATACCCTCGAAGCAGGGGAAATGAAACACCGAAGATAAATTTAATATGTTGTAAGATGAAAGAAAGTTGTGCGTATGTAGATAATAAATTTTATGTGTTGAAAGTAAGTCTTACGAATCTATGGTAGGCATTGTAGTCAATAAAATAAATTGTGTTTCAATACTAATAAGCTATAAATAGAAACCCATGTAATCTATGGCAAGTAAAGTGAAATGTACATTAATTTGTCACATAAGAAAGTATACATATGTGAGTAAAACAATAAAGGGCTAGGTAGTGATGAAGTATGACTCTAGTTATATTTGCAATCAACATTGGTATTTTCATTTGATGGAGAGGGGGTGCAATGGTTGAGGGTTGCAATTTTAAGTGTGAAATGGACAAAGAATGGAAGCATGCCTCTTCCTTCTTTTAAAGTGAGACATATGAAGTGTCTTCCATCTTTGCATGGTGTTTGAAGGAGAACGATGATGCAATTCACATTCCTTTTAATGTTGTAGATGGTCAAGACTTGACGTTCATTGTTTTCAATGTCAATGGTTGACCTTGTTAATGTCAGTCCTTGGGATTTATGGATAGTCAATGCCCAAGCCATACTGAGGGGGATTTGTTTCTTGTTACTTCGATTTATGGGTGGAATTTGTATGTGATTTGGTTGAGATTGGTCCCATGGAAGCCCAATGTAATTAACAAATTCCATGACAACATAGGTTGGTAACTTAGGAGGGCTAGATCCAAGTGTTTATACAATTTGCATGACCACTTCGAGTGAACCATTTAGTAATCATGATTGGACCGATAAATTGCATGATAGCATTACTCGCTACCCTACACATAACAATATTTGTTTTTGTAGTTGATGAGCATCATACTGCTTTGCATCTTAACCATTGTTGAAATATGTAACAAATCATGCAATATGCATAGTTAATGCTTGGAACATGTATTTGTTAGGATTGTTTGCAAGATTGTTTGTTGCAAAGAGATGGTATGATGTGTCAAATCTTGAGCACTCCTCTGTTGAAAATGATCTATTATTCCTAAATGAGAGGAGGCTCCAACGTTCCAAGGTTGGTGTAGCATTGTGGATGTTTTTCAAAAGTTGTAGGAAACAAAGTTGGGTGACATTAGTGTCCCTTTGACAGAAGACTGTTTCCAAAATATAAACCCTTTATGACTTTGATTGAAAAAAAAAACAAGAAATCATGGTTTCAAATCCAATTCCATAACCAAATGCACTTCTCATTGCATAACCATAGGATGCAAGATTCCATGACTTTTAGTTTATATAATCTTGATATAGTGTAGTTTTTATTAATAAAAAGGAAATTTTCTATCTAGTATATAATATAATCTCAAATTGTGGGTGGTTGGATGATAATATTGACACCACCTTTTCTTGCATTTTTTTTATGTTGCAATTTGTTCCTTGTTTACTACCAATTTTTCAAAAGGATCTTCATTGATGACATCCTTAAAAGTATGCATTGGTTTTTTTCCTTGTTTGCTATCAATGTTTTTTGTGCTTGAAAATTAGCGTTTGGACTTTACACTAAGTTTCCGCTAGTCTAGAATTGTATGTATGTTATGATTATGTTTTATGTTATATTGTAAAATGAATAACCATGGATGCAAAATTCAATGTTAAGAACTTCACCAAGCCACCATGGACTAATTTAATTGAGTGTATATATTAAGTATGTAATGTCCTCTTCCGATTAGGCCTTAAGGCCCAAAACCGCTAACCTATGTGATTCCTGTGGGTTCGAGTGGTTACTGACAGCTAGGGAATCAGCTGAGGACTGATGCCATCCATAGAAGATCTAGGGAATCATCATTGGTCAAGAAGGGCCACCGGGGCCAAAGGCCACCTCCGTGCATGCCATCCAAGCATTATTTTATGATGCATGCACTCTTTAAGTCTCCATCCGCATGCATGCAAGTCAACTGCAAATTAGAAGATAAAGTGACCTAATTAGGTCAAAGATTACGGTTTTCACAGTTGAAAGTTATAAAAGACGGATAAAGCAAAAGGAGACTTCACTTTTGATTATGATTATTTTGGGAGCTCTTGGATAGCAGCATAGTGTGCCGCATAGCAGTTGGGGTTGGAGACGGAGTCTTCAGCTAACGGGATTTCGGCAATGAAACACCTGTCCTAGTCTCATTCCGGGTAAGCCATACAGGTTCACCATTTGTTCTTACATTCATTCATAAGTTATCCAGTATATGGTATAGATCGTTGCAGGGACATGTGTGCAGCCGTAAGGGGGGGTTTTCAGCCAGAAATCCCTAATCAGTTGCAGGCCCTTCAGATCTCAGCTTTACTCCGAAACTCAGTCACCATTCTCATCATCAGCATCATACTCCGGTACCCGGTGATTATTAGATCCGTCCGTGCTCATCCGGAGCAGTTATCAGTGATTTCGGGATCCAGGGGGCGTGAGCAGCTGTCTCTTTGGAGCAAGTCGCTATCTTGCTTAGAGATCTCAGAAATCCCGCATGTACCAGGCATTCTCTTCGGCACGGGAAGGCTATCAGTCCTGCAAATCGACAGCATCATCGGACACCTCCTTCACTGAAAGCGTCACCCTTTTCTGACTGGGGTTCTTGCTGCTAGGGGTTCACCGAAAGCAGAAGAGATCTGCCCATCTCCGATCCAGTTCTCGGTGCTTGCATAATATCTCAGGAGCAGTCTAGCCGGCTTATTAGTGGTAAGTGTTCATTCTGTCCCACAAACCCTAACCCTAATTTTTGCTATAAAATAGGGATTTTTGCATGGCAGTTTTCATGCCCAGTTGTATGAGCGTATTTGCTTAGAAATAGAAAATATCGGGATTTGGGATATTACAAAGTAGTAGGCATACATTTAAAGCTAGAGTGATCTTTCTTCATTGAAGTAACATCATATATAAATCCATGATACAATTTTTTGGTTGCAAGTTAACTCTTGTCCAAGAGGTAAATGATCTGATTCTACCACAAATGAGAGTTTAGAAATATAATTACCTAACTATGTATAAAATGAATTTTTTATTAATCCACCATGGAACCTTAACAAATGCTTTAAACACACAATCGATTTGCAATCAAATTTCTTTTGGAATATCTCACCATTTATTGCACTTAAAGGCATCAACAAACTTGTAAATATGTTGAAGGGTTTTCCCCATTAAATTCACAAAAAAAAGGTCGAATAAAGAGTCTATCGAGTTCAATAAGTACTCTTCGGGCTCCAAATGTTTCATTACCTAGCTTCAAATCTTCCCATTTCCTACAAGAATCCATATCAAATTATCAAATTCTAGTTCTAAACCTTTCCTTAATCTATCTCCTCTTCTAGAAACAACTTAGCTATGGGAACTATTGGATTTCAATGGTACTCCAAAACATAATATTGATTTTTCACATAACAATATAAATGTTTTAATATATATAGAGGAGTAAACTCAAAAGCTTTTAGTATCACCCTGATTCCAATAGATGTATGCCCATTGAAAGTCACCTCTAGTAAAGGTGTTTAAAGGCTTTGTTTGTAAAGTCAATTTCCTTAGGGAAAATCATCTATGTCAATGCATGTGAAACAAAGACATCATGAGATAGATTATTCACCATGTTATATCATAGATTGGTAAACATAGACATGACGTACACGATTTACTATGTAAATTGCATTGCATGCCCCATTGGGAGGGACACGAGTGATCTCACACCTTCATGTGCACCACATATTGCCCACCACGTGGAATGTAGGGTTTGCCACGTTTAAACTAGAGGAAACAAGAGCTAGCATGATTCTCGTCGAAAAACTATTTCTGGCCAACTATCTTTGTAAACCATTTTCAAATATTGGAATGTTAAAGAACAAATAAATATGTCATGCTAATAACTCATTTTCCAGGGTGGTCTTCCACATATCGACAACTTATATGGAATAGAAAACTATTTCAACTATCTTTGTAAACCATTTTCAAATATTGGAATGTTAAAGAACAAATAAATATGTCATGCTAATAACTCATTTTCCAGGGTGGTCTTCCACATGTCGGCAACTTATATTAGTAATATATTAGTAATATATTTTTGTTCATATATACCTATTTCAGTTTGAACCTAGAATCTGAACTTTCTTTCAACCCTTGAACCACATAATAAAAAAAATGGTAAAGCTTATAGTGTCCCATGCTCATTCTAAGGTTCCATAAGCTCCTTATGGGTGGCTCCACTAAAGACGTTTAACTTTAATACAAGATACAAATACAGACCCAAATTACTAATATGGATAGCATTGTAGACAAGGATGTTGGTGGACATGATCTACATACATAGAGGAGAAAGACAATCTTGGCCATTATAGACAAGGAAGCTCGCTAAACTCGGGAATTGTTTCCTAAGTTAGCAATGGTCTATACATACAACACGGATAGGCGTTCCGGGAGGTGTGTTGATAAGTCCAAATACAATGGCCGGTTTCTCACTGCGGTGACAAAGAATGTGTTCCTTCTGCTCATCCTCCACATCATGGAGCACTAGATTTCTTTCAGGCACATATCCATCCTGCTTCATCTGCCCGGATAATTTCTCCAACATTGCATAGATTGCTGGCATTTGTGGATGAGATTTGTCTCCTACAAAGAAATCATATACCTTCTTATGGACCTCAATCTAGCTGAGACCTGGCACCTTTTCTACCCTCCTATCTTTCATCATCTTTCTCACCATTTCTACATCATCCCACCTACCAGCTGCTGCAAATATGTTCGATAGTAGCACATAATGCGCAACATTCTTAGGATCCAAGTCAAATAGGTATCTAGATGCATGTACTCCCAGCTCTATATTATTATGAATCTTACAAGCACTGAGTAAAGATCTCCACACAGCAGCACCAGGTTTTATTGGAATTTTGTTGATTAAATCTTGTGCCTCATTTAGGCGTCTTGCTCGGCCAAGAAGGTCAACAAGGCAGCAGTAGTGCTCTTCTGCAGGTATCAAGTTCCAATCTTGACTCATGCAATCAAAGTATTGACAACCATCGTCCACCAACCTGCATGGCAACAAGCTGACAAAATACCAACAAAGGTGACATGATTTGGCTTTGTGCCAAAGTACTTCATTCATGCAAAGAGATGAAGTACCTCCTTACAAAACCCGTGCATGGCACATCCAATAATCATCTCATTCCATGAAACCACATCTCTTATAGGCATGTTTTCAAATACCTTTCTATGCAGCCACATTTGGCATACATGTCAACAAGAGCATTCCTGACAAAAACATTATCCTGGAATCCACTTCTAATGATGTCTTCATGCATCTCTCTGCCTTTATGCAGTGCTCCCAATCCAGCACATGCCAGGAGAATGCTTGCAAAGGTATCGGAGTTCGATTGCATACCTCTTACTCGCATTTGATGCCAAATCCTCAAATCCTCATGAAAATACCCATTCTGCACACATCCTGCAATCATGGCAGTCCATGACACCACATTCCTTTCCGGTATTTTATCAAACAGCTTCATAGCCATATCTAAATGCCCATTCTGTGCATACCCTGGAATCAACGTAGTCCACGAGACCACATCTCGTTCAGGCATTTTGTCAAACACTTTCAATGCTTCATCTATACTCCTGCATTTCACATACATGTCTATCACCACGAACTCAAAACCCCTTTAACTATGTCTTCATGAACCTCCTTACCAAACCCCAGAGATTCCAAATCAGCACACGCAGGAAGGATAACCACATAGGTGACCGCATTTGGCTCCACACCCGCTGATTGCATATGCCGGAAAACCCTTCAGCGCCTCATTGCCATACCCATTCTGTGCATATCCTGCAATGATTGCACTCCATGAAGCTACATCTACTTCAGTCATTTTCTCAAAAACTCTATGCGCATCCTCCATGCTTCCGCATTTTGCATACATGTCCACCAGTGTATTCCCCACAAAGGTATAAGACTGAAAGCCACTTCTAATTATGTCTTCATGGACCTCCCTGCCATATAGCAAACCCCCTGAGGCCGCACAGGCTGGAAGAATGCTCGCATACGTGAATTCATCTGGCCAGACGTCTACGCCTGCCCGCATTTGGCAAAGTAACGACAATGCCTGCTCCAAGAACCTGCGCCTGGAATTTAATAAGTACAAGGTACAGGGGGTGGCTCCTCATTCGCTATCGACAGACGAAAGCTTGGGGTGGCTCCTACTTCAGAGAAATGTTTGCAACAGGAGGAGAGGAAAGCACTAATCATATATTTCAAACACTTTCTACCTCGCATAATATTCAAGTTTCATTTTTTATTAAAACTTTTTATAAAGAAAAAATATTTATTAATATAACACATTTTGATTTATTAATCATCATCTTTTGTTTGTTTATGTGATCATCGTAGATTCAAAGTGAAAATTCCAAACCTTTTATATGTGGAATGGACTCATTGTGAGGGAAAACAATTTGATTAGATATCAGAAATATTGAAGTGTGTTATGATATCTGTCTTGAGTCTTTCACTCACATGTATATTATATCTAAGGAGAGACTAGGCTTTGAGATTATATCAATTCTAATCGTACATCCAAATACACAATTTGATCTATCAATATTTCAGTGATTTTAAGAGGAAGTTCTTTGGTTGGTGCTCCAAAATCCCTGAATGATAACAACAACACCGAAGTATTTTCTTGTTAAACATCGTTCATGGAAGAGGATGAGGAATTGGAAACATGGTATCCAAGTATGATATGGATAATAAAACCCAATGGGAGAATCACAACTTACAAGCCTTTTGTATTCTTTATGCTAGATAGGTGGGGTGCAAAATCTTATCCTCGAGCGCATGGACGGGGAGATGGAGCCCGTAGCAGTGGAGGGCATGAAGGGCAATCAGTTAAAAAAAATGCAGAATAAAGGTAGATCCCGATTCTTCCAGCAAATGATCTCGATCATGTAAGGATTCTGCAAGGTTGTACAGGTGGAGGCGGACATGATCAGCAACAGCTAGGCGAACCCCAGAAGAAGCATAATCTGATAAGTCTTGGTCTCATGAAACAGTAATAGAGTAAGCTATCACTTAACGACCTCGGGTGGGCCCCAGTGCAAATTGTCGGGTAGGTAGATAGCTTACTTCGTCATGTACATTTGGTCATTGGTTTTGAACCTGGGTGGGGATAGCCCCACCAAATTTCCCCAACCACACAACCTACAAAAAAAAATCCAAATTGCCCCAGCCACACAACCTAAAAAAAACCATAGGACCTTTTGACTTTTAATGATTTCACGCTCTTCTTGTGATGTCAAGGTTCTACATCACAAGGTTTTGTGTAAAAGCTATGTATGGTGCGTTTGGTATGTAGAAATTGAGAGGAGGAAAATTTTATAAGGATTTTATTAACGGGATACCATGGATAATTCATAATGGCAAGATTGATTAGTGTTAGCTTTGAATTCAAAATTAGGTAAATATGGGTATAGTATGAATATGTTTAAGTAATGACTAAATAAATAAATATATTTATAATTTAGTTATATATATATATTTGTTATTTGAATTGAAATTTCATCTTTATTTTAAGAATTAAATTTCAATAATAACTATAAATTAAATAAATAAATATAAATTCCATCTTTATTCTATTTTTTTTCTTTAAAATAAATATAAATTTAAATCGTATTAAAATTATTTTTTTAAATAAAAACAAAAGAAAATGTGAACACTCCAAACAAATTTGTAACTCTAATTCTCTTAAATTTTAAATAAAGTGGAAATAACATATATTACTAAATCAATATTTAAAAAAAAACAATATGTTGTAAGTTACTTATATTAAAGAATAAATATTACTTTAAAAGCTTAAATGATAATAGTATACTTTTAAATTTAAAAAAAACTCATGTTTTTGTTTATGAGATTTCTACTTCTCTATTTTAGTCATATTAGAATGTAATATGGATGTTGAGGGGTTTTAATTTTTTTTAAAATGTAATATGGGGAGAGTTTATAGGGTTGGGGGTTAATTATTATTTTTAATGTAATGTTGATGTTAGGGTTAGGTGATTAGGGGTTTAAAATTTTGTTATTTTTTTCAAATGTAATTTGGAGGGTTTAGGATTTTTAATTTTTTTTTTTAAAGTGTAATGTTGATGTTAGGGTTAGGGTTGGAGGTATATATATATTTTTTTAAATTTAACCTTTAGAAATAGAATCATTTTTATATAAAAAAAACTCTAAAAATTCATTGAAAATGGTTTTAAATGTCTTTACTTTCTCGATTTTTTTACAATTTTGTCACTAAAAAAGTCTTATGTTGTCCATAAAATGTCTTATTTTAAAGAAAAAATTGCAAAATGTATATGTTTTTTATTATAACATGCTTCTAAAAGTATGTTATGTTGTTAAATTTTTAAAAACAACACTTGAAAATAGAAATTAAAAATATTTTTACGGCAAAGATGATTCAAAGGCCCAAAAAAATGTCTCAAAATGAAAATGTGTAATATTGGTATCAATCATTTTTGAAACGGAGGTAAAAATAGCTACTAAAATTAGGAGAGAGAAAAATGAGAAATGTGTTGAGTTCTCGTTTCATAGTATAAGTGGTTAATGATACATGATGTTGAAGTTCATAAAGTTTCATTTGCTTAAGTGGTTATTTCTAAAATCCAATGACATCTACCGGAATATCATTCATATAACCACTATACTCAAATCAACTTCTGCCACCACCACTCTATAATTTTTATGCCTTTCTACCACACCCACCCCTAACCCACAAAATAAAGATAGATTGGCCCACTTACAATGCCAAGTTCTCCCATTGTCCTATCCCAATTCTAAATAAAATTTGATGGTTGAAACCTATCTCAAGTGCCATCATACCTTGTAATGCTTGAAAACAAATTTCATGGTGGGAATTCCATGGAAATAAAAACATTCTGACTCTGAAAAACATTTTGGGTGCAGCAAGACATATCTTGTTTGAAAACCACCTTGCTAGCGGACAAGTTTGCAAATAAACTAAGAAATAAATTATTCAATCCAATTTTTCCTATAAATAAATATTTTCAAGTTGATATTTGAATAAGAATTTCCAAGATTCATTGTTACAACAAAATCTTGTTCCACGTCTCCTCATGCTATATTCTCTGAGCTCACAATCTAAGTTGAACTCTTCATGTTATATGTTACAAGTTCCACATTGCTCTTTTGTGCAAATTTTTACATCATTCTAGACCATTTCAAATCTTATGCCTCTAAAGACTTTGCTACAGACATCATGGAATTCATAGGTAAGATGTGGGCATGATTATTCTTATCTTTTTTAATCATAGTTCATTGAGTTCTATTAGAAGTGCATTTGGAAACTTACCTACTCTACTCTATTTTTTTCCCCTTTGTCTTACTTCTTTACCATTTGTTTTTCAACCATAAAAAATGCCTTCAGTTTCGGGGGGCACCATGCCATCATCACTCCTACACAATTCATTTTCATCCGTGTTCATAAACCTTCATCATCTCATCTCTACTTCCACAATCAAGATCCACCCCAATATCTCCTACATTCAAGAATCAAAAGAACTAGAATCTCCTACATTCAAGAATCAAAAGAACTAGAAGTTGCCCTATTATTGTCACATAAGAACCAATAATAGGAAGTCTTATTACTATCATACAAGAACCAACAATAAGAAAATAAGAATCCTTGTTGTTGTCACATAAGAACTAGTATAAAGAAGGGAGAGATAGTTGATACACATGGACAGGCTAAATAAGCTATGATGTTTCCACACAAGATCCAACATTAAGAGGAGAAGTAGTAGTTACCATGGAAAACTCAAGAAAAAAATAGGTTGGTCACAAGAACTTAGAGTACCTATAGTAGTAGAAGAAGCTATTGTAGAAGCCATTCCAACATAAATATGCTTCCTTAAAACATATGAATTTCTTATCTCTTCTCCGCGATTCAGTAATGCATACGTTGGTTTTAGCCGTCATGGGCAATCCAACCTTTGTAACTCCAAACTCTATCATATTTCCATGATAATCCCGTATTAGAATTTCCATATTTGATGTGAGAGTTGGTCAATAGGAATACAAGCACTTTGGAACTTTATTCATAAACAAGGACATGTATTGTTTGAAGGATGTATTTGTGCTTGCAAAAAACAGTACGGTTCCATATGTATGATGTCCAATGACAAAATCAACAAATATGAGGTTTTTATGGGTAACATCAATCATCTTTAGGGGAATTATTTGTAAATTTTTATATGGGTAAGTTTCAACATAAGGCTGATCACAATCAAACACATCCAATTTGGCAACCTTCTTAATGTAGGATTCATCCTTAAATGCTCAATAACTTGAAATTGGAGGTTTTAAAAAGGGTATGTGCATTTCATATATGGAAGAGAAAGACAGTGGGATTGTTGTTCGTTCAAAAAGGGCATGTGCATTTCATATATGGAAGAGAAAGACAGTTGGATTGCTTGTTCGTTCACATACTCATTGTTTTATGTGCATGAACTAACTCAAAGATCATTGCCAAGATAGAGATAAAGAGAGAACTTGCATGGAAGTTGTTAATGGCTCTATTTTTTTAAATAGAGCGATGTGCCTACGATTAACAATGGAATGTTTAAGAATCTTAGTACATAATATATATGCAATCTACTCAATATGAATGCATTCACTCTACCTCTGTAATATGAATATTCTATAAAGATTTAAGTTCAAGTTCAAGAAAAACATTGAGTTTCAGACTCGTTTTTTATATCTGGTTATAAGGAATTATGGCCTCAAAAGTGTTGATCCATTGTGGCACTTTTATCCAATGATAAAAAGTAAGGAAACTTGGGAATTCTTTGTATAAGACACTATAGCAAGTGGTCCATTTTCCATTGCATTTCAATAATGATTTTTCTTTGAACATGTTATCTTGAATGGGAATTGTTCATATTACAATACATGATTCTTGTTCTTAGAACATAAGTTTTATAAATTCTACCAAAAACACATTTTTTTTAATGTGGTTCACACCCAATGATCGGGCCACTACATCCACAAAATTAATCCAAGGGGGGCCACCCAAAGGAGCCACAACTTGTTAGTCTATTTTTGGAGCCTATCCCTGGCACCAACCTCGATTCCTGGCCCTGAAGGACCCAAACATAATTGAACCCTTGACCTCGACCTTATCCTTATTGTTCCTAGAAGATCCAACCAACTGAGCCACCCCTCAAGGCCAACGACACAGATTTATCCATGCAAGTATTTTCTTTTCCTAAGGCTTGGTTGACCATTCAGTTTGGGGGATAATATTGTGGGGATAAAAAGAAGCACACGAATTTTGTTAAAGAAGTCTTGAAATTTATGTTGCTGTTGGAATATTTTCCTTGTGTTCATTGGATCAATATTATCTTCATCGACGTATTTGAGACAATTATCATGATAAGCATTTATAATGGATTTATGGTCGATTCAACTTTGAACTCAAGATGGGATGGTTTCTATATTCATCCCTATGAACACCACTTCTTTTACTTGAGGGAAGGTAAAATATTCAGTTTGGGCAGAGTATGAAGTCCCACACAACATATGGTAAAACAATTGAAATCTATTTACAACACACTTCCAAACAATATTGCAAAGGAAAGAACAACATAGGAGGCTAGGAGGGTATTGGTAAAGTTTTCATCACTACCTTTTGATTTGGTTTTATTATGGGATTTGTGCTTGTTGCAAATCCATGTACTACTTAGGATCTATTTCTTGATCCCTCTTCATAGAATCTAGGAATTATCAACATTATTGCAAAATCTTTGTTTGGTAGTATCTACAATCTCTAACAATCTACCTTGAAGATTGGAGAGTTGCACATGATTGTTTGATCAATTGTAACTAGAAGATCTTTGTGAACAAGGATGCATTGTTGCATGTGGACATGTAGTTTCCTTAGTGTAGGGGAGAAGGAGTTTTTATGCATGCTGGTTTTTTCTCTCCTTTGAGGTTCATTTTCTTCATTCAAGGCCACATTGTTTTGTTATAAAAGTGCAGAAATTAAAATGAGGATACCTTGCAAATCATGAACCCTTTGGAAATGAAATTTGAAGGGGAGATGAACTAAGGTAAGATGAACAATCTTGAAAAGTTTCAAGTAAAACAATTTTGTAAATTTGGAGAAATTAAGAATCATCACCAACAACCATTTTTCCTTTTTCTCGAAAAATGTGATGTGGGTATCTCCAAAGTTTGGTGAGGAGAAGCAATGGAATAGTAAAAATATGCTTACAAAATTTTGCACAAATAAAGTATGTAGTTTATGAGGAAATGGTTAAACAATTTGTTGTTACTCCTATAAATAGTCAGTATGAGGTTACTTCTATAACAATTTGATGATTACTCCTACAATAGTTTTGTTGTTACTTCAACAAATTTGTTGCAATTCCATTAGAACTCCTAAAACTCACTTGGGGGGTTGCTTTTGAAGTTATGTTGGCTATGGGGATGAAACGTAAGACTATTAGCATGATCTTAGTGGCCATGGATTGAATAAATCATATATTGGATCAGTTTCATGATTGGCTAATGATGACACATGTTTTAGGTACATGTTTTTTTTTTAATGAAAAATCTAATTTTGAAGAATTGACAACCATTTTTTGAAAAAGTTTCAAGGTTCTATGAAGTAAGAATTGTTTCATTTGATTAGTTGGGAAAGCAGAGAAATATTAGCTGGTGGTTTGGTTATTGTGCATGGAAAATAATTGGAAGTGACATAATATAGGTCCTTACAACTTAGTTGATACAAAGGTATTGGGTTGCATGGGGACATGCAATGTAATGTCCTTGATTTCATTGATGTTATTTTGGGAAATGAGGGATGTTTTTTTTTCCTTTTAACATATTTCAACATACCAACTTGTTAGCCTCTATAAAAATAAACCATATTATTAACCTTGGTTTTGATTCTCCATAATGTTCAAGTTCTAACTTACAAACAACACACTTTTTTATACACTCCTAAACATGCCAGTTTGGATGCATGTTTCTATACCATAATGTCCCATGACTGATAAATTATCATACTAGCAAGGAAGTGATGTCGTCATGTGACACACTTCTTCAATTGTGACCCGCGTGGTTCTTGGTTATTACTCTTTTTCCTAATATCTGGTTTCCTATATTTAGTGACTTCAATGGGAAATGTTATAAGGTGCCCCGAGCCTAATTTTTGGGAGCCCTAATTAGTAACATTGTGTTTCTCATATGTAACAATTAGGTTTTTGTTTCCCTGGGCATTACTCACCCATGTGATAGTCACCTTCACCTATGCCCAAGTATTAAGGTTTTTCTTTTCCTTATTCAACATTGGTCTACACATATTATTTAATGTAGAGTCTATAAGTTGTCTTCATATATCAACTTGTGTACAATTTCTTGTGAAAGCATAAGTATTTACTTCAAGCAAATCATTATATATTTATCAATATCCTATCCATCTATACAATAGCCTAATTTATAAATATAAATCAAGTCATTACGTAAGGACGAAATTCATTAGCAAAAATCCATTCAACTCCCTATCAACTTATCTTAACACATAACTACATTATAGGAAGGTACCACACTTCCATAAACTTTCACTTAAATTTATTATATAAAACATATTATATAATAATTTTCAAGCATACCCCTTACCCTTCCATCCTTAATATATCAACACAAACATAAATCCAAATCAATGTTAAATTTTTAATGGTTATACAACATCCGATAACATTTAGAATTATAGCACCATAACCATATGCAAAAGGATCACTGAAAGATAGACACGTGTAACCACACAAAAGAACACAAAGATTTATCCTGGAAAACCCTCATGGGGAAGAAAACCCAACAAAAATTCCTTTGTATAAGATGTATCAAAAGTACAAGACAAGACCTTAGACATGTGCGCCTCCTTCCAATAGATCTCCCTCTCTCTATCTCTCTCTCTCCTATGCACTATACACAAGTGAGTGTGTGTTTAAATGAGGAATGCAACTCCTCTTTTTATACTCTTTTTGTCACTTGACTTTTAACCTAACAAGTCGGACCCACTTAATTGACTGGGTCGACTTCACTTAGGAAGACTCAATAAAATATTATATTATATCTATTAGGGTACTATTGACCCGACTTACAATGGAGGATTTACCTCATGAATCTATGATGACCAATTACAATAGTAACATCCCGACAAAGTAATAATAACATCTCCCTTGGGTTACATTAGTAAAATAAATTTAGAATATCCTTTGAAGTTACAATATTCAACAGTCCCCCTTAATGAGAAGGTTATTCTACTGACAACATCATCATAGACAATAGGAGTAATGAGAGAGAATATATGAAACATCATCAAGGTGATACATTTATATGTCATAGGAACTTTTCACAATCATTGGTAACTGGAATAGTTACTCTTCAATGTCTTCAGTATTGGAACATCATCTTCTACAACACTGAGTCTTTATGTTCTACAGCACACGATCACTTGATCCTTTGCGGCGACACTTTGATCTTCTTCATCATTTGTAACAACACTTCTATATTATTGATCCTTTGCAGCAACACTTCGATCTTCTTGATCCTTTGCAACAACACTTTGATCTTCTCGATCCTTTGCAGTAGCACTTCAATATTCTCGATCCTTTGTAGGAACACTTCGATATTCTCTATTCTTTGTAGCAACACTTCAAACTTCTCAATCACTTGCTGTAGCACTTTGATCTTATCAATCCTTTGCAACAACACTTCTATCTTATCGATCCTTTGTAGCAGCACTTCGATCTTCTCGATCCTTTAGAATAGCACTTTGATCTTTTCATTCCTTTGCAGCAACACTTCGATCCTTTTGATCCTTTGCAGCAACACTTCCATCTTTTCGATCCTTTGCATCAACACTTCGATCCTTCTTGATGCTTTGTAGCTGCACTTCGATCTACTTCATCCTTTGTCGTCGTACTTCAATCTACTTGATCCTTTTCTGCCACGCTGCCTATAGTACACATGATCTCTTTGCGAGATGATTAATACCTATCACTTTAGGACATAGGTCCAAGGATGATGCAATCCTCCATCAGCCTGGTCCATAGTATCAACCAGCTGAGTCATCTACAACTGAATCTAGATCTCGACCACACCTAGATGTAGGCCGTGTCACCCGTAAGAACTCATTGTAGACCATCCTTACCATTGAGGTTAGGACCAGTTCTGAGTGAGTATTATACTACAGTATCTACACATATGTGTAGGAATACTCTTCGATGCAATAGTATTATATGCAGACTAGATCTCGACCGTATACAAAATGTCAGCCCTCATTTTAGAACATCCTTTCCACTGAGGCTAGGACCACTCCCAAGTGAGTGTTATACTACGGTGTCTGTGAGGACTCATCATATAGAATCCATACCACTAAGGTTAGGACCACTCCCAAGTGAGTGTTATTTTATGGCATCTACATATAAATGTAGCTATACTCTCCATACAAGAGTAATGCCTACAGAGCAAATCTTGACTGCATGTAAATGATGACACTGTCGTCCATGCGAACTCATCGTAGAACATCCATTCCATTGAGGTTAGGACCACTCCTGAGCGAGTGTTATTCTACAATATCCACAAATGAATGTAGGTACTCTCCATTTGAGAGTAACATCTACAGGGAAATCCTTAGCTATTAAGGACCACTCTCATGAACAAAGTGTTATACCTGCCATCCTCAAGAGAGGATACTATCGTCCACAAGTGAATGCTGAACCTTGTCATCATCTTCAAGTGCACTTGGCCTCTTTCATACTGGAGCATCAGTGTCATCCATCATCGATGTCAGTCTCATAATCACTACCCATTTTTCGGGAGGATCCATATTATCAACCTACTCTCCCTTTGCGGAGGAGGGTTCATATCTTCAACTATTTCTTCCTTTCCAAGGAGAGTCCATATCTTTGACTTGCTGCTCCTTTTTCGAAGAGAGTCTATATATTTGACTTCTTATTCCTTTCTGAAGAGATTTTATATCTTCGACTTGTTTCTCCTTTCCAAGAAGGGTCCATATCTTTGACTTGTTCTTCCTTGCGAGGAAAGTTTGTATCATCATCATTATTCCTCCTTGCGAGGAAAGTCTTTTCGAACTACACCAAGCTTGTCATAGAATCTTGGTCAACACATCAGCAATTTTTTCATCGATGCTCACATACTCGAGTTTTCTATCTCCCTTCAATACCATATCCCTTATGCAAAATATCGGATTTCTATGCACTTTGATTTATCATGGAACACAGGATTCTATGTCATCCTTCCACAACTCCGGTTTTCACATAGAATCACTGTGGTATCCAAATCCATATCAAATGGAGCTGTCATCGATTCTTGGAGCCATTTGGCTTACCAAATAGTAGAGCAAGTTGATATGTACTCTTCTTAAGCCATGCTGAGAGCATCACTGGACTATTTCTCATTAAGCCATGAGATCGTGGTGAATCCCAGACAATATCATCCACCTAAGGTGCCCTTTCTGTTTGCGGCACTTCCTACCCAATCTGAATCCGTATATTTATATAATCTGTAGTCATGATCTCTATCATAATGTAGTCCAAAGTATGTCGTACCTTTCAGGTACCTTATCACATGCTTTGCAGCTAGCAGGTGAACACATCTATGCTTAACTAGATACTAACTCAGGCTGTTCACATCAAAGCATATATCTTTCCTTGTATTCATCAGATACATCAACAACTCAATAATATGTTTGTACTGAGTCATATCCACTAACTCCGATGATTCATCAGATAACATTTTTTGGTTGGTATCCATGGGTGTGGCCATGGCTTTACAATCCAACATATCAAATATTCTTAAGATTTCCACAGCATACATTCCCTGGTTCAGAAAGGTTCCTTTTGGGCTCTACCACGCTTCCAACTCAAGGAAATAGTGCATAAATCCAAGGTCTTTCATCTCGAATTATCTAGCTAGATTCTTCTTGATTTCTGTGATCTGTTTCTCATTTCCTGTCAGAAATAGATCATCCACATACAATAATAGTATGACAAGCTCATCATTCATAACCTTGAGGTAAAGGTTCGGATCAACTTTACTTTTGTTAAATCCGAAGCTTGTCAAGAAGCTATCTATTCTTCCATACCAAGCTTGAGAATCTTGCTTCAATTCATACAGAGCCTTTTTTTCAACTTATATACATGAGTCACTCTGTCTTCGACTTTTAAATCCTTGTGTCTATTCGATGTAAACCTATTCCTCAATCATACCATTCAGGAAGGTTGTCTTTATATCCATTTGGTGTAGATCCCACTTCATCATGGAAACAAGTGCCATGATGGTTCTGATGGAAGTGTACCTTGTTAATGGATCAAATATCTCTTCATAATCAATTCCCTCTCTCTGAGAGAATCCTTTAGCCATAAATCTTGTATTTTTCAATACTTCCATAAACGGCATGTTGTAGGTCCACTTGGAAGATACCACACTTTTTCTTTCTGGTTTGAGTACTATATCCTAAACATCATTCTCCCTTAATAACTGGTATTCTTCCATAATTTCTTCTACCATGAGTTCATCCTGTTAGGTCATCGACATATCTAAGTATTCTGCATTCAACATTGAAGGTTGGAACCCACTTTACTCTTGGTAAAGCCTTAGTCCATTAGGGAGTTGTCCATCTTGTTATATCATGTCGAACTCAAATATATTTTGCAGTCACTCCCCCTGAAGAGGAGCATCATCCTCCCTCTGCATTATGTGCTAGAGTGACAGTTAACATCCTCTTCTACTGATATTCTATGTATCCATATTAGGTTACTAGATACCAAGATCCCTTTATCTTGAACTTCGTTGAAAAGTTCCTCTTGCACTCATCTGTGAGCTTGTTATCTTCTATAGGTTTACATCTTCAACCTTTTAGCAAAGGATAAGATATTCATCACTCTAGGTGATCTTCAAGATCCTTATGTAATCGGTTTTTCTTATCTATGGGTGCCTTCTGAGCTCGTACAAATCCTATTCTACATAGGTGGTTCTTTGCTCGATATATACTTCTACTGGAGACGTGTGTTTAGTCAATAGAGTATGTCATGCCATAATCTATTCTTTCTGAGAAAAACCACAAACCTTGCTTTGTATACTTGTTCTTGTAGATCCATATGGAAGAAACTACATACTTCCCTTCAGGTTTCAAAACCATATCCTAGACATCATTCCCCATGATCAACTGTTACTCTTTGATCATAGTTGGAAGGGTCTTCATCAATGATGTCTCTCAAATGTGCCACATAACTAGAGTGTATTCGAGGCCTCTTACTTTAGTTTGGAAGTCCCACCATACTTTTATTCATCTTGAATTATCTTTCGTTCCTAAGATGGTATTCATCTCTCAAGGTTGATCTACCACTTTCTTATATTCTTTTGAAGCTCTTTCTTCCGTCACGGTGTCTATGACCCTGGGAGCTTCAGGTTCATCTTCATGTATGTTTATTGGAGTGAATATTGAATTGTCATCACTTGTTCTTTGGAACAAGTCTCATCCTTTTATTGTAGGAGATTGTATGTGATATTTCCTACAAGTCAAATGCACCTGTTGCATGGTTAGAAACATTGCATATGCATAATGACACATTCTTATGCATAACGATACAATCATGCAACTATTTTAGCCAATAAAAAAATTCATCCATATCTCATGGAAACTTTCTAGATTCCTTCCATATCTACCATAACATCATTGATATTGTGCACTAATCCAATATGTCAGCAAAGAGGTTTCATTCTAGATAGGTAGCAATGGAGAGTTTTATAGGACCATGGGCTACTTACCCATAACATCCATATTAGTAGTATATTTTCATTAATGCAAACATTATATCATGCATAATACACAACATATATAGGAAAGACAATTCAAATACTTATCTTTGTTTGTTTGATATATTATTTCTTGTTCTTTGACTTCATCTCCTTTTGGATCTGCAGATTCTCATTTGACCAATAAGATTGCTTCAATATGATGCTTGCTTGAAACATTTTCTAGAATGTTGCTTCTAGTGGACCCAAGGTTTGATAGAGAAACCCTAATTTTCCAACTTAGGTATATTTCATATATGATTGGATAGAAATATGTGACTCCTCAAGGCGAGCTGAGCAACATACTCATTTTCCCAAAATTGTGATCAAAACTGCAAAATGTCTAATGCCCTAGTTTTCTTCAATTTCTTCTACAGAAATGCCTGATATTATTTCTATTTTATATCTAGAATTACTAATCCTCTGTGTCTAAAACTTCACATTGAGGTAGCCTGGTATTATTTATTTTCAACCCCATAGGTTAGAGAAGAATTGGTTTCACCAATTGGGACTTATGCGAATTTTCCCAAGGTGACTTATTTCAGGATTGTTCAGCAAAGAAAACTTGTACGAACATACACAAGTTGAGGATGAACATGAAGGCAATATTAAACCCTAAGTTTCAAAAGAAAACTATGATTGTCATAGAAGATTCATCTAGTGACGAAAATTTACAGGTTGCAGATGAAACTTATGAAATAGAAGAACAAACCCTAGCAGAAATTTAAGAAGAATTTATGCATAGGCCAGATTTGATGAAAAAGGTATGCAAAGGTAAACAAAAGGAAGTTGAGTTTGAGGTTGGTTCAGGTTCGAAACCTTAAGAGACTGATGAAGTTCCTACAGATTTGAAAATAATGGAATCGGTATTAGAGGTGGAGTTATTAAAGAAGTCCTTGCAGTATTTTAAAGAGAAAAACATGCATCTCAATGATTCAAATGAAAAACTGATGATTGCTAACAGAAGGTTGCGTGAAGACTTGGAAGAAATAGATAAAAATTACAAAGAACTCATAACGGTGTCCAAAGAAGTCTTGAGGATAAAAAAGGGTACAAAACAACATTATGAGGAGCTTATAAATCAAAACAAAGAACTTCAATATCAGATTCAAGCTATGGAAGCAGAGTAGTCTCGGTTGGAGAATAGATCTCAAGCGTTGGATGGTTTAACTATTCTAGCTAAAGTAGCAAGGAAACTATAGTTTATCATGAATGAATCCAGCTCAAGGGTCAAGTCATACTTTCTAGATATGCTTGATAAACAGTCATGATTAGACAGTTGTTAGTATTCAATGATGTTAGTATTAGATGACGTTTATACAACTGTTAGTATTAGATGTTGAGGTTAGCTTTTGAGTGATTCAATCTAGATTGAATGTTAATCAACTTGTATATTGTTGGTTATTTAGATCCATAAAATATGGATCTCAAACTAATTCAGTTTTGAATTTTTTTTTATATAAAGATATAATGGTGAATAATGTAGAGGTATTAGGAAATGGTGGAAATTAGATTGATATCTTAGCTTGCTACCATGTATTTCATTTTCAGTTTTTATAAAGAATGCTTTGAAATGGTTATATTCGAGATGAGCCAGTGTTTTTTTTAATATTTATCATGGCAAATGTTATGTTTAGTTTAAACATTTTATTCATATTTTTTTTCCTTGGGTAGATGTTGCATGTGCTTGGAATTCTTATGAATATTGTGTATGTTTATCATTGATCTAAACTGAACCTGTTCACTCCTTATATAAATTCATACTCACAACATTTCTATCCTTGATTATAATGTTTATACATCTATTGTCTTGTCATTTGGAATATATTAGCCTGATCTCCATTTCACTTATATGTTTACAGGCTTACAAACCTATTCATCCATTAAGTAACTTTAATATCCTCTAGACTTTGAACCTTAGTAGTCTATGTACAAACTCTAGTGATAATAGATGGGAACATACTTGTCGAAGGAGGGACGTGATGTTTCCCCCATCATTGACACAAAACTTGGAACAAAAGTGATGTTGAAGTGATCATGATGATAGGAACAACTGTGACCGACTCGAAGGAAGGAAAAGAAACTGCAGAGGTAGACTGTGATGAAGACTTCCCTTAAACATTGGACAACACGACAAGTGACTTGGAAGCATTGACACAGCGAGGAGGAGACCAGACATAATGTAAAGTCAGGATGATGCATTCATTGAATTGAATCAAAGGAGTTAATTGACTCATGAAAGTGGAGCGACTTGATGACAAGCTGAAAAACCAAACTACTTGAATGAAAATAGAAACAAGTTCATGTTCAAGGGCGGACTATGAACTTCCACTAAAATAAAAAAATTTCCCCATTCCCTTAATTTCCTCATCACAATGTATGAGTACCTTTTTTTATTTTTAACGAGCTTGCAAAGGGTAACAAAAACTCAGTATAGCTCATTAAAGGATGAGTCCAGTCTCATATGTTTTATGAACCTGTGAAAGGAGGGGTTCATTCCTAGAAAGGGTCCTTCAACGTCTAATTTTATGAGTCCAAAGTAGGTAAACTCATGCGGTGTTTCATGTTTAGAGAGTCTGAAATGACTGAGAATACTCTAGAATGGAATTTTTCGTAGATTTAGTCCCCAAGGTCCGAAAAGGTATAAACTGATACCTAGGAGAATTCCTCTAATTTCGAAGAAGTAGAGTATAACTATTTCGTAAGTGAGTCTAATTGATCAGAAAAGGGCTAAACTATATCCAACTAGACAATCTTTCAAATACTTTTGCAAGCGTGAAAGAATCAAGTTCACTTAGCAATCTTTTCTTGTTTAAAGATCCTGAAAAGAGCTTAATTGTTACTCTATAGAATTTTCCTTTTTTTGTAATCCATTCCAAAAAAGTAGTAAAAGCACACTTGATACCTTTTCACTAGATTTTTAACAAGTACGCCGAGGGTATGAAAGGAACTCGATACTTTTTCAACTTGAGTTAGAGTGTGAAAAAAGACAAAAAGAAACTCACCGTAACCAAAAATGCCTCGTAATGCCCTAAAATCCTCAAAAACAATGTTAGAACACTTTCACTGCGAAAACTATAGGAAAAACACAATGAAAACCTACAATATTTAATAGTCCACTAATTATTTATAATAAAAAATCAAGAAACAACATAAATAGTGAAATACTAAATCTTTTTTACCATTGTGTTATTTACCATAGAAAAATAGGGTAGAGACAAAGTGGGGTGTTATAATATATTGAGGGTAAGTGGAGAAGGAGAGAAACAAAGTTAAATAAGGGGTTAGGGTGAAGAGAGAGAGAGAGAGAGAGAGAGAGAGAGAGAGAGAGAGGTGTTAGTCATAGGGGGGCATAGGGTTTCATGTGTGTGTGTGAGTGCATGATAGATAGATAGATAGATAGAGATACATAGAGAGAGAGAGAGGGAGAGAGAATCGAGTGGAGATGTGCTAGGGGGTTGGAGGGGAGAGAGAGAGAGAGAGAGTGTGGTGGGGGTTAGGTGTAGGTGGAGGGGTAGCATATAGAAAGAGTTAGAGAAGGGTATGGTAAGGGTTAGGGGGGAAATGAGAGAGAGATAGAGACAAAGAGAATCGAGCAGC